>WUAM01000269.1:5673301-5744013 GCA_024336885.1 Actenoides hombroni | reverse complement strand
TTTTTTTTTAATTTTTTTTTTTTTAAATTTTTTGTGTTTTCCCCTATCCTGTCTGGAAGTATGTATTGAGTAAAGAAATCCCAAGTTAAGAGTTAGGAAATGTGCACACTTAAGCATTTAAATTTTGTGCTGAGGAAAAGAAAAAGTTGTTCCTATTTTAGAATGGGTAATATGAATGATACTGATGACTCTGGTACCAAACTTTATAATTAAGAAGCCCACATGGATTAATAGAACTGCTTACATACCTGGGGACTGTAGAATCTATCCCCTAAGTAAAGCACCTGGTAACATACGAACATGGTAAGTAGTAACACTCCCATGTGTGCTACACACTTCTAAAAATATTTTCTTTTATAAAACACCATTCTCCTATGTTATTGATGGTAATATTTGGCACTATTTATTTTAAGCTATGACATTGTGTTTATTTTCTTTAAAAAGAAAGTTACATTTCCAAGCAAAATGTCTGACTGTGTCCTTTTATTTCAGTAATGCTACAGTATTAACTTGCTTCGTGAGTGAACTTTGTGCTTTGAATGACATTGCATAAAATCTTTGTCTTGTTTTTAAAGATCCCCTGCTGTGCAGTACACTAATAGGAATAGAACATATAGATATTAAATGCAATGTAAAAATGCTAGTGTTTCTATGATATTTTTTCAAACTTTCCTTTTTACAGATATATATATATGTAAATGCTGCCTTTCTTGTAGACTGCTTACTGCTTCCAGTAGTTGATAACAGGTGAATATTCTTGACTGAAACAAAGGACAATACATTAAAAAAAATACTCTTCATATTTTTTGTCAAAAACATACTACATCAAATATATTAACAATTAACCAAAAAGAGTGGTTTTAGCTAAAATCTAAAAGCAAATCTAAAATTATTTTCAAACCATATGAAAATACCTGAAACACATAAAAATAACAAAGAGCTCCCATTATGACCCCAGTCCTGTCAGCCCTTGTTTATAGGTAGGCTGATTTTTTTTCCATAATTTCCGTAATTTTGGGTGAACCTCATATACACCCATGAATAAATAGTAATCAGTAGGGTATGTAGAAATGATGTGCTCAGCTCACTTTTTATACTTTATGTATGTCACTGGTTTGGTAGCAGGGAACAATGTGTCTTTTCTCCCTATTCTGTTGCACTCTAATGATCCAGCTATGAATTGTAGAAGCAGGCAGTAGAAGTATGTCATTTTTTTGTAATGAGCAGAAACTTTAAAAACATGCCAATATACCAGAAGATGAAATACAGTATTAGAAGTGTCTAAGAAGGCTGGTGTTTTATTCATGCTCATGATTAAGAAAGCCATAGAGTGAAATTCTTGACAAAGGCTTAGAAATAGAGGAGGACTTCTCATGTCAGTGGTTCTCAGATATCTCTGAATGGGACCCAAAATCTCAGTGGTGTTTGTTTTCAGCAAGCTGTCCACTTAGTTTCTGTCTTTGCTGCTATACAGCAAGATGAGAATCTTAATGGCTGAATTTGAATGCTGGTGGTGAAAGCTGCATCAGATATTTGAGCTTCTAGGAGCAGAAGGTTGATAAGAGAGGGAGTCAATGAAGGCCTTCAGGTCTTGTTTTGTGGAGAGTTAATTTAATGTGGAAGTAAAGGTGCTGGATAGCAGGGTTCAAATCACTGCTTTCCCATCATTTTTAATACTTTAACAGTCAAAAGGTTTTTCAACCCTGACACATCCCCACATCATCTTGTCAGTGTCAGAGTTGGTCTTCTGAGTTTGTGATTTCTGGTTTGGTCTGGGTGAATGACTAAACATTACTGCCAGGATCACCCAAGATGGGAAACAGGCACTGGGCATGCCTAGAGGAGTGGTACTGATGTTTCTGAACATGACTCAAATATAGATTTTTATTTTTTTTTTTAAGTTTCTTTTTCAATCTTTGCTCCCTTCCCTGATCTTGTCCTTCAGTTGATGCTTTTAAAAAAAAAAAATTGTTTCCCTTTCATATTCACACCTGAAGTCCTATGATTCCTGTCTTCCACTGCTTCTGCTTCATCTGTCTTGTCTGCTCTGTCCTCTTCCTGATTTGAAGTCCTCAGTGTCTAGTTTTCCTAGTGGCCATTAATTTCCTTCTTTCTTTGTGACTTTGCTAAACTCAACCCGTTTCTATATTCTCAGATTTTATCCCTCACCACAGGCAAGTCCTGTTTTATTTTTCCCCTAAGAACTACTTAACTCCGTTGTTCTTCATTCTGTTTTTCCAGCCTGATGCCTTTGATTTCTAGTTTTAGACAGGTTTTCTCACTACCTCAACCATTCCCATGACCTTGTCTTTACTAAATACTGTTCACTTTATTGTCTCTCATTTCTAAATTTCGTTTCTCTGATCACTACCAGCTCTCTTTCAGCATATCTGTCTTTCTCTCTCCTCTGCCATGTCACTCACTCCTTTTGGGATCTCCAGTCTATTAACCTTTCTGACTCCTTTACTCTTCTCAGCTTCCTCCTTCCTTCATTGGCCTCACTTTCTTTGACTCACTGGTCTTTATTTTCATCTCTTGCCTCTTTGAATATCTCTGAAGAGTATATTGGCACAACACAGTTTTGTCTTACCTGTTTTAATTCTCTTTCCGAATGGACTTTTTAACCACTTTATCCCACCTTTGCTTTGCTGGTCATTTAGTCCTTGATTCGTTCTTGACAGAAAATGTATCGTCAAAACCAATCCTGTTTTTTGCATGACAGGATCCTTTTCAAAATTGTTCTCCTTTTAGAACCTGTTTCTGAACTGGACTTCTCTGCCTCTTAATTATACTGGTTTGCCCCTCTTATTTCTGTATCTTTTATGCCTCTCTCATTCCTTTCATTGAATGGCTTCTTCCTTTTTAAATACTCCTCTCATTTCCTTCACTAGCAACCAATTTTCTCTTTCCTCTGTCTAGAAGAGGATGGCACCCATCATCCTAACTGGTTCTCATTTTTAATACTTTATCCTTTATTCTCCATTTGCCATCCTGTAATTATGTGCCTGAACATTCTCACTCCAGTTTGTTTGCAAGTTTTTCACTTTAACTTCAATTTGAATGCTCCCAAAATCCAGTGCTTTCTTCCCCAGTGTGGTTCTCCCATGGTTAGGTCTTCAGATGATTCCTTGAGTATCCAGCCACCATCTCAGACCTGTTGAGGTTCGAAGATCTAATTTTTGTTCCTAACTCCCTCTAGACTATTTTCTAACACCCCTGATGATTTTACTTGCTTACTTTCCAGAGCTACAACCTTCCTATCTCTGACACTTCTCCCATGCCTGCATATTAAATGTCTCAAAATTAGCCATAAGAGATTCCAGCTCTCTTCACTGTCTGTGTTCTTTTTTATCTTTTATCTTTACTGGTTTAACCTCTGTGTCATTTTGACTTCTTTTCTCCCTTCAATGTATCAAAAATGAGAGGACTAAACTCCTGTCATTGGGCTTTAGCTGTTACATGTGCTGAAGAAGGAACTTCACCAAATTACTTGTTTTGTGTTTTTAAGAGACTTAAGGTCCAACAAATTTGGTCTTCTTTCAGGACTGTAGAGCTGGAGTAGATTTTATTCCTACAAGTACTTCAGAAGTCCTTGAATTTGGGCCTTGATTTAGTTTTCTGCAACTTCAGATACAAAGTCTTTGCCCTTCATTTAATTGTATTTACTGTACATAATTTTTGTCTCATTTCTGCACATAACAGCTAACTTGTTTTCCCGTTACAGCAACTTGATTTCAGTGCTTTTGCCATTACTTGAAATAAGAATGTGCTTGAGCTTTACTGGCTGGATCCAAAGTGTTAGGCACAATGCTCCTCTTTGTTACTGTCCCATCCTTACACTGGCTTCTCTTGTTTGCACTCTGTATCTTGCCTAACTGGAGATATGCTATATTATGCTGCAGGGTGGTATAGATACAGTTGGGCCAACTGCAAACAAGGTAGCTCATATACTTGCAGCAATTCTGCAGTACTGCAAGTTCTTATTAACAGTGAAATATTTGCCCCATAGGTCTAGAACTGAGCTCTGTGCTATGCTACTTAGCTATCCATGCTGCCCTAATTTAAAGCCAAATCATCTCTGCTTGCACGGTGCGCTGCATGGTTTTCTGTGTAGCTGCGTTATCTGACTTTGCAGTTTTAACAGGCTTTCCAATTTAGAAGACCGTATGTTTGCATAGATTCACTGCTGATCACATTGTCTGACTTTTAACTGCTCATAATTATACTGATATACTTGTTGAGATTGAGAAGCAAAAGTCTCTATAAAACTAAGAAGTTTCAGATTTGGGGACTGTAGGATGTAGAGCCAAGTGTCAGATGCAGTTTGGGTGGGGGTGGGGGGGTGGGGAAGGGGAATACACACACTGAATCACTGTTTATTTGCACCAGAATAATACTTTTTTTCTTTTAGAGGATCAGTTGCTTGTTGGCACAAAGCAAAGACTTTTTAAGTATTTTTCAGGTTATATGTGTATTTTTTCTTATTGCCAGTTTGTATCATGTCATACCATTAGTTAATTTGTTCTTCTACAACTGCCTTGATGATGGATGGAGGCCTTATACCTTTTGTCTAATTGGAATCTTCTGTTCACGTGGAAATAACAATAAATTAATAAGGTGCATCAGGTCCTTCCTGATAGTTCTGCTTGCTTTGCATTTCAATCCTAGCAATGTAAAGAGGCCTGAGACTGGACAGAAATGGTCCTCAAGATAGAGATGTTTAGGGGTTCCTTGCCACCTACTAGTTCTTCATTCTCTGGTTTCCCTGGGGCACTTGCTGGAGGCATGGCATGGCCAGTGTATCAAGGGCTAATAGAAACTTGGAAACTAAAATGTTGGTGTAATCTTGCTTATGTTCCTGTGGTGTCTTCAGCATGAATAGTAAATCTCCTATTTAAAAATGATTAGGAATATCTTTTGTATTGTTATACAGTCATTTGTTTCTCTTTACACGTTTGGCATTAAAAATTGTGTGTTTGCTGTTGCAAAGAGGGTTTTAAATCATGGAAAGGCTTTTAGCTGGCCTTTTAATGTTGTGTTGGTACTCTTCTGTACACTTCATTTGTTGGTTGTTTCTTTGATTTGAGTCATGCTGTACTGCTATAAAAGTGATCATTACAGATGAGTGTTGCAATTTTTGGTAAGATTTTGTTGGGAGAGGGGAAAAGGGAAGCATTCATTGATTTGCTTGAATTTAGCTGCTGATCGTGCTTGAATCAAATCATAGCATCATTTAGGGTGAAAAGGACCTTGAGAGAGATCTCTAGTCCCACCTCCTGAGAGCAGAGTCAATGCTGAATGCAGACCAGGGCTCAAGTCTTCAGCCATTTGGGTTTTGAAAACCTCTAGGGATAGAGACTGTGCAGCTTCTCTTGGCAGACTGCTCCAATTCTTAGCTAGCTCCACTGTAAACTGTTTTCATTATCTTCAGTCGGAAACTCCTCAGTTACAAGTTTTGGCTGTTGTTTTTTTTCTCCTGCCACTCCTCAAATGTCCTTATATTGCAAAAAAAGATTAAGTCAAATATTGAAACGGAGAACTTAAGATGTTTTATTTTCTGAAACTGTTGTTGCAAATAAATACATATGTTCATGTAGTACTTCTGCATCCTGTATGACATGTACACCATACTCTCTTACTATTTGAGTGTAAAATAAAATTTTTGGCAGTAAAACTTGGATTTAAAAGTTCTGTGATGTTTATGGCCTGGATGTTCTCCATTGTTACATTTTAAATCTACTAGGTATTTCCTGGCAGAGCACAGTTCTGACCACCTTGGTGAAGCAGGGAAGTCAGGACCTGGAATGTAATTTTGTGTTTCTGTCTTCTGGAGCCTGCACTGAGGAAAGTAGCTTTCCACCAGGGATGGGAAGGAAGCTAACAGAGTAACTGGTGACTGTGGGAACTACTTTAAACTCTCATGTGCAACTGGAAACTTGCCTAGAAAGATTTGTCGGAACTGAGATTTGAGGAGGGAAATTATGTGATGGGAGGGGGTACAGATTTCAGAGTAATAGTTGTTTTTCCATAAGTTTTTTTCATGTGTTAAATGAGAACTCAAAATTTGAAACTTCTAACCACAAACATCTTGGGAGCAAAGAATATGACAAATAGATTCCATTACAAATTTGACAGAATTTTAGTCTTATGAGGCAATTTCCTTAAAACAAGAAGAATTTCTTGAACGTGTACTTTTTAACAGCGATCTGGCAGGGTGGTTGTGTCTGTTTATCAAGCCTTGTAAAAACTCCAGTACAAGACTGTGTTTCCCTAGACCTGCTTGTGGGGCATCGCATCTGTCTAGCAGCTGGGGTGTGCACACATCTCTGTTGTACATCAAGTTCACCGAGGTAGGGTTTCTTCTGATTTTCATTCATTTGTAATGACTTAATATAATTCCGAAGTTTAAAAAAATAAAAAAGGAGTTGCAATGACTCGGTTACTCTTGTGGAAGAATATCTTAAGGTAATTTAGTTTGGCAAGACTCAAATGCATTCTTAGCAATAATTGTTTTTGTTGGTTATTCGAAGCCAAATAATTATTTCAGAGTATGATTTCTCCATACTGTGGTCTGTTAGGACTAAAATTCTACTATACTTTTTCTCACTGGATAGGAGGAATTCAAAGTTTGTTTTGAGAAGCATAGGAAAAAGCAAATGTAGTTGTGCTGATTTCAACACCCAAAGAAGGACTTCTTGAGTCTGGTCTGAGCAGCTGTAATGCTTCCACCTGTAGCTGGAAGGGAATTCCTCCAGGGCAGAAGCTCTGCTACACAGACACAAGACTGCTTTCTGACGACCATCTTAAAAAGTTCTAATGAGTTTGCAGGAAAGAAAGGGATGTTAAAATGTTGTTATTGTGGAGAGTGGTTTTAATGCTGTGGCCTCTGTGGTAGACTTTGAAAATTGGGGGTCTCCAGCTGCAGTACATACTAGGCTAAATTCGAAGGAAAGGCTGCCTGTCCTTTCTCTTTCAACAGAGAAATCTGTACTGTGTGTTCTGGGGCTGAAACACAGTCTGACTGAAAAACCCTGCCTTGGGTGGGAGAGTTTTGTAGGTAGTTTACATAGAATATCCGATAATAATAGTAAGTCAGTAATTTGAAGAACCATGTATAGTCACCTTGTTTCTGTAATTTAGTTGTTCCACTCCAGAGCTTCCATGGGTATGGAGATAACTTCAACAGCTCAGTCCTTGCATAATAGCAGAAACAGGACAAGGGTTGGTTGCCCTGTCTTTTTTTTTTTTTTTTGGGGTCTCTTTTTGTGGGTGGTTGTTTTTTGTTTGGTTTTTTTTTCATGGGTTTTGGTTTGTTTGCCAAATACTTCTCACCCTAAAATTATAATTTTAAAATGTTCCAATTATGTGGAATAATAATTTTATATACATTTACCTATATATTATCAAGGCTTATAAAACACTGCATTCTTTATAGTGAACATTTGGAAGTTGATCTGTAGTCACCCAGATGTAGTTGCTATGAGCTGCACTTGACTGTCACATTGCACTGTTGTGAATGTGAACATGTTTTCTTTGTTAAAATCTAAGGTCTGATCGTATGAACATAAAATGCAAGGCATACACCTTTAAAAAAAAAAACAAAACCCACATACTGCAAAATGAGGCAATTATTTGGCCTTTCCAGAAGCCTGTTTCCTGTGTGTGGATATCAGTGGTAAGTATGGCCGTTAGCAAGGCTGGCGCTGGTTTGAGCATCATTAAATAGAAGCCTGCTGACACTGGCCATTGATCCAACAGCCAGTACAGGGCCTCTGGGCCACAATATTTCCTCCCCCATCTCTTACTTCTCTCTAGGGATAACCAATTGGAGGAAATGACCCACTTGCCTGGAGTTTTCAGAAGCAGCGGGCAGTTCCATGTGAATTGTTAGCTCCAGCTAGAAGGGCAAAGGATCATGCAGTTGACCCTTATCTGTTGTTGGCATTCTGTTGCTGTAACGTTTGGCCATCCCTCCCAGTGTCACAAATCCCAAGAAGACCTTGTGAAACTCCACCAGTATTTGGAAAACTGTCATCTTTTAAAGTTGTTATGATACAAAAGGCTGATGATAGTTTTGAGTTCCGATACTTAAAAAGAAAAAAAAAGTTCTGCCTGTTGAGTAATGAAATGCATATGATGTTAAGCAATCTGTTCATAGAAATGTATTTTATTTGAAAGTTGCTTTATTTTTTATTTTCCGAGTGTACACATTGAAGACAGTGGTCCCGATCAGATGATGTTCAAGTAATATCCATGAAATGGAACATACCGTTTCTCACAGATACCGTATTCTTCCCATTTATTGTTGTTTTCCCTCTTAAATGTTTTCTTTAAACAGCAGTGATAGCTCTAAGAACTGCCACAAGCTTGTACAAAGACAACTTAGGTATTCCAATATGATATGTTATGAGAATTATTAATATTAGAGTGGTACCCAAATGCCAAAATAATAATGAGAACCTCATTGTAACTAAGTGGTGCATCTGTGTGAGAATATTCTCTGTACTGGGTACAGTCTGTCATCTAATTAAACTTTTGCAGTAAGTTGCCTCACACGTTGATTTGGAATGCTGGCAGTCATTTGCCTGCAGCAAAGTACCTTCCAAATGTGTAACTTCTGCTTGCTTTATGAAGGTTCTTGTTGGAATTTGGCCTTTTTATTTCCTCCTGATTTTTAATTTCTGATCCTGTATAGGACCGTCAAGCTACTGCAAAAAGAACAGCAGGTCAGAATTGTAATTTATTTCACAGTAATTGAGTGTAAAATTCTGTGCTTGAAATGCACTCCTAAAACAGAGCTTCCTTTTAAATCAGGTATTCTGCAGTTCTGTCATAAACTGAAAATGCGGTCAGCATTACATCTTTACATAAATTCATAGTTTTATGTAATGCAAACCTGAAATAAAAATTATTTTGTGTGCATAAAGTGCCTCAGAGTTGAAATTGCAAAGACATCAATTCTGTTCTTCAGACTTCTCAATAATTGTCTTCATATTCATTCTTTAATGTCCTAACTAAGTTGAAATGCAATATTTCATTCCTGACATGTAATCTATGAAAATGTCCTTGGAGATGTATTATTCCCTTAAAATAATTTGTGTGTACTCTACAATGAACACACACTGCTGGAGGTATATCAGAGTTATTTTTGCTCTCCTACAGAACGTAAATAAGAACAGTATACATGCCTCATTTGAAATTGGTGTGTGTAATTGTCATATGACAAATCTGGTTTTGTAGTCTTGGGGCTATTTGTTGACATTTATTAAAAAAAAAGTAAAAATAGAGTATCAAATTCCAACAGATGATGACTGCATGAATGAACGTTGCATCTTTGGCTATTCTGATTTGTATAGTATTTTGCTTAGTCTGTAAATGTATAAGAGTGGTACTTCTGACCTCAGTCTGTCCAGATGTGTCAAGGTACGGTAGATTTGTCCATCTGTACTGTCAGCGTTACCATCTACCCACAAGGATATTGACCCATGAACAAGTTGTCCTGGGGGAGGCTATGGTGTGAACTCGCCTTATGGCAACTACTCTGCTTGTGAGGCCTCTGACCACACTCTTCCCTGGCGATACAGTGTGTTATGAGCAAGGTAGTGTCAGCTTAGTGAGTTAAGGCAGATTTGCGTATGTGCTCGCATTTATTACTGAATGATGGATGCAGTGGCCTACTTCATTGTGCTCAACTCATTTGTGTGCTGGGTATTATGCCAGTCTTACCAAAATGAGTGAGTATATCAAGCACAGGGTCATCCATAGGAGTTGGTTAATGGCTGTAGTACCTACTTGTGTGAGACCTTTCTGCACCCAGAACTCAAAAATCCCCAAAAGTCATTACTTTGGACTTGTGTGCTTCCTGTACACCTCTGCCCACACTTACTCATGTTAATTAAGTTTCCTACTCGTTAAGAAAGAATTACTTCTATCATGGTAGTGACTCTTTATATTTCTAAACTAGCTAAAAGTCCTCAAGATGTATGGTGTAGGGATATCTGTTCTGTTGAACTCTGGATGCCCCTTTGGACACCATGAAAGGGACTTGATTATTTACACGTACTGAGCATTTATTATGTGGGTTTGGGTGTTTTTAAACTGGATATCTGAAAAATCACAACTGCTGCTGAAAAGCCTAGTCTGCTGCTCCGTATGGAAAAATTGGAAACTCTTTCCGCCCTAATGACTCAGAGTCTACAGGTTGCCCTAATTATGTCTCTGTTTCCATTTTATTTTTCCATGCAACTTGCACAATGCGGGTATCCATTGTGTACCAGACAGATGTTCCCAGGCAGAACACTTCTTAGCAAATTCTGTAAGTGAGCAGGAGTCCTAGAGGAGTCCAGCAACTGTGGAGCAGCATGCAAACCTCACAACTTTTGCCCTTCTCTTGTATATTCATAGCTCTGGTTTCTACTCTTTCTGGAGTGTAGCCAGTTCCTGCAGTGCTTCTGGCCTTTTTTTAGCATTCCCAGTTTCTGTGGGATCCTGCATTTCACACCATGCTTAGCTCTCAGTTCTTCCTTTTTGCCTCTTAGCTGTGCTCCGTTCTGTGATTTTTCTGTGCTTTGAGAATCTTTCCTTTCAATGTTACACCCTTTTCACAGCATCTGGCTTGGTAACCTTGTACTGCTCTTATTATCCTAGTAATTTTGTGCTTGCTTTCTCATGTACTTCTGCTGTGATTTGACGACGAGACTGCTTTTGTGGTTTCTTTCCCCATCTCCCCTGTGTGACATTAAAATCCCTTTCCATTCTGAAAATCTGGTAACCTCACAAACTACTTCTCTACAGTCCCAGCTATACAGGAGTTGGACTAGGAGCTTCTGAACAGGCTTCATATTACTTATGTGGATCACAAAGGATGCTTTACAAAACATAATGTGCACGTGACAGCTACCAAGAAAATTGAGAGGCCACAGTATGCAGGATTTTGAGAGGGAAGATTTGTCTTGAGATCTCTAGAGCTCGGTAGTGTGGGATTAGGTCTTGAACTCCTATGAACAGTACTTGTGCAGTGTTACAAGTAACAAAACAATTACCCAAGGATGGCACCTTTTTGAAATGGTTGCTATAATTAGGCTAGTATTGCTGTTTTATTTGTCTGTATTTTGTCCATTACTATTCACTGAAGTGCAAAGCAAATAGTAATTTTTTTTTAATTTATTTTAGAAAGATGATTTTGTTGATAGATGTGCACTGCATAAAATGAAGGCTTTTTCTGTGGTAGTACAACAAATATACTTCTCTTTGATTCAGTACTAAACTTTAAGAACAAATGAGGATCCAGGCAATGATTTTATTTCAGTTTTTTAATTGTTGTCAGCAACAGTAGCTACATGTTTGGTCATAATTCTGCAACTTTTTTCTTTAATTTTTATTAAAATTTTTAGTTACTTCAGCTTTTCTTTGATCACAAGATCTGACACCCTTAAAGGAAAGTATAAAGAGCAGCAGCATTTTGCAGAATTGTGTTTGTTCTGAGATAGATGTTGTCTTCCACACAGCTATCAATACACAAGTACTGAATTGCCTTTAAATCCTTGACTCTGCCTGTGAGATTGATACTTACATTACTCATGCTCACCTAATTTTGTAGATCAATATTTTATGGTGTGTTTACTAACACAAGATTACTGTTTCTATTCTTGGCTAAAATGTGGAATTTTTTTTTTTTCTGTCCCCCTCCCCCCCCAATTTCTAACAAATTGCTTCTTTTGATTTCTCAGGCTTGATGGGCCACTGGCATTGGCAGGTGGTGGAATGACACAATGCAATATGATATGCCAAAGTAGTTGGGCATCACTTGTCATCTTGTAGACAAGTGAGGCAGAGGAAATAAGAGAATACATGAGTCTCTCAAAGATGCAGACAAAAAAATAAAGACATTTTCCATAGGATAGAAATCTCTTCCTGTAACTGCCTCCTCGCATCATGGCCCCAGAGTGGTTCAGTGTCTCGTGTTATTTTATCTACACCATATTTGAGATACTGTGAGTATGTGAAACATTTTGCCTGTAATGACAAGATCCATGTATAATTTCACTTCTGTTAAGATTCTTCCTTGCTTTCTGTAGTGTAAATAAGAAGCCATTAAAGGTACTAAAGATATAAATAATGATCTTTAATGTTATGCCGTGTGCTAAATGCAAAGTATTTAAGCATGTATCTTTAAAGAACTGCTCAGTTCACTGTGATTTCATTGTGATTGCTTATTTTTTGACCACACAGGATTATTCACTTTGTTTCAGGCAGAAGCACACCTCAATAATTCATCAAGTTGTTCAAAAGCACAAGTGCTCATGCATGCATTTAAGGGGGAAGTATCTATGAACATGTTTCTCAATTTTTGATCCTGCTAGGATAGCATAGTGACAAATACTTAGCAAATTTCTTTCTTAGATTGTCTGTTTTTCCTGAAGTTCGAGATCTACAAAGAGTTTATTAAATCCATCACAAGACATCAGTGCAAATAGGAGGAGATGCTTGGAAGACTAGCCTGTTACTTCTTTACCTACTTCTGAAGATAAGCAGTATGCTCTTCCTCTGTATGTGTGCAAGGAAGAATGAGAGAAGCGGCAAATGCAAGCTTAGTAAATCTTGCAAAATAGTAGCATAGCTATTTTAGCTCACTCAGAAAGCTCACCACAGGTCCAAAGCAGCATTTTGTCATCCTGTGAGTTGCTCAGCTGTGTAGCTTCTCCTCTGGTTGTCCCTCAGATCTGCAGCCGAGGATCCATTCCCAGTTGTGGAGGAGGTTGTTAACCTCTTCCAGGTTAAGGAAGATACAGTTATGAAGTTGAGAAAAGGAGTGTTTCAGCTCAAAAGGGAAGTTTCCTTAATATCCTTCTACAGTTAATTTATAACAAATTCTGGAACAAACTTAAATTGGAAGGAAAAATTTATGCCTTCCAGTATTTTTCTTATAGTGCATTATCTTGTGTTTGACTACAGTGAAAAATCATCAGCTGTTTGTTTCCTTCTGATAAATAAATTTTGCAGTACCTCCTAGTTTTCTCCAATCTTGAGAGTTCTAAATGAAACTAGTATTTGCAAGTACTTCAACCCTATCTGAGTTACGGTAGTACCTACAGAAAAGCCTAGTATTCATTCTAGGTTTGCTGTTTGTTTCATGCTATCTCACCATAGACTTAGGCAAGCATATTGCATTTTGGATCACAGCAGGTTGGGGTTGCATTTTTCTTATGATCGTGTGATTGTTTTATGCTCTGGAATGGTGCAAATTTAGAGAAAGTAGCAAATGCAGTGGATACTGCTACTCCAGCTACTTAGTAATCATCAAGGCATCCTCACCAAATCACATATTTTTCCTTTTAAAAATAGTCTTTCCCAGAGGAGCAGGTGTTAATTCCCCGTATTGGGGTCTGCAATCATGCAGCAATATACGTATGTGTAAGAAAGAAACCATTGAAGTGGGATTTTTTTTTTTAATTTTTTTTTTTTTTACTCTTTGTTTTAAAATGAAGCTTGGTTACTAGCAGGTTCTACAACACACATGACAGGTGTGTTGGGTCTTTGTGTCCGAGTGACTCTTTAAACTGGTTGCATATTGACAACATTGGAGTTTCTTTAAAATTAATTTAATTTTGAACTGGTTTTGCTGGCTTCATTTAACCATGAGTTCTGTTTCCAGTATAGTTTTCGGAGTACTGTTAGGGAAGAAGGAATTGAGACATGATATCCTCTAGCCGTCTTCATTTACTTGTCTCTGTTTTCCATGGACTGGAGGGCCGAGCATCCCATGCCAACCTCTCTCCTGTAGTGGCAGGGAAATATGCATACCCCTTCAGAGGGCTGAGAAGCTGTTCCTTCCCCCCTGTAGCCACTTAGTACTGCCAGTTAGGAACCATAGCTCCAGAAAATACTGTATCTTTATTTTACGATATTAATTTTATATGTGTTTTGGTAAAAACAAAGTTTTCTCTGATTCCCATCCTGGCCTTATTAGGCAGCTAAGGAAAAAATCTCATCTGTATCTACCCACATTTATCCCTTTATGCTGAGGATACGTAAGAGACAACCGTTCCATATATGCATATTAAGCCTGCTGAAAATTAGTGCTGAAAATACTCTCAAAAAATTAAAAATAACTGGAGAACTTCTAAGGTATTTTTGAGGTAAGCTATGTGTTAAGGATTAGAAAACCCTATAGCCCTGTAAGAAATGGATTTTGTGGTCTCTTTGTACTGTTAAAATTTGTTTTGGAAGAAAACTTCCACTGCTGAAAATACCGTAACATTTTACAAGTCTGCAGAAGGTGAAAATGCTACCAGATGTTAAGTTCAAGGAGCGAGTTAACTACCGTTGTCACACTGAAGAGTTTCACTGTTTGGTAACTTCTCCTTACTTTCTCTCCCTCTCTTCCTCTGCCCGCTCAGTTCACTTAACCATAACTGCTACCAAATTGCCCCTTTCTTCTGCAAATAAACCAGTACTTCAGACAAATAGATGAAGGGAGAAGTCCATGCATTGTACAGTACATATAATTAAGTTGCTGGTTGGTTGGATGACCAAAGTCTTTTACTGAAGTGGATTATCAAACTAAACTGCTCTAGTTTAGTTTACTATGAAATTCGTATTCAATAAGTAGAAGAGAAGTTGCTAATAACTGAGAAGTTGCTAATGACTTTAACATAGTGAATATCTGTTAAGGCCACATGAACATGGTTGCTAATATCAGGCAGTCTCACCTTTGTGCTGCTACAATGCTGCTATTTTTGCCGTAACAGTTTTTTTCATAATATGATTCAACTGTATAAAAGGTTTATGGATTTGAAGCACATCAGAGGTCATTTCCTCCTGTGACTTGCTAATCAGCTCTGGTGCTTTCATATATACAGCAGGAACTTTCAGACAAAGGCAACATTAGTAGCTAAACAGACAAAGAGAAAATGGAGGAAAATAATAGTAGTGGTGAGTACATGTATCAAGTAAGTGTGGCCCAATATTTTTATGGCTTTTTTGATAGATTGCTTTGGATGCTTCTGGGCAACATTGAATGCAGTATTTTTTTATGTCTATCCCAGAAGGATTATTCCAATGGTTCACCTTAGATTCTGCACAGAATATTACTTTGATACTGTAATAGCTTTGGAAATGCTCTCCTTTGATGTCAAGAACAGTATGGAACTGTTCTTTTGATTAGGAAACACTTACACACTTGAAAAACCTAATAATAGATTAAAAAAAAAAGAGAGAGAGAGAAAAGAAAAGAATGGTCATCAATTGTACTTTATTAAACTAGATCTATCGGAGAAATGCAGAAAGTGTGTGCATCTGTATCCCCTATCTTGATCTGTTATTTTCCTGTTGGAAACCCTCACAGTATGTCTGTCTGTCTTGAATAGCCCAGAAGCTTCTTTATTTCTTTCCCCTCTTCGTGCTAGGACTCTCCCCTTTCTTCTGCTATTGAATGCTTGCGGACTGAACAACCTGTCTGGCAGTCAGATTATGATATCTCCCCCTTCCCTCATCCTTAATTAATTGCCAAAGATTTATTACATATAATTTGTTTAAAACCTAGCCTGGTCCATACCAGGAAAATTTCTTTGTGCTATCAAGGGGCTTAATTGAACTACCAGCCAACAATTTCACTTCCTTCCCTCATTTGCAATTGGTGCCATTTCATAGAAAAAAATTGCATACAGTCATGCAAAGATGCTCAGCTGATGTTGGCCGTGTCTGCAGACAGAGCTCAGGGTGAGTGTCTGACACAGTTCAGGGCTTAAAGGAAAAAAAAACCCTCTGTTGCTGTGGTACATCTATAGGACATCCTATCAATAGAGCAGCTGCTTTTAGGTCAAAGTTATGTTATGCAAGAGTTTAGGAGGTACTAAGTTAATTTGCCAGTTGAATGGGTATTGAGATTTGCTCTGAAAACATAGATTAAAGCTCTCTTATGCTTAATATATTTACCGTGAGCTTTGTAATGCTTTTGCCCCAGGTTTACTCTTGGAATGCACTGCTCTATTTTTACAAGTTAATCTCTTAATTACTTTGAGATAAACTTTTAAGAGGACTTACTGATCTGCATTGGTGGTAAAGGGGGGAGACTACTCCACACTACAGCAAGGAAAATCCTTTTTCTATTCTGTGCTCTTCAAGTAGGCCTTTGTTTGAGAGTTTGTTTTACATTAAATCCAGAGTCACTGCCTGAAAAGGGCTGAGAAATAACTGAGTAAACATTTCAGTTTCAGGTGTATTCATCGAAGCTTGCAATTTTGATCATTTTAGATAAGGAACATTGAGTCGTGTGAAAATAAAATATATGCTCAAGCAGATGGAATGATTCTCAGCAAGGCAAAATTGAGGTGGCAAAAGTGTCAGTGGACATGAAGCAATATACTGACCTGAGATACAGATTAGGAAAAAAAACCCCTCAGGATTTGGGATTTGTCTGTGTGCTGCCAGAGCTGTGCCAGCCTGCAGCAGAGTTAAAAGAACAGAGAGGACTAGTGAAATAATTATATATTCTTTTCTGTTGTAAATTTTACATGCCTTTCAGAGAGAGTTTCAGACATTCAGGCTAAAACTGAGGCTTCCTAGGCTGTTGGAGCCCTGCTGCTTCATGTGGAAAGCTTTGAGTGAGAGAGGGAAACTCAGAACATTGATTCACATAGTCACAAGAGAAGATGTGATCATTTGACTGACTCTTCATCCTTGTTCATGGAGCAAACCTCTCAGCCTTCACCACTTCCTTTGAGTCCCTTGTGCCTAGCACAGATACCTTTCCAGACCTTGAGGTGGATGTGCATCATTCACCCTAGTTTGGGAACTGTGGAGGAGACTGATTTCAGGCTCTTCCTGGTGGATAAGCATCAGGCATAATCAAAACTAAATGAAGATGCTATGTTCTCAAACACCCAAACTTGCCCTAAGCAGTGTCTGGGGCTTTGCTGAACATCAGACAGAAAAGCAGACTTATGTACGTTGAGAGTCTGTTATCAGGAAATATATTTTGCAGTGCTTTCTTTGCAGCATTTGGAAAATATTTTGGTAAGGCATAGCTGGATGTTTATTTTTGGAAAGCCTTGCCTTCTCTGAAGAGCAGAACTTTAGATTAGAAAAGTATAGTTTTTCTGCATGATATGTACTTAATTTTTAACTTGAGTTCAACTTAGAAGGCTATTTTTGAGAATAGTATAACGCAACATACCAGAGATTATTTGAAGGATGTTTTATCATACATTGATATTTTACTTTTGCAAACTTTTATTGTATACATGGCTAAAAGAAAATCCTTGAAATCTTCATATGGAAATTGCTTTTGCTTACAGTTGAGAGGAGGAAACAAAGTGAGAATGGAAAAAAATTATAAGGAAATAAGTATCAATAAGCTTTAGAAATTAATCCTGTCCTAAGAGAGATGTAACATAAAAAGGAAAAATGAAGTGAAGGAAACCAGGAAAGGTTATGGCTTTTGAAAGACCAAGTTAGTTTGAAGGCAATCTCAGGCAACAAAGAATAATTTCAATAGCCTATATATATATATACACACACACATACACACACACATATGATAAGTGACCCCAATACACTTGTCAAGAAAAGAACCAGGCACAAGCCTAGATGATGAAGTAGGAAAATGGAGGTAGCAACTGGTTCGCTAGTTTATCCGTTTGGATTTTAACAACACAAAATGTTAAGAGTCGTAAGATTTGCAGGTCTGATATCACTGTAGCCTCACAATACTGCCATGTTCGTTTAGGCATAAGTAAATATACTGCTTTTTAAAGAAGTCATCATCCTGTGAAGAGCAGAAGTGTAGCATGTCTCTGTATTTTCATATGCTGTCAGGTGGGAATGGAATGAGGTTGAGCTGGATAGGCTCTGTATTGGCTGCTGAGGAGTGAAGAAACATTGCTATGAAATGCTGCTATCTTTAGGTTTATTGCAGTTTGATGTGATACTTTGCTGTTTGTGATAGGTCTCCCTGCTGCCCCTGCTGCTAAACCTGGACATAAACTTACACAATTTACAGAGTACCTGATATGAACTTGATGAAAAAGTTGTCAGCCGCTTTTATTTCAGATATAAGTTCCATCTATCCTCCTTCTTCTGGTTGTGGTCGAGAATTGTCTACTTTCTTTCCTGCCAGTGTCATAGGGGGATGGGGAATGGTTGCTGTGGCCAGTTCATCACATGTGTCTGCTGCACATTCCTCCTCAGGGAGAGGACTCCTCTTCCCCTGCTCCAGCATGGGGTCCCTCCTGCAGGAAACAATCATCCATGAATTTCTCCAATGTGAGTCCTTCCCATGGGCTACAGTTCTTCATGAACTGCTCCAGTGTGGGTTCCTTCCATGGGGTGTAGTCCTTCAGGAACACACTGCTCCAGCACGGGTCTCCCATGGGGTTACAAGTCCTTCTAGCAAAGCTGTTCCAGCCTGGGCTTCTCTCCCCACAGGGCCACAGGTCCTGCCAGGAGCCTGGTCCAGCGCAGGCTTCCCGTGAGGTCACAGCCTCCTTCAGGCACATCCACGTGCTCTGGCATAGAGTCCTCTATGGGTTGCAGAAGAACAGCATGCCTCACCATGGTCTTCTCCAGGTGCTGCACGGGAACCTCTGCTCTGATGCCTGAGGCACCTCCTCCCCTTCCTTCTTCACTGACCTTGGTGTCTGCAGAGTTCTTTCACATATTCACACTCCTCTCTCTGCAGTTTCTGTTGTGCAGGATTTTCCCCCTTCTTACATATGTTATTCCAGAGGTGCTACCGCCGTCACTGTTGGGCTCAGCCTTGACCAGTGGTGGGTCCGTCTTGTAGCTGTCTGGCACTGGCTGTATTGGACATAGGGGAATCTTCTGGCATCTTTTCACTGAAGCAACCCCTGTAGACTGTATTGACAAGCATAAGCCCTAAGCTTCCAGCAAGGCAGAGATGAGTGAAATAGAATTAATCTGTGTCTGATGGGATGAGATTTAACCAGGGCAAGGACCCAGTTAGGAACTGAGTGTTTTGGGAGAAACAGAGGAGTTATCCTGATTCACATGCCAAAATTGGCAAATGAAATTCGATATTTTATGATGTCTTGGCTGTGCAGTGTTCCTAGATAACAAGATACAATGCCCTCTCAAGTACATTGCTAGTGAGTAACACCCTCAAATCCCCACCCTGGTTTATTGCAAGGTACTAGCTGTGGTGTCCTATCTAACTTTATTTTCTCTGTTCATTCAGGATACCTCTTTTGTTCCATTTTCAGCCCACACGCTGACACAGCTCTCTCCCTCTCTCTCCTTCCCCTTACACTGTTGTTTAAGCATGCTGTAAACTTATTCGTTCCCTAAAGGCAAGAGCAGCTATCTGAGCAACACTTTGTCAGCATAATACATTTACAGAATGCATATTTATGAACCTTTGAGCCTTTATTGTTCCAGAGGGCAAATAAAAAACATGAAAAGTAGCAATATAGTGTTTCAAAGGTCCCTCAAGGAAAACAAAAGTAGTTGGAAATAAATTTAGGAAAAAAAAGTTCTCAGAAGAGAACCTTGAATTAGCACATACAAAATATAGGCTAGTTAAGGCTATTCTTTTCTTCCACCTATCCCAGACTCTCCTAATCCAAGCCTGAAGAAATTTCAAGCTTGAAAAATGTTTTTAAGCTTTATAAAACAGAATAAATGGCATACATTAGACATATATAATAGTAAGCCAGAGGTTTTTAAAGCAGCATGTTTTGCTCAATCATAGTGAAATAAATGCAGTTTTTAAATGCAAATGATCATCTTCCTTGGAAGCTACAAAGTCAGTGTGGTATGTGCCACAAAATTGCTACAGATAAAAGGTAGCTGGAGGAAACTGAAAAATCACTAAAATGCCCTAATTATTTCAGTTGACTCTAGGTTCTTATTAACCTTACATCGTATATTTTGACTTTTAAAATGAATGTGTTGCTACTCATTATTGCCGATAATAAAATAAAGCCTGTTAGCCCATGTTTGTGTTCTTAGATTTATCCATTAGCTCTATTATGATTAAAAGGTTATTATACCAATATCTCTAGATTATGCAGCCTAAAAATTAAAACATGTGATGTTGTCTTCGTGTATGAGCAGTCTCATTTTAAAACGAGAGACGAGTGTGACTACCTGTGGCTTTCTATCCAAAGTGAAAACTGGAGTGTGTGCCCAACAGCAGAGCTCACAGAAATTCAGCTTAACCAAAATTGCAAGTACTTAAAGGGGAACAGTTCCAGCAAGCAGGAAAAAATAGAATAAAGTTCTAAATAGGAAAAAAAAAAAAAAGAAAAAAAAAAAAAAGGCAGGTCTTTATCTCTGCTACAGTAGCAGAACTGTAGGGATTTGTACATTTTCCTTCTGGGATAAGAGTTTCTAATTGTGCTTTCCACTGTAAAGACTTGAAAGATGCACTCAATGGGAACCTCAACAGGGCTTGATCTCTATTACTTCTTTTGGCCAAAATTAGGGAAGGAGACCCACAGAGCTCCCTGTGGAACGATGCAGAACCTATGGATAGTAAAAACTAGCCCTGGGGTGAGCCAGGAACTGCGGTGCTTCTGTGCTAAGCTACTGGATGATTTGTGTGGAGGGATGGGGGTGTGTGTGTGTGTGTGTGTGTGTGAGAAAGTGTTTCCTGAATCTGTTACTAGTCACATCTGTCACTGAATTTCACTAGTGGATGCTGTCTTCCACAGGGATGGTGGATGTGTGGCCATATTGTCTGTCCCCAGTGCTCACAAGCATGCTCTAAAATCTTGGGTGGCTCAGATGAATGAGAAGGGTCATGCTGCATTTGTATAATGTGCTTTTCCTGTGAGCATGAACTCAGATCTAGAGGGTTTCTGTCGAGAGTTGTTTCAAAGGTATCAGCTCCATTATAATGGCAAAGCAGAAAAAGTTTGAGAGTTCCCGTGTGAAAATTCAGCATTGCACATAGGTGGGAACTTTAACTTTTATGTATATGTTTAGTTATTTTTGGTAGTCAAAATACAACTGAATTCACAAAACATTCCAGTGCCTCCAAAGCTGTGTTTTTAGCCGTTATTCACAAATTACAGATTTTATTCCCTTCTTTCCTCAAGAAGCACTGTTCTCCATTGTGTAAGTCCTGGATACTGAGACTCCCAGAGCAGGTTTGCTTCTGAATATCATTTTTCAGTGAATTGTGGTAATCATTTGTTAAACATGAGAACAGCTTGAAACGCTGCGATCGCTCAGGAGTAGCTGCATGGGTAAACTCTCGCCTACCACAGTGCAGTGACTTAAAGAAAAAAAAAGGGTGGGGGAAGAAGAAAATAAAGGGAATGTTTCATGACTTCTCACATTTTAGGTGTTGCTGACAATGTTACTTTGCAGGAAGATATCTGAAATATCAAATGGTTATTTAAAAAACACAGAAGAAACCAAAATTAACCTCTTGTCGGTTTTATGAAGACCTTTGCCTCTGATGTATTGCTTATGGGGAAGATTCTCACTGCCAAGACTCAGTGGGTTTCTCCTGGCCCCTATACCACTGTTTAAAGGACAATGTCTTTTAAAGGTATGTAACCTCATGTAAGCTACTGAGTATGCTCTAAACAAATGCTTCGTATCCAAACTGCTGCTTTTCTTTCCGTCTTTTAACAAGCTCAGAAAAGCAAGATGATGTTGGTGCCCCAACCCGTGCCTGTCCCCTCAGCAAAGCAGGGTCCTGCATCTGCCCCTGTAAACCAGCCCTTGTGCTGGGTGTGCAGTACTAGTGCCCAGGGCTTTTGCAGGCCTGCACTCAAAATATTTTAGTGGAAATAATTACATGTATATCATTTGTTGCAGAACGCAAATTAAATGTTAGGAAATTAGGGTGGTTCATGAGCTATTTGTGAGATGATATCACAAATTGTGAGGGATATCATAGACTGTGAGATATTATCAACCTTGAGTGTTACATACAGGGCTTAGCCACGGCAGGGTTGCGTGACACAGAAAGGAAACTCAAGGTGAACACCTAGTTCTTGTTGTCACCCAGATTCCTATAGACCCCTTAAAAAAAGCAAACAAAATCCCCCAAGCCCGTAGCCATCATTCTTCAATTAACTGTGGGACTTGGCTGTTCATCCAAAGTGGGACTGTGCCTGTTTTTAGCAAAAGAAGAAGTTCTTAGAGAAGAAAGGCTGTGAATATACAAAATTTCTTATTATCATGAAAACCATTTAAAGTCACAAAGTTTATTAAATAGAGAAAACTCAGTTTTCTGTTTCAGAGTTTTCTAAACAGCTTTTCAAAGCTTGTTTCACCATTATGAAATCAAGTATAATTTATTTACATTCTTGATTCCATCGTGAGAGAAACTGATATATGAAAAGATCTGCAAGTTAAAAACCCGTACATGACTACACTGTCATATTTAAATTCCCTGTACATAACAAAAGTGGCAGGATGCAAATATGAGGCATTCTAGATCAAAGCATTAAAAATAAGAAGATATTATTATCCACAAAATATAGTGAGTGATATTAATGATAAATATTTTAAATCTAGTGAAAGGAATCTTTCTATTTCAGTAGGAATTGTACCGTGTGGTTTCAGAGTTCCAGATTGAACTAACTTTTGCTTTAACTATAGGTGTCTAGCACTGTAATAATGAATATTAGATATGTTATTTCTAGGTACTAGAGGAATGAAGGGATTGTCATAATCTTTATCATTTCCTTTAAAAAAAGTAGTAAAAGTATGGAAAAAGGGCCAAATTGCCACTGCAAATCAGAGATTGTGCTGGCTTCCTTTATTACAATGTAATTTGCTATCCTAGGAACTTTCCTATTGTATGTTTCAAAAAAAGTTTGAGGTTTTTGGGGAGTTATATTTCTCTTTTTTTTTTCCTGGTGAAATTGTACTTAAATACTCAAAGATCTTGAATATTGTACTGGAAAACAAGTCCTGTCTGAGGGTCAGGTCCAAGCAAATAGGACCAAGAAGCACAAACTGAGTTGGGACAAGTCAAGGCCTTTTAATTTACCTAATACTTGTTTTGAGGGCTGCTACATTATGACCGTATTTAAAAACTTGTAATATGAATATTGTATCCAAGTTGATAATTTGATAAATATTTTAGAGAAAAGCTTCTTAAACCTCTCTGATGTGATTGCTTGTAAAATTCTTGTCACACCATAAACATGTCTGCAAGATTGTCCATGTTCCCAGAGGTTAGGTCTTGAAGGCTGCCCACCAGATCAGTATTTTGCCTTCATTCTGCCATTTGCTGTGGTTCATGATGCTCTTCTGCTTTCCAGTTACAATTCTATGAGTGAGCTGAAAAATGAACCTTTTCAAACAGGTGTTTCCTATGTCCAGCTCCTGCCAAAAAGTCATACTACCTTCTAAAAGAGTTTTTTCTCTGTTTGTAAATTGACTGTGTGTCAGTGGCTCTGCTATAAAAACAATTAATTGAGAGGCTGATGTGAGAGTTAGGCAAAGTCTAGTGCTGACTGCCTGTACATGAATAACAAGTTGAAATATTTTAAAATTATATGTTTCTACCTGAGAAGGTGATTCATATTTCTGAGACATGGTGCTTTTCAGACTGGGTCCTGCTTTGCTGCCTCCTTATTTAGGGCCACTTTGAAGAACTGAGATACGGCCTAATATAAGCAAGGATTTGCTGGAGACTACATGCCAAATTAAAGGGGAAAAAATAGAAAGAAAATTAGTGTATCAAGAGCATGTTTATTTGAAAGACACCATGCACTTTTTGGGTTTGCTGAGGAAATGGTAATATCAGATAGTGAGAGCCTAAGATTTTAATGATATCACAAACTCAAGAATTAAAAGAGTCTGTAAAAGCGTGTCCGGGCCTATAAAATAATTTTCCTAGTGAAGCTGGTACCAAGACAAATGACAGCCTCAAGTGCTTGTCCTCTGGAGTGCAGCTGGAACCACCGCACCAGGAGGTTGATTATTGCCAATAATCTCTGCTGTGCATCTGCTTTTTTGTTGTTGTGGTGTCTTTTTTTTTTTTTTTCCCCCTCCCTGGTTAGGTCAGTGGCTGCCTTTTTGTCTCCTTCATTCTCTGTTTCTCACTTGTGAACTGCAGGGATATATGTTGGATGATTTTAGAAAAAATAAGGAAGAAAATCAGCAATCCTGACTAATATCCCCAGAGTATCACCAAAAGGTTAGATGACTTCTGTGTTAGGAGATTGTAGGGAATTATGATTAACTGGTTGTTCTTACATATCCTTTTTTTTTTTTTTTAAAATTTGGATTAATAGTAAATATGAAAATTAGCAATCACTGGGTTTGTTTTGGGGAGGGTTCATTGACTGAGCTTCTTAAGAGCAGAAAATGAGTTTAGTTAGAGGGTAGAAAGCCTTTTATTGCAAGCTTTCCATGAGTAGGTCAGTAATACTGCCCATAGGCTAAACCAAAAGCATCATGCTACTTGCTTAATAATTAAATGAGCTCCTCGTTTCAGTCATAGTATCTAACATAAGCTAAATCCAGCAAGCCCACCAGCTGTGTACTTGCTCGGAGAAAGTTACTGCTATGATGTTGCACTGAATTTCTCCCAGTCATCCCAGTCTTATTAATGCCTCAGTGTGGCATAAAGCTTCATTCATTATTCATAATAATCCAGTCAGAGGGCACTCTGAGACCTGATAAATTCTCACCTAAATGACAACAGCTGACAGGGCCCAGGGTTTTATAGCCTTTCTCTTGCCATAGCAAGGTGCTGTGGGCAAAGGTCCAGAATGATCCTCTACTAATGACCAGTGTGATATATGAGCAGCTGCTGATTTTCTGACATGAAGTCTACTCTACTGAGCATCCAACCCGCCAGCCGTGAGTAGTGGATGAATATCTGACAGGCAATATACTTCAAGAACAGGTCGCAAAGAAAAAATCTGTCTCAGGTGGGAAGGAATAAAAGGGTTAATACTGTGCTGGAGCACTCAACATCAACAACAACAACAAAAATATCCTGGAGTCAAAAAAAAATAATTAATCAGAAGTCTGTAAATTCTGGCAATGCTGATGTGGAAATGAGAATACGATTCTTACTTCAGAAAACTCTTCCTTGCTGGCACCCAGAGGGTTGAATAATCATGACTTTAGAAGCCTGTAAATTGCTTTATAAAAATCAATAATCATCTGCTGAAGCATATTAATTGCACTTTTTCACAAAGGGAAAAAGCTTCATAATGTTTTATTGGTTTTTAATGGGCTCTTTGATACCACAGGAGGTAAGTCAAAACCCCCTTTCTTTTGTTCAGGCACAGACCTAGCCTTTCAAAGGAACGTATGCACCTATTTGAGCTTTAACATCTCCCTTGTGTTGTGGGTTCAAATTAAAAGCAGGTGAACTCCTTTTATTTAGCCCTTGTGTTTTACTTTCAACAGTGATTGATTCTCTATTATCATCTTACCTGTCCTAAGTTATATGGCTAAACATGTTGTTTTCCTATGTTTCATTGCCATGCAAATTTAGGGGTTAATTCTGGAAGTTTGACTTCTTTGTGACAGAGCAGAAAAACAAAGCTCCAAGTGCTTCAAAAAGATTCAGGACTGACAGGGCCAAGGCTGATGACTTTTGCTTGTTGAAATCAAGTGAGTACTCATTTTTCAGTGTGCCTCATCCTTGCTTTGGAAGAATGAGCCTTGGAAGCTCTTTAAGGGGTTTTATTGCATTTTCCACGTCCACAGCATGTTAGGTATCTAGGCCAGGAGGACAAGTGGTTGTTCTGCATATGGGCTTTGCTCAATATGAATTTCCGTCAATTCCATTTAGCACCACTCAGGTGGCAACAGCATGCTGCTTGTCCCTGAAATTGTAGAAAGCTGGAGGTGAAAAGGTGGTCCTTGCATGACTGAAGTTGAAAGCCAGAAATTATATTTGTTTGATGCTGTGTTTTGACCCTAATTGTTCCAGATTTTGTGACACAGTAACAGAGATCCACAAAATCAACGAGAATGTTTTCCCCTCTTCCATCCCACCAGTGCCTTCTTGTTAGTTAATGGATAAATGGACTCTGCCTGGTTCTCAAATTGAATCAGTAGATAGGATACAATGAAGAAATACAATGAAGGTAAATGGAGATGGGTGAAGTCTTGCAATGATGCACACATTATGTACAGTACATTGTGGCTGCTGGAATAATTCAGGACTCATCCATTGACAGCTACTTCCATCGTTCTAGTGCTGCAGCACTGGGACTTGCTTTTAGGACCAGGCTTTAAGGGCTGAAGGCCACAGAAATTCACCATCTACTGGAATTATGGGAAGGTTTGATTTTCCTTACTGAAGTCATTCTGACAGCCTTATTTGAACTTGTTTTGAGAACAAATATTTCTATTAGAAGTGACACAGGCTGTTTACAAATGAGGTGTGCCTGAACTATATGAAACCTAAACATATTCCAGACAAGTTTAGGCTTTGATATGTGTAAGAGCAGGGTGGAAGCATTCCTGGAATCTCCCATGGTTACCAGAGCAACCTGAAACTGTAACCAAAACATTCATCATGGGCTCCTCTCTGTTTCTTCAGACACTTCTTCCTTCTTTCCATTATTTTCCTGTAAAAGTAAACAAAATACGACATTTGCTTCAAAAGACCAACACCAGTCAGAATATTGGCTTGTTGAACACAGCCAGATGTGCAGTTTGTCAGGCCAAGCTGTTTGATTTTGTAGTAGTCTTCTGTTGTTTTCACCAGTGTCTTGGGTTTCTTCTTGTTGCTGCTCCCCTGGATCAACACAGTTGGCCAATGGGCTCTTTTCTTTGAGCATTAGGAAGGTGATGGGAAAACGTTCTAGTAGGTGTGGTAGACCAAGGAAGACTTTTTATTGTTAATTTTGTTGAGGTAGTATAGAAAGATATGTCATTAATACTCATGGACATAGTGAATCACCTGTGTGACTTTTGTTTGCTGTGCAGGTCATTGCCTCTAAGTTGGTAACCCCTGACTCAATTGTCCATTATTCAATATCTCCTAAGTCTCCGACAACCCCCATTTTTGTCTGGGGATTTGCTATTATGATGTTTTGAATGTTTTTCTACCTAAGTGTGAAAGTGCTGTCTTCCTTTGTGGATTTGTTGGTATGTTTTGTTTTGTTTTGGTTTTAGTTTTGTTTTAGGGGAGTTTTGTTTAGGGGTGGGGGGTAGTTTTGGGTGTATGTGTTTTGGTGGGTTTTTGTTTTGTTTGTGTTTTTGTTTTGGTTGTTTGTTTGTATTTTTATTTTTTTTGTAGGCATTCATATACCATTCCATCTGGCTGAAGGACCTGGAAGTCACTTTTGTTTGGTTAACTCAAAACTTCTCTCTCCTATAAAAACAAGGGCAGACAAATATACGGAATTGTTCTATAAAATGCTCTAAAAGCAAACTAAAACACATTGCAAAAATAACTTTAATAGATGATAAAGCTGAGGTTCTAAATCCATTAATCATAAGTTATGCATTTAAGTATGAACATTCAGTTTCCTATTGTTAAAAGCTTTGTCAAAAGATCTTAGTTTTTCACATGAAGTAATTTAATGAAAGTTAATGAAGGAGAGCAAGAGAGGAGAGGAACCTACACCCATCAAAGGTGTGTTCACAGGGTGAGATGAAGAAAACAGTTCCATCTTAAATGCTCTCTTCAGGGTGAAGATTTTTGTCCCATCCTTCAGGCATCAAGTATACCATGGTGTAGGCAATAACTGACTTGGCTTCTCTTGTTCTCTAACCTCTGACTTATGGTAGAATTCCCTGCAGAGATTTAATTGTAAATATTTAACAAGGGGAACTCCCCTTTCCTTCTCTGATCTCATATTTTGTAAACTGGTTAATTTAATAAGGAAAACATTTCCCTTCAGTTAAAGCCCTCTGTTCCTCAAAATTGAGAGTTCTGTTCCTCATCTGTTTCCATTGCAGGGCTCTCCCAGTAGGCAGGTTCATTTGCCTCCAAGTGGAAAACAAACCGTTTATTTGACAGGGAGGAAGTCTCACAACTAGTCCTCCCACAATTAAAGAGACAAAAAAGGCTATTTTAACAAGCTGTAGATAATATTTTAAATTTTGGTCTGTTATAGAGCTCCTGCAAGGCTACTCAGCCATCTCTACATGGTTCTGGAATGTGCCCATGGAATTAACTCAGTTACACAGTGGTTCACATATTGACATATTCACAGTAAACCTGAGCAAATGCCATGCAGGACCTCATAGGATTGCATCACTACTCATCTTCATTTATACTGTAACATTTGAGTGAGGTTGCCATACCACCAGAGAAATCTGTTTCTGGGATGCCCTTGGGTATCCCTTTCCCTTTATGGATTTCCCATACGGGTGTGTGTGTGTATATGTGTGTTTAGGAGCGTCTCATATTGCCCTGCCATGCACACACTTCTGGGAAAGACATTATTTTTATTGGCTCCCACTTTCTCAGCTTAGTAGTTAAGAGCTGTAGCTAGTTAAGAGACCAGAGAAATTCTTGACACTCCCTACTGACATTTAAATGTGTGTGTGTGTGTGTGTGTGTGTGTGCACGCGCGTGTGTGTGCCTTTTGTTGTTGTTGTTTTTTTCTGGGAAGCCTTAGCACAACCTTTGGGCACAAGCTGTGCTGAAGCTGACAAACATGACAAACATGATGTCTGTTCCAGCTCACAGTGGTAAGTACTAGCCTGTACCCTCAACCAGTGTGAATCTGTGAGTCCTAGGGGATAGACAGCTTACATCAGTCTGAGCTGAAGCTGCAACACAGTGAACAAACTGATCACACACAGATTAAACCATTGTTCACATAAACGTCACAATATACTTATGAATATCATATTCTTCTCTGTTGTATGGAAGAAAATATAGAATAAAAATTGAATTCAGTAGAATTGCTCTAGATTGATCCATGGCCAATCTGAATGGGTGCTTCCTTACTTCTTCACCATTACCAGAGATAGAATTGCTTTAAGTTAGGCTCCACAGTATCATGGAGTGTGGCAGAGTATATCTGGGCAATTGGGTATCCCAGTGTCTCATGGGGGTGCTTTTTGGGGTGAGTTGCTTATAGCTTGTCGTTGTTTTCTGTAGCAACTGCTGCACAGTACTGTGATTGCCAAGCTGTATTTTTTGTGCTGTGGGTGAATGGGAACTTTTCATTTTGAATTCAAGATTCTGTGAGATAAAAAGGACAGTGTTTTTTTTGACAGTTCTGTGGTTTGTCTCTAGGTACATTGGGTGCTGATTTTCATTCCAGTACATCAAGGCAACTGTCTGAACTACAATCCAAACAGAAATTCCTTCAACAACAAACCACTAATATCACATGTAGTTCCAGTTGTTCACACTTTCTTGTGCTCCATCGTTCCATGAAATCTCACTTCTCCAACCCACTGCCTTGGGCTAATAGTTTGTATCAAAGCTCAATCTCTAAAATATCCTATATAAATGGAGAAGGGAAGATCATAAAAGAGAAAGATGAAAACATTTACCTCTCCATCTCCAACACTCCAAGTCTCTCTTGAGTTTCCTGATTCATCAGCCAGTTAGGAGGGCACGCAGTCACCCATGCTGCCTGACTGCTGTTGCTCTCTTCAATGCTACTGGGTACCATTCATCACAGACTACTAGCTGAAGGATACGGTGTCAATGCTGGCAATTGATCCAAGAAAACCTGTGCATGTTATTGTACCTCACAAAGGGCCCCTCTTCCTTCTCTGCTTTTCCCTGTAACTGAAATATTAACCCATGAAGTTTTCTTTGTTGTTGAGAATGGAACAGTGTAATGAGTATCTGTAGGGGAAAAAAGCATTCTGTGCTCACACCCCCCCACCCCCCCATGTCCTAATCTTTATTTGAGGATGTAAATTACAGGAGGAAAAAAAAAAAGAAAAAAAAACCCAGAAAAGTATTTGTTCTTTTCTAGCATATTATATTTAAAAGAAAGGATAGCTGTGGGGATTATCAGCTTGTAACTGTATAGTCACATGATGGAACTGAATTACCCAGAAGACAAAAGAAACATTTGAGATAACAGCGTTTATCTTTTGTACCACTTTGTGCATTCATGTGTTACACCCTGGGGCAAATCCCAGGCAAATGCTGTTTGGGAGGGGGAAAATCTTGGTTTTTCTAGATTAGCAATCCTAGATGTAATTGTTGTTCCCAGTAATGTACTGTGCAATAAACCTACTCACTCAGACACATAAGGATATTCTAGAAGTAAGGTACTATTAAACAGGTGCTTACACTTTGCCTCTGACTAGGTTTGTGTTTTTAAATCTGAGTGAGAAAGGAAGGCTCTATTAGTACTTTGGACTCCCTCAGAGGGAGACAGTTTATAGGGCACACATTGAAGTCCATCCCAAGTCAACTGTATCAATGCATGCTTTGGTGTCCATCGGCTTAGTTATATGCTTACTTCCAAGTAATTTTCTGAATCAGGACTGTAGGCAGCATCCAGCCCCTGGGCCCATAAGGTACAATACAAAAGCAGGAAGTTAGGCAATTTTGAGGGGTTTTCTTTATAGGAAACGTTATGTTTTTAATAGGTCTTTTCATTTAAAAATCTCAGCAAGCTAAGATACAGCGATTAATTAAATTTTACAGCTACTCTGTGCATGAAGTAAACACTGCATTATTATTTTTTGCTTTAATAAAGTGCAAATGCAGGATGCAGAAAGGAAAGGATTTTGAAGTGTGTCCAATCAGCTGAGGTGGCTCCTTTCCTCATTTGTAAACTCCACCTCTGATGCCTGGTAGGATCAGCATTGCTTTTTTTGATAACTAGTCAGATGGACAGTTTTATCTTCAGTGTGCTGTAAATGAGAAGTAAATTCCTAGAAGACAACTATAGCAGATATAAATACATCTTAAAGAAGAGCAAAATCCCTTTGTATATTTAGAGAAATGTTTAGTTTGGCTTTTTGGCTCCTTTTCTCCCTAAAATAGGCAAATTTTGGAGCATGCTGTGATCAGCATGACTGCTTGGCCCGAGGGATACCAGCCTGAGTAGAAGCTGTTGGGGAAGACTCTGCACCTTGCTGGACATAGACTGCACCTAAATATAATCTATCCTCACTAGCTGCTAAAAAGAACAGGAATATCCTTTCTTGCCTGCCTGTGTTCAGGGAATGAAAGGTGCATGAGAGAGAGCTCCCTTGTAACTTGTGTCTGAGGGAGGGAAGACATGGGAATACTTTTTGGTTCAGCAGATTCTGTGCACAGAAGTCCTTGAATAGGGTATGCTCCTCCTGTCTTGGAGAGAATACAGAAGAATAAAAAAAACAACAACCAATCCCCCCACCCCCAAAAAAACCCTCCAGCAAACATTTCAGAAATAGAATTAATGTTTTCTCCATAGCCTTTCGTATTAAGGCAAGTGTACAAGATGGGAAAACTGTTCCAGCTGTGGGAACAGTTTCTGTACTTTGTGCTCTTTTGTAGGATTCGTTAGGAAAATGGCAGATACTCTAAAGGAGCATCATGATTCTGGAATGGGTAGGTATCTACTGTTGGGTGTCAAAAGTTTGCATGGACTCAGAAAGAGGCTGGGCACAATGATGGAAAAAAAACTTCACTAAGGTTCTTAAATTAAAGAGCACAAAGGCCACATACAGAAACACAGAGGTCAGCCTCTCATATGACCAGATGTGGTTATTCTTTGTATACATATCCTGTATCTTGCAATAGACTCTGTAAAACCCTTGCCTTCATGAAGAGAGAGTTGTATTTTTAGTTTAATCATTACAAGAAACAACTTGAGATGAAATTACGCAATAGATAGTGGCCGGTCTAGAAGAGTTTTGTTACTTTTTATTTACTAGCTGCCATCCCCTCTTGCAGGCTCTGTATGAGATGATGAAAATAGAAGAAAAGCAAGGTTCTGCCCCAACATGTGCTCTTAGCTCAGCTGTAGTGACCTTTTGATTGACTTCATTCTTCAAGAAAGCAGACACCTAGGCCCGAGTAATCAACTCTCATCCAGTGACTTTCTTCTGAAGCCTGTGCAGCAAATTGTCACTGTTAATGCTGTCCGTGGGACATTTGAGCTCTGCAGATGGCATTTTCCCCTGTTAGCCAAAGGGAAACGTCTCCTGGTTAGTCAACAGAGCTGTGTGAAATGTGTGGCAGTTGGAAGCTGTTCTTAGGGTTGTTTACATTTAGCTCATTGAAATAGCATACCTGTCACTGGGGCTGGTTTCTCTGAAACTTTCTATCATGTTTGTTTGTAACCAGACCAACCTGGGCTCTCCAGAACCACTCCTTTCTTCCGCTGTTACTACAGGATGCTTTTTTTCTCCCTTATTTGTTGGACTTTGATGTACTTCTAGGAAGCCCTGTGTGTTATGCCAGAGAAGCACATGGGAAGACGCAAAGGGATTTTGTACAGCATAAGGAAGGTAAGTGCTTCATCACAGTTGAATGTAGCTTTGCCAGCATGTGGAAAGTTGTTTTAATTCTGATTCTTGGTAACTGCTATGGTCACGTGTTAGTTGAGGTAGTGGAAATGTATAGGGTATGGCAGTAGCTCAAATAAAGAGTCCTGCCATCTTTCAGGCAGGCTGGGGACTGAGGGAAGGAGAACGGCTGCAGCTGGCTGTGAGCCAGAGTCTTGAGAGCATGACTGTGGGGGAGAGAGACAACAAGGAGTAAAGATGTGGATTCAGATCCCAGTTTCCATGGGCTGCAGGCATGTGCAGGGGTCCAGTTCTGCTTGCCTTTTTCTGCAGTAGAAGTGAGTGGTAGGTGGGTTCATGGACACAAGGACGACCATCCCCAAGATGGCAAAGGACCGTATGATGCTGAAAGCGGGAGCGTTTGGTAGTATTTCACTGGAATTACAAGTCTAATTAGTCAAAACCCTGTAGGTGAACTGCTGGAATTTGGAATGACTGTGGAAAAGCAGACTCTAAAATGTAGCAAAGAGAGGACTGGAAAATGCAGAGCCCAGACACTGGGTTTGACTAGCAAGAACGCTTTTTGGGAGAGGAGGGAATTTTTCAAACAGGGAATTGCCACTGAGGTAATTCTGGCCACACTTTAATAGCTCAAATTTACTTAGCTGAAATTTTATTTTCCATTTTAGTTGGCTATGTTCTTATTCATTCACTGTCTTAATACTGTGCTTGAGGCTAGGTTTTGCTAAGATATGGCCCCAAGCTGACTGACTCTTAGGACTGAATAAAGTGAGTCTTGTGCATTTTCAGTAGGAAATTTGAGAACCTTAATTATTTAAACCTGGAAAAAGTCACAGAAATGCATGTTGAAAGTTTTTTTTTAAGCGAAAAATGGTTCTCAAAGTGCTGGTAGCATCTCCCTCCTATTCATGTTCTGTGCAAGTGCTGCTTTGGGGATGTGACTGCCCGTAAGAGTCTCACTGCTCACAGGCACTGCAGGGCTGAACCTGGAGAGATGTGTTTGCTATCATGAGGCTGTGGGACCTTTGTGATTCCTGAATCCAAGTTTCCTGGGCAGCTTTGAGAATGCCACTCTAAACCTTTTTACTTGTTTTGAATTGGCTCTGGCTTCTCAGAGCCTGGTACGTGGTACCATCTGCCTGTCTTATTCAAAGTGTGAGGGTGTATAGCTGCTCTGGGAAAAAGGGACATATGGAAAATGATAGTTGGTGAATCCCAAGAAAGAAAAGTCACGGGAAACCACCTAATTACCAAGGCTTAATAGCCAATGAATCGACAGTAAGGAGCTTGGTCCCGAGGTCCTGTAGCATAAATGCGTGATTACGTTAATGCCCCACTGCTACTGGGATACTTTTGTGTTTACAGGGCTTTCTCCGTTATTGCTAGAGGCCTTCAAAACCCAGATAGTCAAAATCTCTATTCAATGCTGCCTGCTGGGCGTTTAACAAGGGTCCTTGTAACGGGACCCAGTACAAGTACAAACATGAATGAAGAGTGCAGGGGCCACCACAGCACCACAGGCTGCAAGGTAGCCAAATGGAGGCAGCCGCAGAAAAGCAGGATAAAGTAGACAATGACCCTCGGCGCCTCAAGGCATTGCTTCAAAAGGTGTCAACACCAATTAAATTGTAAAGGCTCTGTCAGCTTCTGAAAAGTTATCTAGGCAGAGACAGAAAGTACAGAATCAAAGGGGCTGCAATGCGGTTTTGTGTGGCTCACAGCAGAGCGGGTGTACACATGCTCCTGACAGTGTGGGATTCGGCTGGGAGCCTCCTGAATGCAGAGCCATGCTTGGAGTGGAAAAGAGGCAAGAGAGCTAGTGTGGGGTCTCCTGCACCACTGTTTTTTTATCAACAGTGGGGGGAGTGTTTAATAACACAAAAACAGGCTTGGTTAATGAAAAAGTTGAACGCTTCTCCCCATCTCGGTCAGGGGTTAATACATTTGAACACTGGATGCAATGTCTTCCTCAATAAATTTGCTTTCTGTGTGCTCTGAGCATTTTTAATTTCCTTGTAATAAATAGCAGCCCTCAAATTTACTTTATTCATTCCTGTATGAAATTGCTCACTAGAAAAGGAAGCAGCTGATTTCTTTTGTGGTTACATGTGTATAACTATTAAATTCTCGTGCTGTCTTTTCCCTTTACTCATGGGACTGTGACGGAGTCTCATCCTGTTCTTTAAAATGGTTGGAAGCTGAGGGTGAAGCTGTACATAGGCATTATTCTGTGCCTTATTGATGAGACTGTTGTGATGCACAGAAATGAGTATTGTGGTATTTTCAGTGCAACAGTTGAGCTATAGAGTCTAACACAGAATCAAGTAGCGTGAATACTGAGTTTGGTGCTCATATGTGGTGGTAAGGAAGAAGTGTATGTCTTCTGTGTGTAGTGCATAAATTTCCACACAAGAACATGAATTTCTTATATATAAAGTAGATTAAATGGTTTGGGACAGAAAAAAGTTTCTAACTATAATATTTATTTCCCTCTTGCTCACAAAAAAAATGCAAAAAGGGGCTTCTGCTCTTTTTAAAAAACAACTTAAAATGCTAATTAAAGCAAGGAGTTCAAGTTGTTTTTGTTTTTAGTCTTAAGGTTTGCTCATAAAGCATTATTATGGCAATTCAAATGGCAGAGCAATGTTGATAGTAACTCATCTTTGTAGGTATCACAGCAAATCAAAGAGATGGTTCATCGTTTTTGTGCAGTGAGTCCTAAATACAGTATTTTGCCAAATCGCCCCTGGTATTGTAACAAATTGTTTAATGAAAAATCAGTTGGGGAGGAAGCATCTGAGTTGGAAGGTTTGAAAAAGCTGTTTAAACAAAAAGAGATAAAAGTAATTATGTGTTGCTGGCATTTTTAAAGCCTTTTCTAGAGAAGCAAGCAATTTCACCATAATATAAAAGCAATGATTGAAATTTCTGGAATATATTCATCTATCTATGGATAATTTTTTCCTGACTAAACATTTAGACAGGGTGTATTTTTCATTATTTATTATCACGTCTTTAAAAGTCATCATTCTTCAATGTCCCAGTAGCATGAGAAATCAAAAGACCACTTTCTGACAAAGTTGAAGGATATGTCAGAAATATTCTGAGTCTCTTTGAGTAGCAGCTCAATTTAGCAAATATAATATTCTCAAACACTACAGCAGCAGTAGTTTAGGGTGGGGGGAAGGGACGTGGGGAGAAAGGGTGAGTCGGACTGTATGTGGTGGTGCTAGGCAAAAGGCAGAGCAAGGATGCTGAAGATGTCTGTCTCTGGCCTTGCCAAGACCACATGCTTTGTGGCATTCGAGAGAACAGCAGGTATATTTTGTACCACCTGTGAGGATGATTTCACAAGTGGTTTTTAGGCAGTCAGCTGTGCTCCATGGCTGTCCCAGCTATGCCAGTGGTGAGAAATACACAGCTGGTCTCTGAAAATTGTCACTGAGCTGCCCTGAGCAAGGAGAAGAGTTTGTGTGTTTCCTGCTCTTAGGGAGGAGCTGACAGGGGAAGCTTGCCTTGGCAGCAGGTTTCTCTCTCTTTGAGATTTCCAGGCTTTGTATAGAAATCAGGGCAATCTTTTGGGACTGGCACCACAGTGCACCTGAGGTAACACCTGGTCCTGGAATCAGATTATATTGCCTATAGTCCAGCTCATTTGAAATGCACATTGAGCAAGTGTGTGAGTAGACATATATATGCATACAGCAAAGAGGCTGGGAGTTAAATAGAAGCATGCTTTGACAGGTGCCGATTAGTATTTCTCCATAGATTACGATGAAAGACCAGACTGTGACTGCTCTTTGAGTTGGGAATGGAAGAGAGTTGAATGTGCCAGAGTTGCCATGTCTGCACTCGTCAGTCGTGCTGCTGGTGAGATGTTCCCCACAGGTGTAGCTCAATCAGAAGCAATAGGGAAAGGGGGGTAATCACGTGAGCTGTAGCTCAGTACAAATTTCATCCTGTGCATTTGTCAACTGTTGCTAGGTAGCTGCCTGGTGGGAGTGGAGAAGTGGGATTTCTTTTTTTTTTTTTTTTTTTTTTTTTTTTCCCCACCCTTAAAATGACTTATTGCAAATTGCTGTTCTTGTGTGCAAATGGGGATAATACCTCCCATTGCTGCTCTGCCGCCGGTCAAAAGAAAGTGTGACTGCGAGCAGGGCTGTGCTCCTGGTGGTCTCTGTGCATGGGAGGCAGCATGGATGCTACAGCTTGTGTTCGAACTGTCTGTAAACAACTCATAGCAGGTTTCTCCAGTTTACAGGAGAAAGGGATTAGTGTGCAGAAAGACAGCTGATTATGGCAGGAGAGTAAAAATTAATAAGGTTTTCTGTGGTTTGGGGCAGAGTTCCTCAGCCTCGTTCTGGTTTGCTTTTTACTGATTAATTTTTCATGTGGAACGAAAGTGCTCAAAAAGAAGATATCATTACCATGTTGTGTTTTGCTCTGTAAAGCAAAAGCATTGGAGAATGGTGAGAGTATTGTTTCTGTTGGTAATTAATTCCACAATCAGCCGTGCAATTTTTGCCCTTCTGTATGCATCAGAATAAACTGTGAAAATAGATTACAATTTTACTGCAAAGAAAAAATAATTTTGCTGCTTTAAAAAATATCACAGTGTAGGCATTCATCAAGATTTAGCAAAATTCGTACAACTCTTTCTGTCCAGTGAGAGGAGAAGCATGACTGTGTGTATTCTTGCAGCTGGGGAGTGGGTCGGCACTCCTTGGTGTCTGAGGGGTGCTTTGACTCTGCCCTGTCTTTGTGCAGGCGTTCAACACAGAGAAGATTTTACATGGCTGAATGCATTGTAAACTCTGTCACTTCAGGGTATCACTCACTTAAACAACATCCTCATCATTTTTCTTAGGAAATGATCTGAGACAAAATATTGAATTATTTAGAGTACCGCTGGGAGAGGGAATTGACTCCTTGCTGTATCAGAGAAAAATAGCTGCTCTTTTGAGGCTTGATCCAAAGCCTGGAGAAGTCAATGAGAATCTTTCCATTGATTTCAATAGGCTTTAGATCATGCTCTTATTCACTTATCAACTATTTCTCTCTAGTTAGGGCAAAACAATACATTCTTTCATTGCAAGATACTCAGTTTGCTGTACCTAAGAGAAATACATTGTCCCATTCTGCTGAATATAAAATCACTTATGGTCTGCTGAAATAAATAGCAAACAGCTTTTGAACATCACTAAAAGTTAGATTTAGCCCCTGTGCATTTGAAATACATTTTAGACTCAATATATGAATTTGTGGTACTGTCTCCTTTCTATGTAAGTAATTTTTCTTGTTCAGAATAAAATGATGCATCCTGCTTTTTTGTGTTCTAGGCTTTCAAATGTGTTTCAGCCTCTTTGCTGCCAAAGGAAAGAGTATACTAAGCTTTCACGAGTTACCAATTCCTCTTCGGTTCCTCGGAAAATCTAGATGCAGCATCTGTGTTGGACAACACTGAAATGTCCTGTTTTGACACTGAGTCTGAAAGGAGTAGCCAAACTAGGCAGGGCTTCTGCAACTGCCAGCAGCATTTCCAAAAACTTCTTTTAAAAATAAATGCAAAAGCTATTTTCTTGAATGTCTGACTTGCACCTTCTCTTTCCTTGCTCAGCGCACATTTAGACAAAATTTAGCTATGTGTAAATAATGCTACATCTATGTGTGCATTCACAGAAGAGCTTGAGAGAAACTGTTAATCCAGTCTTGGCTTGCTGTCTTCATAAAATTGCTCAAAAATGGACCTAAAGCAAAATATAATAGGAAAACAAGTAGCAGTGAGTGCCACACTCAACTTTTGACCTCTTTGATTGTGTTTGAGTCAGGAACAGGGTAGATTCATTGTTCACCACCTACAGAATACTTGCTTTTGAGCTCAGGCTGCAGAATACAGCCAATGGCTCTTCTGGAGTTGATAGAAATACGGTTTACTGTAATTTAGATTAAGAGAAGATGACACTCCTGATACGTGGCTCGGTGCAGAACCTGTAGGAATTGTGTATAGGTACCAGTTTCTGATACTTTGAATTTTAACTTATTGTGGAGCAGCTTCTGCTGATTATCACTTCGTGTGCCGTCACCAGGCCCAGAAGGCCAGACGGAGCCCCAGGGCCCTGTGTGCTGTGCTTGCAGCATGCAGTGATTGTAGACTACTTGCAGTGGGGTCCAGCTTGCACACCTCCCAGAGCAATCCTTAACCTGGGAGAGGGAGTGAACTCAGTCCAGCATGGGCTTTGTAGACAAAGACGTGTATCATAGATTTATATTTGTTGTGTGATTCAGTGGTAAATTACGAACTTGCCATGTAACTTTCTCTTACATAGGCTTTCCTGTCATGCCCTGTTTTTCAGTAGAGCAATTTTTTCACTTTAATAATTTAATAATTTCAGTACATCTTGCTTCTTATCTCAAAGGAAGTATTTTCAGATAGATAATTACTTATTCATCCAGAGGGACTTCTAAACAGCAGGTTTATACGACTTCTAATAATGTTATCCAGAAAATGTGTTATATCAAATTGTAAGAATTTCAAAATATTAAGAAATATTAAGCAAGATGAGATTATACCAACAGGGACAGCATGTTAAAACACTACCTGTAAAGATTCCTGCTTTTGGTAGCTATCTCCACAGTCGAAGGCAGGTGAAGGTTTATGGACCCCTTAAAGCAAATACTGAAATATTGTTTATATTATCCTATGATGCCTACCTACCTACAAGTAGACTAATGGAAAGACCAGACTGGATTGAGGTTAATTTTAAGATGACTGAGCCAAGAGTTTACATAAGAGAAGCAGAGCATGGTTTTAGAAAAATGCCACTCAATTTTCATAGCTAGAGGGTTTCTGCCTGGGAAAAGGAGAAATAATAGCTTATATAAAATTCTGAAATGTTATAAATATTTACTAATACAAAAATATCCACCGGAATCAATCACAGAATCAGTAACAGGAGGGCATTTAAATCTTGGTACAAAGTTCTACTGAGGGTGATCTGATTGCTTCTGTTGATTTTTGGGAAGGATGAGAGCAATCAAGATTTTGCAAAAGAAGCCAAGAGTTTCCAGCTAGCAGCCTTCCAGCTCCATAGGCACAAGAAAAGGCATAAAGTATTTATATTGAGAGATGTTGCTGAGAAATTCTGATAGCCATTTTTTTGGGAATTTATCACTTTCTTTTGTCAGTGAACTCCATCCCTCAGCTAAGAGTTAGCAGAGAGCTCATTTCATATTTCAAATTGGATGTGATGCTGCAAAGACTGAATTGTAGTCTACTAGCAAGATATAAGCCTGTTGATATCTTATCAGTTTACCAACATGAAGGGAAAGTGTTCTTGAGGCAAATTAATCAGCTTTGGATGGTATAATTAATCTCTGAAAACCTAAACTTGCCATGATGCAGTCATTTAGGTGAGTGAAGCAAGCAGGATATAAACTTTTAAACAACACAGTAATACTACAAAAGGCTTAATTTTCTATGTTTTTGATGAAAATAACTCAGAATAAGCACTTCAAACTAAAAAATAAACAATCTTTAGTGTTTGAGATTATTTCTAATCAAAATTCTTCACATTTTCTGATCATTTTAAATTTGGAACTTACTGACAGGAATCATTGTGATTTTTATAATTGCTTAAATCTACTTTTTGTTTAAGTAGGTGATAGTTTAGCTGAATCATAAGAGAATTTATTTCCAAAAGCAAGGGCAAGAACAGTTATTCCATGGAGTGGTGGGATTATGTTCCTGCCCCATTCGTGTGCAAGCCATCTCTATTCCCCTTGCTTTCTCCCTTTGCATTCCAGTAGAGATGAAGGAAAGCAGAACAGATTTAAAAACAAACTGAAGGACCTGGTCCCCAAAATAGGCTACCTTTATTCTTAGAGTTATTTTACACCATTTGTCTTATATTAAGAATTTTCTGTCCATACTGCTGACAGAAATTTACAGTATTTTAATGAACCATTCTACATGGATACAGAATCAGACTGAATTTAGAACAAAATAGCTTTATTATTAATCTTCATTCATTATTTCCTTGAAATATCAGAGTAAGAAGAAGATTAGAAGACCTGAAAATTTGGAGATGTGTGTGTGGATAACTTCTAAGGAGTCAAACTGAGTTTACTGGAAATCATTGGGGTTGACTGAGACTGAGTCAGATCAGTGCTATCAGTGCTGAGATTTCCTCTTTGGATAAGAGCTTGCAGGGCTGGATAGTTCTTAAGTTTCTTGACAGCACAAAGCCAGTTCCCTGATTTGGCTGCTTGTAAAAATTTTCCTTCCAAAATAAAAAGCTTATAGCCTTTGGTGGTGGTAAAAATCTGTCAGTGATTGAAATCTTTGTAAACATGGAAAAAACCCAAAGATAATATTAGAAACACTTTTTCTCTTGTTTTTTTTTCTTTACCTGGCTGTATTATAAACTTCAGTAAAACTGTGATTAGCCCTGGATATTTGCCTATTCTGACAATTACAGGTAGATACTTTATTATCCATTTATAAGCTTTAAGTATTTAATAAATGAACTGAAAATTAAGTATTACTATATTATTGGAAAGATGGAAAGCTATCTGTTGCTTTTTTTTTAATTTGTACTTTAAGATAATGTTCCTCCCTGCATTTGTAGAAATTGACTAATACTATTTCTTTTCAAAATTGGAATGATAAGTAAAACAGTTAATCTGACAAAAACGCTGATAGGGCTGCACTTATGTTTAGTTCCTTCCTTCCCATATAGAGTTAAATTTAACTAGCGTGAGTACTCTTAAGGATGTAAATGCCTCTGTAGCAGAAAGTACCATATCAATTGAAGATTAAGTTTTTTGCACGTTGAAAATAAATTATATGGGGAAGATTTAGAAAACCTTGTTGAATAGATATTTGATACTTCTCAATTAAGAGCCATGATTGAACCTATGAACAATAGTTAGAGTTCTGAATTGTGATTGCTATTAGAATAATTTTTGTTTAATCATCTCTTTCCTTTTATCGTCTTATATGCAATCACTGTCATTAGAATCTGCAAGTAAGTAATGAGTTTGCTGAGTTGAGATGATTTGGTCTTGGAAAATATTTCATAATTAAAAATATGCATATATCCTTCCCCTGATCTTTGGCAAACTCAGCTTAAAATGTTCATCATTATTTGTTAACAAATAATATTCAGATTAGGTTGGGTCAATACTGTTGATCTGGACCCACTGCAGTTTTCAAAAATATAACTATAAATTTTTTGCTGCTGGAATCCATTTCTGGAAAGAGAACTAAATCATTAGATGGTGTGAAATGGCATAGTTATGTTGAAAACAATTTTCACTAATTGGTTATCTGGCTGATTCAGTTTTCAATCTTGGCTCTCAATTGGGCCAGATGCAATATTATCTCTCAATATAACTCATGGTTAAATTTTACTGAAATGTTATCCCTGTGAAATTTCTATTTGTGCAACAGACTTAGTATTTATCTATCTAATTAAAATCTAAAATAAATTGGGGCAATCCCATCCCACATTCAGAGAAGTGTCCTATTTTTGGTCTCCATGCCAACTCTCTGGAGAAGTGTCTACTATTTTGTACTATCATTACGAGTACATTCTCTTGTTGCAAATAATAAACCTGCTCTCCTTTCTATCGCCCTAGTCTATTCATTTAAAAATTGTTTCATTTTTACAACACTAATGTTATTGTCACCAGCTTGGTAACCCTGGGATAATAGCATAAATCAGTGAATTATTATTTTTGTTTAAGGCATTTCTGATTTTTAATTAAAAAGAAAAGTCATACTCTTGCTGATCACCTACAGGATTGTGACTCTCCATGGTTACCTGTCACTCAAAGAGATCTAGCTCTGAGGAATGCTAATTAGCACTGTTAAAGCACTGGTAATTGAACTGTGGAGACAGCCTGCAGAAGGAGGCTGTTTGCATTCAGCACTGCTTTGCCATTTAAATGGACTAGTACAGTCATGAAGGTACAGTGGATAAAAGCAGAAAAAACCACTCAGGGTGTAATTTTTCATTTTGACTTCAAAGTTGTTTACCAAAGTATTTCCTAGACATGAGTGCCTGTACCAAAAAAGCATCATCTGTAGCAACTTCACTGATAACCTACACCTAAGAAGTGCACAGGACCCTTCCTCTCTTACTTTTCTTGTTGTCTGGAACAGCCACTTGTACAATGGAGCTCAAGATGCTGTCCTGGATGACCCATGCTGCTCCCTGTTCAGTACTGGGGTTCCAAGCAAGAGATAAAAAATTAAGAAAGCACCAAATTTAAAACAAGCTGAAGAAAAACCCTAAAGGAAACTAGTGTTCATGCTGAATTTGGTGACTCTTCCAGATATTTGACTCCTGGTGCTGTGATATCCGTGTGCCCTGGAATAATTCACCTTCCATCATAGTATTTTATAGCTTTGCTGAGGTGAGGCAGAACATCTCTTGGTGCAGTAGAAATGAAACCCAAGCCTTCTCTTGCAAGGGCAGACTTCTTGTCTGGCACCTTCAGATGTGCAAGGTTTTTATGTGAAGGTAAATATTCAGCATCTCTGGAAGATCTAGTCCTTTTTGAGCAAAGAACTCCAAAAGTGAGATAGCCATATCATGCTGATCTGACTTGTCTTTTTCATCTTTTTGCTTCTGCAAGCTCTTTTCCCACTGTACAGTTTAATAAATTATTCTCCATGCCTTCAAAAAGGTGCATATTTGTTTAGTTTAGGAAATCTGAGCAATCTCTTTCATAGGTATGAAGCTGAACCTTCGTCCTTAGATTGCAATGTGATGCATACATGAGTCATACATTTAGATACTCTGAGAATAATGAGTACTGATTTTAAAATGTGTTCATCAGCTAATGAAATGCGGATTTTTTTTCTGTTTATCAAGTAAGTATGTGTACATTTTAGTACTTGCAAGATCAAGAATTGATAATTTGATTATGTAAAGAGAATCTTTGCAGGTTATGACAGGTATTATTAAGATGTGAATATTTGAAAGACAATCTGATTTAAGCATTACAGGATACTGATGACTTCTGTGTTTATAACACAGAAGTGAAGATATGATAACGCAGAAAGTGTCCAAGTGTTATCTTCACCAATGAGTTAAACTTGAAAGCCTTTTCTCTTATGTGTAATACTCCTATCTAATCTTGATGGATAAAATGTTGACTTCAAATCTCTATGAGTCTGAGACTTCATGCAGGGATTTTAGTGTGTGAGACAAGCCTTAGAAAGGTAGTACACAAGTGCTATATTTATGTATCTCCACCTTAGTGTTTATTTAACCAAACCTGTTCCAATGTGAGATGGTCCCATTTTTTTTCTGGTTCTTAATGCTTTGTGGAAAACAGTATGGTTGGAAATTTTCCATGCAATTGGGAAAAAAAAGAAGGTTAATAGTTTCATGTTCCTGAAAGATTATGATGAGAATTGAAATCTAACACTTTCCAGATCATATTATATCTGGAGTTTGGTAAGGCTGACCTGAAGGAATGTGTCAGCATGTTTCCACCTTGCTCCACTCTTTTTAATGGCTCACATTGGCATGTTGACCACGTTCCATTTCTCATGGGCATTTTGCAGAACATGTCATCTCTTTTAGCTTCCTGACCATGGCCTTTGCCAGCTGGGTGGAAAAGGACAAACATGACTTTTCACATGATTTACACTTTGTTACTCAAAAATACTAGGGGAAAAATGTATATCCCAACGTGTGCTCAGGAGTATAATGGCACATCACTGTCTTTTAATCTGAGTCATCTCAGACCATTGCCTTGGGAGCACTGATTTTTTTCACTTATTTGCAGGTTGGGTCTGAAAGGCTATGATCTTTCTCTCATTTATGTCAAGCTGTTATCTCTTTAGCCTTCATGTTGCTTGTGAAATGCTTCTCTGAAGCATTTCTGAAATGTTTCATACCTGTCAGGTTCCATGTGAAACATGGGCAGTGTGCAGTTTATATGCAGGGTCCAGACCCAAAGTGAAGGGCACAGGGTGGCTGTGCTCCTGATAGGACATTTGGGGCATGGCATGGTGCCCCCAGGATGGTGGAGATGTGGCTTTGATGTGAGGTGGACCTGTCCTCACTATGGAGCTCCCCGCCCTGCATGCCTCATGGGTGCCATGGAGAGGCTTCTTCCAGCTGGGGCTGGGTGTCTGCTGGAGTCTTGACAGCTGTGCCCCCAACCCTGTGTGCTGTCAGGCACCTGAAAATAAAAAAGGAGATTGTCCCTAGCTCCCACCTGTCAGTTAGGCAAGCAAAGAAAATCAACCTCAGAAAAAGGAGACTCTGACTTATCTATCCTAAAGGAAGCCTGGAGTCATTCTGACAGGCCAGGCATCATCCAGCCCTCAAATACATGACAGTATTGATCCCTAAATTTGAAAGCCCACTAGTTAAGCCATAGATTGGTGCCTATGGAGACCACATAAAGCCTTTCCTGGGAATGGGGAGCTGTGGCAGAGGCTGAAAAAGGAGTGGGAGATGTTATATTGGGGTCTCCAGAGGCACATGGGCTTTCGTCACCCAGTGCCTGTCTGGGAGGTGCCAGTGTTTCTGCAGCAGCCCATCATGCTGTGGAACAGTAGCACAGTTCTTTGATTGCAGTGAGTCTTTTAAATACACAGTGTGGGTTTTTTGACTAGAGTAGACACTAACCTATCAGCAAATAGATTTTAAGGTCATTGGAATCAGACAGTGGACCTACTGTGTATCCATTTCATCTAACAGGACAAGATGGTGTTGTAAGATCTATTTTTGACCATTTGTGATGGCAGGCACCATGTGCATCTCTGCAGCAGTGCAGGTAAAATGTCATGCTGAAATAAAGAACTTCTCCTTCCTCTGTGGATTCAGAGGAAGTGCATTCAAATGTGCCTTTTCTCTTCCTCACCTGTCTCTGGAGAATTATACCAGTTAGATTCACACCGAGGAGCTCAGTTTTGGGCTCAGGTAGTTTCTAAGCGTGCAAACCTTTTGCAAGTGTTTGGACCAGACACACTGAGCAGAGAGCCTTATTTGTGTGGGGAATTGGGTAGTACGAAACACTGGAGCAATAGATGTTTTGTTTTATTTTAGTCAGTGTTGAGAAGAAAAACTGTTTGCCTTGGGAAAATTAGATAGTGACTGTATTAAATTATCATTTCTCCTCTATTGACTTGCCAGAAAAAAATATTGGTCTTACCAACAAACCCAAAGGCAAAAAGAACAGGTGACTTACTTAGTGTCACTCAGTGTATGAAAACCAGAGACAAGATGCTAGTTGTCTTGAACCTGTGTTCTGTTCATTAGCCTGAGCTGCCTCACATCCAGGATGTTAACAGAGACACAGATAATAGGAGAAAGAAAAAATCTGATGATACATTCATTATTTATATCTTCCTAGTCTTTCTCAGGGTGGAAAAGCCTTTCACTTCTCAGAATTTTTCTGCAAAGGGATATTTCCTCTTAAAACTGTATCAGTATAATAATTATATTGCATTCAAAGCAATGTATTATGAACTGCAAATAAGTACTTTAGTACGAGGGAGTTGCATTAGTGTGACTACAGAGGTTTAGTGCTCAGTTACAGCAGTGTAATTGCCTCAGTAAATCTCCTCTGTGTCGACAAACCCTCAGACAAGCAAAGTAGTGCTGATTTCCTGTAAGTAGACATGTTTCAGGGCACCAACTTGCTCCCACTGTCAATGACACTGAGATTTGGATTTTTGCAGTAGTGATGTGCACAGATACACTCAAAACAGCATATGACTGAATTTCATACCCACTGCATGGTGTGTGGGTGGGTGCATTGTTTTATGAAGCAGGCCAAGAAAATGTGTACAACATGCTGTACAAGAAAAGCTAATACAAAGGCACAGCTGGTTTTGAACCAGCAGTGATTTTTGAGTACTTTTTATACCAGGCTACCCTCTTTCAGACTAAAGGTTGCAGTGTGTCCATTTTAATTTGAAAACAGAGAGAACCCTGGAGGCTGGATCCTTTGCTCATGTAAATTAGTGTTGCTCCATTCTCTTTGGTGGAGTTGAGTTATGCTGTCACACGATAATGTTTGTTTTACTTCTATGGCAAAAGAACTAGAAAGCCTTCCACTTTTGCAAATGAGCAATAAATAACTGTACCAATCAAAATTAGCTTAATAAAAACACTAAGAAACCTTTCTCTGCTAATTATAAACAAATCTAGGTTTCCTTACGTATATTGTGAGTATATTTATATTCTCTTATCAGTAGAGTTGTTGGAAACAGTTTGAGCTGAAGTGGATTTGAATGTCTGTATGGGCCACAATTAGCTGCTGTACACAGCAATGCTGCATCGGCACAGCCTGAGTGTCTGTGTCACATCCTGCTGACACCTGCCAGGCTCCAGAGCGGCGCGCACCTCTGTGTTTGGAGGGTTATTGCCTTATGTGCCAGCCTGATGTAATTCATTATCCTGTTCTTATTGAGTCTGCTCCAGCAGTGAGAAGGAAAATGAAATATTTAGAGCTGTAGTATCCCTTAAACTATTGCTTTTCTGGATCCTCCTGTGATGGTGTTGGGTAAATGTTCCCTAGTGGATGATCTTGCTGAAGGCTGTCAGGCAGCTGGAGTTTATCATGATGTGCTGGGAGTTGTGTGCTGCAGCAAAGGTGCTACTCACCATCGACCACTGCAGTGTGTGATGCTGTGTGGGCTGCCCAGCCCCCTGATTTTCTGTCCCCCAGGAGCAACCCTGTGTCCTTGTCCCCTACTAAAGTCAGCAGGTAGAAACTCATGACTTCAGCAGGTGCTGGACCATGCACAGCTTCTCTGCGCTAGGATATTTGCATTTTGTTCTTCATTCTGTGCTATTAGAGCAGATCTCACCCCATCACCTTTAATACTGAAAAATTTAATCTTTTGATTTGAATATCACATTTCCTCTTCTGATTGTTAAACCATTCCTAAAATAGACTAGGAAACCAATTTGCAGTTTTGTCCCTGTAGCTCTCACAATGGTAGTGGGACAAGGGGCTTTGTGTCAAAGAAAGATGTCTACCTCCAGCACCAGGCTCAGATAAAAAATGATAATAAAACACTTTAAGAACACATTTCACAGTTTATCCTTAGTGTGAATTGCTTCTTCCACTGTGAACTTTTTGGACTGTACGGCTGAGAATTTTCCTTCGAGTCTGTCCTGGGTTACAACCAATAAAGGTCTCAGAGCAGAGATGGCAAAGCTTCTGCTCTGAACTATGGAGAATGTGAAAATGGAGCTCTAATGAGGACGTCTGTCCTGTGACAGCTTTCCCAGCAAAACAAAAAACTGGCCATACTCTCCTTGAGCACTGTAAACCCTTAGGGGATTCTAATGTGGCATGTACTCACTTCCTGATTAACTATACCTGCTGAAAAAGCTTTTTTGTTCTTGGGATCTTATGAAATGCTCCAGTCCGAAGGATTACATTACAGAGCAGTTCATGAGTATGGCATTTCCTGGACCATATGTAATGAAATATGTTGCAAGTGCATGTATTGGCATACAGTCTTCAACCTTCTTGTAAATGAAATATTGCCAAACCCAGAAAACAACCCCCACCAAGAAAAAAAACCCTCAACCATTAAGGGTCTATGAGGTATCTAAATAAAAGTGCGGACTATTCCATAAAGTACATTTTGTTAGTATAGTACTTTCAGATTCCTTCTGAAATCTGAGTTCAAATTGCTGTTATACAGCTACATGGTTTCTAGGTTAATGCTGACATAAGCGCCATGTTACATTTGAGGAGTTAGATGTTTCTTTGCAATAAAATGCAGAATTTAGGCCGATTATCCACAGCACTGTGGCTGCACAGTTTGAAGATGTTCACGCCTCTCAGGCTAAATTCACCAGTCTCTAGTACTAACCTGTGGTAGAGCTCCTATGGTTTTGTGAATATACCTAAAACCTCTGGCTGCTCCACAGTCCAGGTACACTTCGAAGATTGTTTTTGATTTACTAGCAGATAGATATGAAGCCTGCTAAGGCTGGTGGGATTTGTTTCCATCATCTGTGGCTGATGGGGTGCAGTCAGGCCTCTTTCTGCTGCCAGGTGACTTCTTTCCTTGCTCACCTTGTGGAGCCCTGTCAGGGCAGCTGCAGCAGGGAAGAGGAGCATGATCAAGAAGGATCCTGGAGGGACTATGCATTTTAGAGCAGGGAGAACTTAAGGAAAACTTTTTCACACTTTAGCTATAAATCAAAACACGTAAGTAAGCTCTTGAGAGCTTAACCTTGAGAGAAGGTCTGGTGAGCAAAAAGCTATTCACAATAAAATATCCTTGGTAATTTTAAATGGAGTGAATTGAAAAGAGGTGTGGGTTTGGTAGAAAAGATACCAGAGATAGTGGCTAAGTTGCAATACATATGTGATTAATTTGGCCTTGGTTTTTTTGTGTGAAATATTAATGAAAATTCACGCATACCATGTTTACATTTGTCAAATGCAATTCTCCCTGAATTACTTAGCTCCACTTCTAAGGGCTGAACAGCAGTGCTTACAGTGAAAATACTGCTTCAGGTTTAAGATCAGCCGTTCCTACTCTTAACAATATAGAAGCTGTCTAAACAACCACCAGGTATACAGAAAATTGGAAATATCAGCAGTTATGAAAACCATCGACTGGTACTAAAGGCACATCAGTCTGTGATAAGGGAGGTGGTGGGGGACGGCAGAAGGGTGGTACCAGCCTCAGGGCTCCCCTTGTAGGAAGCAGCAAGCTGTGCAGAGGCAGTGAGGCAGCAGGCACACGCTCTGGGCATGGTAAAGATGTATTTTGGTTGCTGGCTTACACATATCCTTTCAGGCTAAACAAAATTCCTAATGATATCCTACTAATATACCATGACACAAATAACGTTAATTTTTCTAAACCATGCTGAAGAGAATAGCTTTTACCTTTTAAGCAGCTAATTTTAAAAAGTATTTTATCCAACTTGAAGGTGAGAGAAAATTGTGTAGAAGCTCCTATTTATTGAGGAGAAAAGTATATAGGGAAACAATCCCAACTGTGAATGAATTATGTAAATTTGTTAATATTGCTGCCAACCACTTTCTCCTTGCTATTGAATACTGTGACGTCAGCTCCCTTTGGTTTTTTTTTTTGGTTTGTTTGAGTAGAGCAACAGTTATAAGTTGCTGTATTTCAGACAGACTACCAAGCAGGTGGTGGCTCTTGTTTTATAACCTACTCTTCTGTTATAAGCAGGCTCAGGAGACTGGTTTGGCGAAGACATTGTAAATGGCCTATAGATACTTTGGCACCAATTAAGGATTATTTCTTGTACTGGTGGGGGTTAGAGGCCTTAGGTTTTAATTAAGACCCTTTAGTCCTTGATATGCAAACATGACCTACTGTCTTGCTGTTATATGGGCACAGCCCTGTATCTATGGAGAACACTAGTGGTATGGAGGAACCTCCTTGTGAGCTCAGAGATTTGGCAATGGGACATTGGCAATGAGACCATGCTAATTGTTTGCAACCTTTCCTGCTCTGATGTTGTTAATCTAAATAAATAAATAACAAGGAGAATCAGGGGAATGGATTCAATGTACTGAAGCTCTATGGAAAATGGGGCACAGAGAGACTGCCTATGAATGCAGCTCGTTTTCTAATTTTAAGTAGTTGTTATTGTTGCTCCTATTTTACAGGCAGGAGATAGGAAAACTTAAGTAAAAAATCAAGATTGAAATTACAATGTCTCTGACTGAGCTGAGAGATGACCACAAGATTTCTGAGCTTTGTGCCTATGTGAGGGATGGTCCAAAGAAGCAGGTGGTAGCTGCACACTAGCAGGAAAATGCATACAGAGCTATACAGTGAGCAGTGTCCATCGTCCCCCTGTATTACTACATCAAAAGTAACAAGAAACTTGCCAAATCTACAGCCAGCCTGAAATATTACTCCCCAGAAGTATTTATTTAATATAATGAAGAAATAAGTTGCTATAATTGGATTTTGAGCTTACTTACCAAGACTTTGAAAGGTTGCTGTTCACTTTTGCACAAGCATTTAAACTGTTCCTAGCACAAAACTGATAAAGGCAATATCCAGGTTTAAATTTTCTATCTGACTCAGACCAGGGGTTTGAGAAAAGATGTCTCCTTGACAGCCTGGGAGGATACAGTAGCTATCAGGGTGCTACAGACTGAGCTGATTAGTTAAAGTTTTCCCTCTTCAAGATCTTTCCCTCTCTGTGGAAAACTTAACTGTTCTCTCATACTAGGGCTAGAACCAAGGTTATATCTCTCTGGTGAATAATCTAAATACCTTGTTACCATCTTTCCTGCCCAGTCCATGTAAAATGGAAGAGCATCCACAGGAAAGGATGCTCAGACACAGAGTATCCTGCTGCAGTGATTCAGGCAAACACTTGAAACAGCAGATGTGGGTTTGGGGTCCCGCCTGTCCCTCAGGAGAATGGTGTAATTACCAAGTTAGCAGTGTGTAAGTGGTCTACGTAACCTCCTTTGATTTATAGCATGCAATTATTTTCTTTTCTTATTACAACCACTTGGAAGTGAACTACACTATTGCAGCAGGAGGGCAGGCAGGAGTTATGCTCCTGTGCAGAGACAAAGATTAAAAAAAAGTTGTACTCAAAGCACTCCTACTGTTGTTTTTCAGTCTAGATCTCAGACTGGCAAACAGGCCAAAAAGTGAGCATGCAACCAGACATGAGGCTGCATGGTCCATGATTTTTAGAAGACTCACGACCAATTTTGCAGGTTTTCCCTCTGTGTTGGTACAGGCAGCGAGACCTCTGCAGGTACTTGCTCTGGGTCCTCCCCTGTGCCTCTAGATGATGTTGCAGGAAAGCCTGGAATATCTAAGCCTCAGGGATGGTTTAATTCCTTGATTCTGCACTGTCATTTAATCTCCATTGTTCTGCTTTTTGCCTGTGAATATGGCTTCTGACAGTGTGTTCACTGCTTTCTCCGTCAGGCTCACTTGTGCCTTGCTCTAGGGACAAGTGACATAAAGCCCTTCGTGCTCAACAAGCAAGGCCCCTTGTGCTGCCATTACAGAGCTCTGACTGAATGCAAAACCCAAGCTGGTATTGCTCATACTTAATCAATTGTGTCACTGCCGATGGTATTCGTAATTCCTGAGTTGTGTCTGCTAGGCAGGCTAGGAAAATAATAAGGAATGGCCAAGAAGAAAAAAATCACTTTGCAACAACAAGATGTGCAGAGCCTGAGATGGCAAAAATTTACAGTATCTCCTCCTTGGGCCCGAGACAAGATGACTCCATGCAATACAAGGTAAGCTTATCTTTTTACTGTTGTGTTGCTTTCCTTTCTAAATTTTATGTGTCAGTTTTCACTTCTGTGCCATAGTTGAAAATGTTGATTGAATTCTCTCTCCTGTTGGCAAAATTTCTGTGTTTTGCATGGTAGAGATACTGATTTTCAGAGCAATAGTTCTGTTACTGCAGATTTTAATTACTGCTTAACAGAGAACAAGATAAACAGAGCCTGAAGTCCGTAGCATTAAAACTATCCATAGACAACCTAACTGTGTCTGTTACTGTGCTTAGATGATGTCAGCAGCATACTATTTACTTAACCTATAAATGTCACAGATGTGATTTGTGTTGCTGAAGAAGATTTGGGGAGAAATTCTAACACGCAGCAAAAGAAAGAAACCTTTAAGGAACAGATGGACAGGCAGGAATTTCACACTCACTGTTCATATGTAAAAGCATGGAAAGCCCATATTTAAGGCAGCAGATTTCACTGAGGATGAGCACATCTTGCACATCACTTGGTGTGCATGCAGGAACATGCCTTATCTCTGCACTTCGCATCCTCCAGGGAAGCCCTGTGGGAGCCCAGAGGGCGTGAAGAGGTGTCGGGTGGGTGCCAGCTCTGAGTCTGTCAAAATAGTTATCCTCCCAGCACAGGTTAGGATGAGCATGGCTGGGCCAGGAGGAAACACCCATACATGCCAAACTGCTCCTTTGAACAGAGCTTGCCTCCTGTCAAATGTGAGCTGCAGGCAGTAAGGATTTGCTGCCGAGCTGCAGGCTCATGCCATGCTTTTGTCAGGGATGCAGGGTGCTGGTGAGGGAGAGGGTGAGGCTGCCTCTACCAGCCTTTGAATCGTAAGTAGAAATTTTGCTGTTTGAATGGAAGGGAAAAAAAAGTCTCATAAACTCTGCCTCCTCTCAGTCTTGAAGTTGCCAACAGCCTATGGTTAGCTGGATGAACTCACAGACCTCCTGCACGCATTTGTACATATGCTGCAGTATCAGAGCTGAAGGGGTTTCATCCAGGGACCAGAAGCCCCAGGCAAGGCTTTCCAAGTGCCAGCTTGACCTCTGGGGCTGGATCTGCAACCCTGCCTACCAGCTTTCTTCTGAGAAGGGGTCCTCCTTCAATCCAGGGGAGTTCTCCTCCTCCAGAGATGTCACTGTTCAGAGCAAGGGGAGGACAGAGGAAGAAATTTTTGTTGTTGTTTCTGTGGGGTCTTTTTTTTAATCTCACAGGAGGTCATGAGGCAATGTAGGTCAGTGACAGGGCAAGGCTGGAGACATTTTTAGGTGTAGCTGCTCTTTGTGCATCAGAGTGTAACACAGCATGTTCCACAGCCAATTTTATTTTTGGAGGGGTGGAATGGGGGAAAGTTACACCCTCTGAGTTTAATTCCCGATTTATGTGTGTCAAATTGGGTGTATGCTTTTTTCCCCTCTCTCTCTCTTTTTTTTTTTTTTTTTTTTTTTTTAGTTTAAATTTATACTTGTTTCTGGTCTTCATCCTGTTTGATGAATTCATGGTGCCATCTACTGATTACAGATGGAATTACCACCGAGTTCTAGGCGGGTATAACATTCTTCACTATTTCAAAATAAAATTTAATTATGCAGTTAAATAACACCTTTAAACATAGAGAGCACCAAATACCTGGGATTTTCTTTTTCATCAGAAGTGCTTAGTGCCTCTAAATCTATCTACTTTGGGATATGTGCCTGTCTCTGCAGGAGGCTGAATAATAGCAGTGCTTTAGAAATCTTGCCCCAAATGTACAGCAGAACCCCAATGATTTCTCCTTCCCCCTGTGCTCCGAGCATATCTACACCACTGCCTCTGCTCTAGCCTCAAATTGAGAAATAATTTTCAAGAAGATTTTGATCTTTTTTTGAAAACTGGGAGATTATGGGATACTTTTTTTTTTTTTTTTTTTTTTTTTTAAAAAAGGTTATCAGTAAGCAAAACCAACAGATCAAAACGTAATGTTTTCAGTTTGTTTGTGAAGCAGACAAGTTCTTTCCCTTTTTATCTGGAATCAGCAATGTTACACAATCTGATTGCATGGCCAAATCTGCAGTTTTAAAAGACAACAAACAAAGCATCAGTGAGAGGGGGAAAATTGATCTCTGCTGTCTTTATGGATGATATTTCTGAATTTCAGCTTTTAAAAATCCCCAAGTGTATTGATTAGAAAATAAATAAATACTTCTGTAAATAATTTGTTGGTTCTACTGATGGTACGTGAAAGGGGATGAGCTTTGCTCCTGCAGATCTCTATTCCAACTTTAACTACTCTCTCATCCTATTATTGTTTCTTCCATGCTGACTGCTCCTTCTCTTATGCACTATCTATCTTTCCTGAAGCATCCTGCTCTTCACGAGTCTGTTTCCCATCCCCAGGAAGATGCACGGCATCAACAACCTAAGAACCTGGCAGTCTGCTTGGGAAACAGGGTGCAGGGCTAGTTTTAGAGATCCAGGACATCTTCATCCTCAGGTGGCTCTTGCCTTTTGAAGGACTCTTTATGGTGAATGAGCAACAGAAAATGTGTGGGAAAACTACAAGCAAGTAGAAACATCTTTAAAATCATATAAGTACTTCATCAAATGCAAAACAGCAAGAAATTTAATTGAGATGCTTTGCTTCTGAAATATCTAGTTCTTTTTCTTTTAGAAGAAAGTGCAAAATGTATCCTAAATGCCAATTTCCACATACACCTTTAAAGAACAGCCCTTTTTCTGTAAGCACAGTGATTGCCCATATAATAGCTTGCCAATGTTCCTAAGGTTAATAGATAAAATAGATAAGAGGTAATAATGTTCCATGTAGTGGTGCTTTAGGGAATACTGTGAATATTGAAGTAATTGGGAAAGTCTGCAAGGGGGGGAGGGGTGACCGAAGAGGAGTCAAAGTAAGATTAGAAATGCTGAGCTGCAGATCTCCGGAATACTTGATAAAAGTCAGAACTAGAGGCCACTGGATCACTTTCTCTTGAAATAATGAGTCAAAGAGAGGGCAGAACTAAAGCAGTACTCATTATTTTCGACATCTAATTATTGTATAGATATTGTTATTTTAATAAGATTAGCCAACAGTAATGGCAAAGCAGTAGACCCTTCCCTTCTTTGTGTATCTGACAGATTAGTCTGCCTACCAGCAGTGCAGTGACATGCTTAGATATGGGTATGATAGATGATAGATTGGTTAAGAAGTAACTTTGATGGTTTTCTCCTCTCCTTGTACAATTATGTTCAGCTTTGCACAAGCTGTTAATGGCAGGTGTTGGAGAACCAGCTACAAATTAAGAACTGGCTCAAATGATGCTATAAATGGACAGCCGGTATTTATATGAAGAAGGTTTGGAATTTGGAGGGTCATTATTTTTAATCCAGGTCAGACTTGTTAAAGTCTTTCAGTAAAAATGATTCAAATAGTATTTTTTTTGTTTTTTGTTTATAGTGTGCTTTCTTACCAAATGTAAGAAGGATGGGTTAGAATTACCTACTGCTTCTCAATTTAAAAAAGGCTAATGCCCTGGTTCAGCCTGCCATTCTTTGCAGTCTAGCTGATTTTAGCAAATATCTTGTTCAAGTCATAAGCAATTTGGTACATCTGTATTGACATAAGCAGGCTGTAAACAGTTGTTGCATGATACTTCAAGAAAGTCAGATTCATGTGTGCAATAGTGGACAATACTCTGAATGTATTCATCAACACCCAAACGTGCAGCAGACTTACAAACCAACTTGAGACATGGATCGCTGTTCTTCAGGTTATGTAGGTGTTGTCACAGCAGAACCACAAACTCTGTTTATCAGTTATAATTTGTGTTTGGTAACTCCTGAGTGCCACAATCATGAACCAGGACTGCAGTGAGGGTGGGACTCAGCTGAGGTTGGAGGGGAGGAAGGTTCCTGTCTCCAGGAGTTTGTAGTACAACATGACAGCTGATGAGTAAGGATATGACAAAACAAAGAAATTATTGAGAAGTTATTAGGTAATACAGTAGTCAATAGTCTCATAACATGATTTGTTTTATGATTGTCATGCTCTTTTGGTAGGATTTGTTGCAAATAAAGCTTCTTATGAAGAATGTGGAGGAGGAAAATGAAGTGATGCAGTGTGTGTCAATGAGGGATTCCTGTTAGAGAAGGAGAAAGCATGAAGACGCTGATTTGAAAAAGTAATTAGAGGATAATGCAAGCTTGATCTATTAATTAGCTAGAAATTGAGGTGGAAATAAATTAGGATACACATTAGAAGTAAAGAAAAGCAAGTTGCATTTGGGCTGAGAGGAAAAATTGGCCTGCTGAAAGCCATGCAAATTTTGGGGTCTTTTGGTTTTCAGTTGTTCATTTTTTTGTTGGTTTTTTTTTCATTCTTCACAATGACAGTAATGACTATGAGAAAGAGACTAATGAACAAACTAAATACTCTAGTATCTACGCTACTTTAGTGTGGTAGATATGTTTAATTTGAGCAAGGATCCTGTGAAAGCGAGAAGAATTTATTATCTAGAAGTATGGAGAGATGACTTCAAGTCCTTCAGTCACATCAACAATGTGATCTTTGGAAAACAGACCTTTTCTGCTTCGTTTGTATTAGAGAAAATCCACAAGAAAAATATAGGCCTCCCTAATGGTTGGTGAAAGCTACTGCAATGCAGAGGAGATGGGTATTGCACCTCTATCAATTTCATTAGGGCATTAGCCTGAGGTTTTATGTCAAAAAGTAAATCTCTTAGAAACCCGTGTTGTTGGAGTGTGCTTCCTTTCATTTATAGGTCTCTGTTAAGATTGTTTTTTCAATTCCCAGCTCTTTCATAGACATGCTGAAGTCTGAACTCCAGTAGTAGCCTATAAGGTCAGCAAACATTTGTGCATGTACTACTAATGTTTTTCCTATGCAAACGTTTGTAACTGCTTCAGTGTCAGTTTATTGGTTGACTTCTGAACTTGGTTGCTGTTAGTACTCTGCAAGACTCCAGCCTCACACGGGCAGCCGAGCAGACTCAAGGCAGTGAAACGCAAACTCAGACATGCTCATTATGTTATATGCACCTTCAAACTGATCTTCACCTCTCATAGACCTGAAGTTTACAAGGCAAAATAATAGTTAAAAGAGTTGGAACAAGTCGCAGGGGGGTGAGAAAATGAAGAGGCTCATTAAACTTTATGCCTGCATCTCAGCTATAAACAGCATAGTGCACTTTTTGTTAATGCTTTGAATTTTAATTACATGCTGCCTTAACTAGTTCACATCTATTCTTATCTTTTTCTACCTGGTGTCAGAAGATGAATCTCAAGTTTAATTTAAAAGTTGCACAAGATTTTGTGTAATACTGGAGTCCATGTTTGCATGTAGGGTGCAAGTTTGCTCACCGTTTCAAGAAGAGGAAAATTATATTCATTCTGAAACACATCATGGACTTGGTTTTACTATCCACAAAGCAATTAATAACATATTAGTAGATCTGACTGAATTCAGTGTTTGCTGACAAGTCCACATGCTTCTCTGTAGAATATATTTTCTTCAGAATATGACATCTTTCTTAACTGCCAAAGAGTATAAATATTGGTCTTAGTGCTTGAACAAGTCACATCTCAAACAAGTGAATCACATTTTAAAAACACCATGCTATCCTGTAGAATTACTGAATTTCTGTACAGATTAAAGCTGTGACAAATTTTCGTGTTGCACTGGACAATGGACGTATCCATTTGTTTTGTTCAAGCAGATATTATTCTAGAGGATATCACAATGTGCTTCAGAATAATTTCTTTCTTAAATTTATTCTTATAAAAATACTACAGCATCAGAATTTAAAGCTTGAAACAATTGAAAAACTTTTCATGGAGAGCTTCCTCAGAAAATGCCAGTTTTACTAAGGCTCACTTCTGCTTTGACGTTCTCTTTAATTCTTTGGTGTACTCTGCAGCCCATTTCATTGACAGTGGGCTACTTTGGTGGTCAAGGTGACTGTACACAGACATAGCACAACCTGTGAACATGCACATCGTCTTTCTTCTTGTGCCTTGTTAATCTAGCAGCTCCCTCCATCACAAGGTCTTTTTCTTAATGAATCTCGTTGCAGATAGGAGCAGTAGTAGCAGCAGAGCAGCAAAACTGCTGGAATGTTATGGAACAACACAGAGCAGTAAGTGCCAGAGGTGTAGGCTGATGTAGAGCTCAGAGATTTTTCACAAAACTGAGTTGATTGATGCTCTGTTGGTATCACCTGACTTACAGTGATTCCCAGCAGCTGACAATCAAGTCTAAGATGTTTTTCAAAAGTTTGAAAGAAATATTTCCAGGAAACATGTAATTGCTTTGGAGAGTATTCTCTTAGGTCAGGTCTAAAAACCTTAATGATGAACATTGGTTGTTCTTGGCAGTGATTGAGAGGAAACTGTTGAGTCATTCAGGCTTGAATTAGATACAACAGGTAGGAAAGTAGGTGTTTTGTTTTTTTTTTTTTCCAGGGTAGATAAATATTTAAGGTGAAAACTGGAAACTGAATGAGTAATATAAATTACTTTAGCTTTTTCAGTATGAAGTGTACATATGGGACATAGCTGTGTTCATATACATATGTATCTGTAAGTAAAAATTGTGTAAGTCAGTAGGAATTGCAGTACTTAGGGAAATAAATGAAGGTGATGCAACTCTTAATCTTGGAGTAAATTATTGTCTCAATGTCACTTTCGTGGGTGACTCCAAAGGGTAATTAAGAAACTATTTAGAAGAAAAATAGTTTAAAAAAAAAAAGAGAGAGAATTGCTGAAGATGAATTTATTTACTCCAGAGATGAATGGAAAAGCCATTAGGGGAAAAGTGCTGGACAAGTTTGACAACCTGTGCCACAAGAAAATTTTCCATAGCACGTGGCAGGCAGAGCAGTTAAGTGTTGATAGCAAACAATGCTGTTTTTTTTTTCCTTGAAACAGATATTAGTAGATATGTTGTTAGTTAGTGTTAATCTGATATAAGGCACAATTATTTCATTTATAAAATGTTCTTCACTACTGCTAACAGCTGGGAAATGACAACTAAGAGGTAAAATACGTTCTCTTGATGCATGGGAAGACAGGTTTATAAAGGAGGTTGCAAGGTAGCTCCTGAGGTTATTAGAGAGTCACGTTGTATGTTCCTGGATGGTAAAATAGGGGTGTTGGTGCAAGGTGGAGGGCAGCAGCTGGGTGCAGAGATGTGGATCAGAATTCACAACAGGAGCAATTTCCAGCACCCATGGTGCCTTGGCAGCTTGTCCTTGCTGGTAGGTCTCATTTCTGCTCTCTGAGATGCCATCATGCTTCACCTTTGCTTAATTTTGAACACAGGCATGAATCCTACTGCCAGAGTATTTCCACTCTTTCCCACAAGTAAGTGTGAATGGAAAGAGAACTGCCACAAAATGATAGATTTATTTTCCAAAGTTACACATGCATGATTAAATAACATTTATGTTATATCTGGTTTTGTCTATTTATCTGTTTTTAACAATAAATCAGTGCCATGGATTGTAAAATAAATATTTACATTAAATATATCGATGAGGTTATACAAATTAGGTTATATTGACATTGCTGATCTGTTTTATATTGATATTTATGCTATTTGGTTTGATGCAAGTGAATTGAATTATAAATACTGTGTATATTAAAGCAAAGTCTATTTGATAGTAAGTATTGAAGTCATTTTTCTGGCATGTTATTTAATAGAAAGCTTGTTTTTAACCAAACTAGCAGTTATTGGCATGCAGCTCTACTCCAAATTTCTATATTTCCAAGAGTGATATGGAAATCTGGTAGCATATTGGAGTCTGATGTACCTTCCAGGAATCATCCCGGGTCAGGTAATTTAGCTGTGGCATATCTTTCATAAAAGCAGTGAGGAATCTCAGTAAGTTAATAAGCTTGCAAGTCATCAAATTTTCCACATGCAGTCATGTCCTGTAAGTGCAATGGAGTGTATTAATAGTACTCTGATGTAACATTTTCCAAGTGTTTTGTACTAAGACTGGTTGGGTCATGTACTTCTAACAAGTGTTAACATTCCTTGGGGAAGGCTCAGAGTTTGTAGTGTCTTATACTACCATAAAAAGCAGAATAATCAAATCTGTGAAGGACAGGCCACTGTGAATCTGGCAGGAATACATGACACTTGTGTATTGTGTAACAGGCATTTCTTATATTTCTGTGATGAACTGGAGAATATTAGTTTGAAGTATATGAATCGTATGCATGAAGCATAGTGTACCTTTACATAAAATTCACTTTTTCTACTTAACATATGACAATGGTGAGGTTCCTGGAATGGAAAAGAACTGGAATTGCTCTTTCTCACACTAAAATATTTGCCCAGTATTCTTTCCACCCCTTATGTTTATTTTCAGTAGCACCTGGCTCCTCATTCAGTTCTTGGACAGACAGGGATTGTTCTTTGCCCTGAGACATGGAGAAGGTGATGGCGAGATGCCGCACAGGTACCGTTCCTGTGGGGTAATCTCTTGGTGAGGATATCCTAGAGTAGCAACCTGACAGGTTGCTGGTTCTGAAGGCTAACTGTGTCTACATAACCTCTGATTAATCTGCACACATTTGAGAATAAACAAATTCATAATTGAAAGATAAGCACTCTCTCATACAATCTTAGTTAAGAGAAATTCCAGTTGAATTAAGGTCTTTCCATTAAGCGGATCATAGGGACAAGGTTCATTCTTTTTTAAGCTGTTGTGAAATAGTAACATTTCTATGTCTTTAATTTATAACAGTATAACCTGTCTGTCAATATAGCTAATAGATAATGCCACTGCAAATGTTGGAAGGTATTGCTTAGTAGCCTAAAACATGTTTATATTTCATCCCTACACTCAGCCTGAAGTCTCACCCTGCCTAGATAGATTCTCAAAGTTTGACACAGTCCCTTGCTACAGGGATGCTCAATAAATCCTTACACATATATGTCTTTCCTGCTTTGGCTGAAGTTAAGGATGTTTCTGGGCAAGGTTGCTTGTGAAAGTATGTATCTGCAGGCTCACATCTCCTGCGATTGTATGTCATGGCAGCTTGTTGTCACCTGTGCCATTGTAGTTCCTGAGCTCTGCAACAGCAGATCATCTCATTCCATAGGGAGACATTGGTCACAGCCATTGAACTACAAAACCTTTGTATGCAGGACCTGGCATTCAGGCCCATCCCACCCCAGCCAGGGAGTGGGGCAGGCAGGGAGCAGCATTAGGCACCTCACTGGGACTGGGATGGGCTAAAGACAAGATAGGAATGTGAGTGAAGGTGGGAAGCATGTTACTGGGGGAAAGGGAGTGTGTGGTTAGGGCCTCAACAGACATCATTGAACTGATGTTTGGTTAAACCTCGATGACTTGTTTTGCTCAAGGGTGATCTAACCAGTCATTTGTAATCATCCGTGGTAGGTAAACTGCTAATGTGGAGTAACCATTTTTACTTTTTTATACATTGAAGAGCGTTTGGAAATGAAACCTCCTTATTTCTATTATATCTTTTTTCTTTTGTATGGAGTGATTATTTGCCATTATCCTGAATATGGAAATGTTACATACAAGATATTTTGGGCACTTGTAAATTCAGCAGGCATTTTCTTGGCACCTCAATATTTCATTGATGCAGCTGGTACTTTACAATTTTCATTTAAAAAAACCCACAGTATCTTGCCAAATGAGATAAAGTCTAATTTGGCTTTTACCTTTGTACATGTAGAAGTGTTGGTATAACCACCCTTTCCCTGTACATAATTAGGACTGAATGTAAAAGAAAGCAAATGCACAGGGTGCTCTCAGCTCTCAGATTTATATCTCTCAAGATCAGAGCTAATCGTAATGAAACTTTTTTTTTTTTTTTCATGAGTGGTAGCTCTTCATTCTGGCCACAGATCAAGAAGATAATCACATTCAGAAAGTTTGAGCACTAAAGACCCAATTTAAATCTTGGGTTTACAGGTGATAGCAAGGGTATAGGCAGGTCATTGCCATGATTGCAGTGCAGTGTCACCACATGAGAGATAGCACAGCTGTGCTGTCCCCTCCAGACAGTGCTTATCACACTGCTGGTGGCTTCTGCTGTCCCCCACTGTGTGCGTGTTTTTTGTCAAGGAGGGCGTATACATGGGATAACATAGTTTAAATAAGCCTTTAATAAGAGATGTATTTGTGGTTGTTAGAAACAGAAGAGTAGAGAGTAGCCTTGAAAGGAGGACAGAAGCTTTGAAGAAGCACTTGGTAGCAGACGACAGATTTGGGCAAAAATGAGGGAATGGGGAAATGTCATAAAAAGAAGTGGGGGCAATACAGGAACAAAAATACAAAGCTTTATTTGATGTAATCTTGCTTGCTGACTTCTTGAAAAGCTGCTTCTCTAGCTTGCTGCCAACCATGCTGTGGCAATTCCTCTCTTGCCTTGCAGGGGTGTGTGTTATTGTCCTATACAGCTGGCAATGGAAACCCCATTGCTTTGGTTCTGCAACTGAACCTGGGACGTTTCTGTATGTCTACAAGTGATAACCAGCAGAAAGGGTGCTGAGGTAGCCCAGAAAGGAAAATGGAGCTCTCCTGAATGCTGCAATGAGTTCTTGTGAGAGATTAGAGTCCACCTTGGTGACTGTTTGAGTTCGCAGAAAATATATACTTCACAACTGAGCACTATACTGGGACTGCAGCCATGACCTGAACTGAAGGCATACGTGCCTAGGCAATGAGGCAATCCTGACTGCCCTGTGCTGTGCAGGAGGGTGCCTGTGTTGGCTCATGCACGTAGGCAGGGGCTGGAGTTCCTTCATCCCCTCAGTAAATCAAAACCTATCACAACTTTAGTCAAAGCACTCCTAAATAAATGAGCTTTTCAGCTGATGTCAATAGGTTTTTCTGTCTCTTTCCCATTCCTCAGCATCCTTGTGTCCCCAGAGAATATGATCAAACATGGGATACTATAACAATCAGGGCTTGGAGATTATGTAGCATCCAGGCTCATCCTTGAGGAGTCATGTTTGCTGACATTAAGTTGACTACAGCTTTATGGTCATTTTACACATGACAGCATGTCAGCTGTGTAAACCTTGATGGAACAGGAGCTTGCCTATGACTAGCTTCTGTGAAACTGAAATGATTTGTCTGTGTCTATGTGGGCCAAAAAGTCATTCCTAATGTTTGCTAGTCATTGCAATTTCTCAAGCTTCTTTCGTAATTCAGTTTAATTTTGCAGTGGAGACAAGGCATTAAGGGGGTTCATGATGCAGGTGTGTGCCAGACCCACACTTCATCATTGTCTCCATCTGATTTAATGGGCTTCACCTTGAAAGCACCAGATCATATTATATTTTCCTAACTTCAGTAGAATTTATTCCAAGGGAAATATGTATCATTGCAGAGGGAAGGTCACTTAGGGTAACAGAAGTGAGCTCTAACTGACATGACTTCTGTGAACAACCTCTGGAATAAGGTACCATTTAGTGTAACTGGTATAGTTTGAGTGCATGGATTCCTGATTCCTGTGTTTTCAGTATAACTGTGTAGATAATGATGGATGTGCTAGTCTGCACCTTGAACAAAAGGATTTAAAGAATAATGATTACTCCTATTTTTTCAGACTTAACAAAGTTATATAAAGTTTGTGGTGTAGTTAAACAATAGGACAATGCTTTCAATATGGCTTTTGAACATAATTGTGTATGAGTCAGCTATATTTTACTTTAAATTAGCATACAAAAAATGAAAGTGTTTTTACCTATTCTTTTTGACCAAAATCTACAGAGTTCCTGTATGTTCCATAACATGACCATGTTAGAAAACGGAAATACTGCAGTTTTTTTGTGATGTTCTATTTCACTTGACTTGAAGTACTAAAAGGATTGGGATAATCCAACTTCGTGCAACAACACATCCTAGCACAGAACATTTTATGAGAGAAAAGGAATAAAGACTCCCCCACTGAAAAGCTTCTGGTGTCAAATAATCAATTCTGCTGTTGTTGACTTGTCCCCATCTAAATGACAGGGTCTTAGCTACTAACAAGAAACAATATTCCAACAAATGCTTGTGAAACCCTGTATAATTCTTGTCACATCAAAAACCTATGTGGAATGGTATGCTTTTGGCTTTAGTGTTCTTTATTTCTCAAACATACAGAAACAATAAATGAGGAAATATGCATGCATATCAAGACAGAAGGCTATTTTTTATAAACACCATTCCTCAGCACATCAATGGATCTTATACTGTGTGTCTGAAGTTTGGGTGAACTTCCGGGTTGATGTCACATATTGTGCTCAAAAGCTTCTTCATCATGCTCTCCATGTTCTTGTGGTAGCTGCTAGTGAGATTTCGGACAGTTTCTGCTGTTTGCTCTTCTATTTTAGCAGAGAGGTTACCTTGGGAGCCCATTACCTGAAAAGCAGAAGGCCTCTGAGCAAATTAAAGGGTTATATATGACTATGGTTATTGTATTTCTCTTCATCATCTAGCATAAACATAATGCAAACATGTCACAGTGCTTCCTAACAGTAAGGGCATGATCTAGGTTGAACTGTACACATAAAAACAGGATTAAAGGGGAGAACCCTTTCATATGCTCATTAGCAATGGGAATCACCCCATGTAATGAAAGTTTCCCAGCTCTCCATGGGAACAACATTGTACATATTTTGGTTTTTATATTGCTGATTTTATTTTATTTTCTGTTTTAATGACTAGTCAACTAAGTTCTATCACCAGTGTGCTTTGTTTGGCCTCACAGAGAATGAATGTGAGCATGGCTAAGGAGCAAAACATGGGAAAGCCTTCCTGACAATGCATAATCACAGTTTCAGAGTACTTGAAATGTCTTCAGCAGTTAGTGATGTATAACCTTCAACAGGCCTCAGACAAGGTCTTTTAATGTTACATTTTCTTATCTGCCGAAATTCCAGACAGCTTCTGGCACAGTTAATATCAGGACATTCGCTTAGAATTTAATTGACTGTAGACTTGCTGAACGTTTTAGCAAGGTTATGTTACAAACAGATGCATGTGTTCCAAATCTGTGACTTTGCTCCCTCCTCCCCCACTGCCCAAACATCCCTTGAATTCTTTCCTTATGGAAAAGTCCTTCAGATACTGGCAGAAAAATTGGTTTCCAGCTAAAGAATTCCACGGAGGAGAGTAGAATACATTTCTGCATGCTGACAGAGTAAGAAAGGAATAAGTAACATATTCTTCTTGTTCCTTCCATGGTTCTCAGGGTAGCAGTTGAAGCTAACCCTGTGATGTTAGTGGGATACCTAGAGGATGACCACAAACAAGGGAGGAGTAATTGGCTTTATTTTCCATGTGATTTCAGCCCAACTTAGTCCTTAAAAGCAGGAAAAGCAGTTAAGATCTTTTGCACAAATCACCTTTGCAATTCTATTTATCGGTATCTGGCAATGTAATAAGTTTATTTGTGATCCAGATGTGAAATACCTGATTTGGAACAAATATGGGACATAAATATAATTTTAAATATCAAGAAAAGATTATAGTTTTCTACGGTAACTATTTTTAGCTGTCATTTTATTTATCTCTTAGACAAGTTGTAAGGGTCTCATGTGGGAAAGATTGTATGGCTTAGACCAGATTTATGAAGCTGGTTTGATTTTTCCCCTGGGGAAAATAACTTTCTAGAGATCTCAGACCATTGCACATTATCCAGATACTAAATTCTTTTGAAAAACCTCAAGAAAAGTATGGTAATTTTAAGAAGAGCCTCTGTAGACTGGAAACATACTCTGTTAGTTCTTGCTAATATTGTAACTTGAGATACTCTTCTAAGTTTTTTTCTCCATTTTTATGCTTCTGAATTTGAAGACCTTTTTCTTGTCAGAATGCAGATAATGCTCTGCTTAGTCTACAATTTCTGCTGGCCTTGAATGTCTGTCCTTATTTTTCCCCTACTAGTTTTATGCTAGTGTCATTCCAAAGTTACTTAAGTATTACATTGACCTGAAAGACACAAAATTCAGAACTAGGCTGCACATCTCCAGAGTTCGGTGATCTCAGACTCTTTGCACAAACACCATGAGCACTGACAAAAGTAGTTTGAGATCTCAGCTTAAATTTTGTAAATTTTGAAAAAAAGATCTACATATTGTCCCTCTAACCTCAAATTTATTGTTATTTTCTGTTGTTTCTGCTGTTAATTCTAGACTGATGTGGAACATCTTGTAGTATGAGAAAATTTACCCCAGTCTGGATACAGCAACATAATTTTGGAGTCGGGGAATATGAAGGAGGTCTGCAATGATCTTGTACAACTTGCTATCACTTGAGGAGCAGTAAGTGCTCTATCCTGTTTATTTGAAATGTTCAACCAACAAACAGTGGCCCTTCCCTGCAGCTTTAATTTTGTTTGTGAGAAAAAAATGGGTTCACACTAAAACATCTTTTATTCTGCTATTTCAGAACTAAACCAGGAAGTCTAGCTTGACAGAAAGGTGAACAAATCTTAGACTTATTTTTACGTCATTTTAGCGTCAAGAAACATCCAAAATTGTACGTATCAGACAATTCCACCTGGCCTGGTTGTGTGACAGTGTATCTGGAGGCTGGCAGTGTATGTTAGAGACTTCATATTTATATCTCTTCCTATGGCCTGTGATCTCTGCTGGAAACTTTTTTTTATGTGAAGTGTGACTGAAATGACAGGTTTGTAATGCAATTTTTATTTGACCTCTTTGGCTTTTTTTTTGGTGGCTCCTTTTGCACATGCAATTTCCTTGCCTTTGCACAAAACAAGTAGGGGGAAAAACAAGAACAAAAATATAAGAGGAAGGTCAGCAAGTAAAAAGAGAATGGTTTATGAACCTTCATGAAAACACTAGAGAAAACTGCAAGATGGCAGAAATGTATAAAATGTACTATAATTCATATATGACAATATAAGCCAGACCACTTTTACTATGAAAATGTAGTGAAAAGCTCCAAAGTTTTAGTGATTTCACTTCATCAAAGATGCAGTCTTCTATTCAGTCAAAAAAGTCAGCTGAAGTGGAACAGAAAGAGAAAGAAAGATTTTAATTTTTTTATTTTACTGAAACATCCACTTTACTGAAACCTCCAGTTTCAAGACAGGAGTGAGGTCTGTCTGGAGTTAAAGCAAGAGGATCCCAAAGGTATTTTTCCTTAAAGGAGATACATCTTCAAAGGGAAAGCATGAACCAAATACTGAATCTGGACAATTTTAGTGGTGAAATTCCACAATACCTTCTAGAAATGCATTCAGAACCTATGGAGAAGTCAAAATGACACATACACACATCATGGGTGATATCCCTGTATGATAATGTTGGTTTGTAGAAGTCTGCATATAAAACTGTTTGAAGCAAATTGTTTTACTATTGATAAGATTGACACTACAAATGAACATATACAGGTTTCTTACTTACACTTGTTTGCTTGTTCCTAAATTCTTTCTCCCTCTGTAAGCGGTAGTGGTCTATCTCAGCTATGGCTTCTTCTTTGGCCTGTTTCAGCCTCTTTCCCTTTCCTAATGGGGGAAGGAACAGTGACTTCACACTTGTCATTGTATTCCAAAAGATTAATCTCTCTAAATAGGAGGTATTTTGCACAGCATGGTAAAACTGACAAAGCTTTGAGCAAAGTCAACAGCAGCTTTATGTGTACAAGAATGGTCAGAAGAGCCAAAGTGATTTAGGCAGGGTACTTTCAATTGAAAACCAGTCACACAAGTACCCATCTTCTGAGACCAACTCCTTTTATGAAAGCACACATCAAATGAAAATCTTGTTGGTTTGCTAACAACAGAAGTCTTTTTCCAACTACACATTTTCTCATAACACAAGTGCTGGTTTTGTGCTTTTTTTTTTTTTTTTTAAATCACAGCTTGGTGTTTAAATAAATATCTATCTTTCCTTCATCAGCAATGGTAGCAGCCAGATAACAGATTTTAGTTGTCACTGATAGGAAAAGACGTTATTCTGTGAAATTTGCTGTATTGATTGGTTGCCAGAATCCCTTCATCCCACACCAACTGGATTCTGCTTAGAGCTGGCAGATTTCCAAAGTACTGCAAGATACTTCTCAACAACTATCAAACTGAGTTGCAACCTTCAGGCTTTGTCCTCATCTCCCCACCCTTTTCCCTCAACATTTGTTACATGCAGAGGTGAGTGAGTAACAGAAAAAGGAGGTCAATGGTATTCTCTGACCAATGCATAGAAAATATGACAGTGATTAAAAAGTCTTTTTTTCCCCTTTTCTTTCTAAATAGGAGGGTGATCTGTAAGGTGGCATTTTAGGCTGTAATGGAAAGTAGAGCCTTCCTCCTGAACAGGCTCGTTTACATGTGTAATTTTGTTCAGTGCCAATAGTTAGTTTGTCTTAGGTGAAATGCCAAGGTTTTGCCAAACCAAGCCCACATAAATCGTTGCAGGTCTGTGCATAAGGTAGTTCCTGGGCCTAGAAGGGATGTTATGCAAAGGAGTATGAAAGGTTTGATGGGAATGTGATGCTTAAGTTTCTACGTGAAGCAAATGTTGAACATGTCATAACCACCCCACGGCGATGCATCTCTGTCTGCCTCTTTTGTTTAAAGTCAGTAAAGCTGCTTGGATCTCGACAGGACTCTGCTATGTTGTTTTGTGAGGCAAAAGTCAATTACAAACTGATGGGGCTATAAATGCATATGCAATATAATAAACATATATGCATAAACCTGGTATGTTATATTTGAGAAACCTAAGCAATACTGATTTTGGGTGTCTCTTTCTCATTTACAGCTAGAATATTTGGAGTGGAAGGGGATAAGCCTGCTCCCCTTTCTTAACAGGAAAAATTTCAGATGGCTGAAAAAGCTATTTCTTGGTTGCTTAAATTAGAACATCACAAGAATGAGAGAGTGGAGGCTAGGCAACTGAAAAAAAATCTTGATCTGATGTGTGAAACACCCATTTATTTATTTACTTTTTTGTAACCACCTACTTAACGTCACCGAGCAATAGGAATAATTTTGTAAGTTTGGTGATTTGTTGTTCGGGTTTTTGTAGAAAATATCTTTCAATTCAAGCATGAATGTTGGAAACAGTACCTTTTCTAAAATTCTAAGAAACAATCTCCAACTGGGCTAGAGAATATTTTCATTAGTATTTCTGTTTTATTTTCTGCAGGCTGCTACATTGGATTGGTTACACCTGTGCTGGGCTTCTGAAGGCTTATCAGGTGTGGCATGTGGCAATCTGCTTCCACTGAGCATGGCACAATGAGGAGTCTGAATCGTGGGAGGAAGGCTGTTGGTTTTGATACATCTGAGATTCAACAAAAGCCTGGGTAAAATGCCTGATCCAGCAGTAAATTTTTTTGCCTGGTTGATGGCTTCTTCTGAACTACTTATCTGCAGGTGGGTAAGTAGAAGCAGATGGCTGCCTGAAATGTGAATTTTCTTTTAAAGTCTTGATTCCTGGACCATTTGATTTTGTGGTTGTGCTTACTGTGGGACGTGGGGTATGTGATTGTATTAAAGGGTCTTTACAGTAAGGAGCAACCTGGCAAGGAACTTGATAGCTTTGTTGACTCAGTTCATCAGTGCAGTGCTCTCTTGTGTAGTTATATTTCTCAGAGTTCTGCTGCTCCTGAGGCACTGTGCTCATTTATAATGGGGCAGAGAGGCAGTTTAAAACCTAGCATGTACTTTCCCAGATTTTGCATTTGTTTGAGAAGGGCCAATTCCCTCAGCTTCTGCCACTCACTGTATGAAGTCCTGGGACAAGTATGTATGAGCTGACAGACTGTAAGAGCTTGACATCAGTCTGAACAATAAAATTTGGAACCAAGTTTAGGTATGTATCTTGGTTTCTCTTATTCTTCTCTCCAAATTTGGAGCTGATCAGCCTTTTATAGAATTTTCCTCTAGGAGTGGAGCCGGAGGGTGATTCTCTGGAGCTGGAAGTTGGGGGAAGTGACTACAATGAAGCTCTGCCAATTTCACCAGCTGAGGAACTGGATCTCTATAGCAAATTAAATTATTTCAAAATCAGTGGGACTTTAATTTCAAATTCCATCTGGGGGGCCATCTGTAGTAAATATGTTGCATATTTGGCCACCGGATAGATAAATAAATCCATTTAAAATGCAGAAAATGGAAAGAGATTAACTGCAAAACAACAGTTCATTTGCATCTGACAATGTAGCTACTGAACCAAAGAGTGTGTATATACATACATGTCAGTGCACTGAAGTAAGCACAATACATAGGGTGTCACTGTAGGGTGGCAGCCATTTCATTTTTCCATGATGCCTTTAGGATTGGCACAGCAGGAACCTGCTGCTTCCTATTTAATTAAGTGGAAAAGCTGTGAGTAAATTACTGCTAGTTCAACAACGTTGTGGACAGAATCGGCAACTGTCGACATATGCGATAGTGCATATGCTGCACCTGATTAAGTTAAGCAGAAACTAGAGCTTAACCTGCTGTTTCACCAGAGACAAACCAAAATTAATTAATCAGTCTGTTATTAACCACTTGTCTGCTACCTTAGTTGTGTGGTACCGAACTGCCTTTTCAGTCTTCCTGATCTTCTGGATGAGATTCTCTGCAGAGCACAGCTGAGCCAAAATCAAACCATAGACATTGAAGGGTCGCAGAGTATTGAAATTCAGCCAAGATCATGCAAAAAGAGAGCAAGAAACACAGGAGGATGGGAAAACCAGTCTGTCCCTACAGTGTTCCCTCTAGGATCATAAAGGTGAGGTACAGAAAACCGCAAGTTTGAAGAGACTTTTGCCCCAGAGGGCATGCTGTGGGGGCAGGGTTCCTGCTGGCCCTTTGTCCCTCCTTGCCATCCTTGAAGATGGGGAACAGCAAAGCAGCTGTCCTATGCCTGGTTTCCTTGTTCATGATTATGTTAGCTGACAGCCTGTACATTCTTGGTATTGTGTTAAAGTGGCCAAGTTTTAATCGCCTTTTGTGAATGTCAGCCCTGTATTGGATTTTCTTACCTAACGTGGGAACACATTTTATTATGGAGGAAGGTTGTAGTCTTAGGACTAGAGGGAATGGATTAAAACTAGAGATAGGTCAATTCAGGTTAGACATTAGGAAGAATTTCTTCACCATGA
>WUAM01000269.1:5617473-5673201 GCA_024336885.1 Actenoides hombroni | reverse complement strand
AAGTTTTTAAGACCAGGCTGGATGGGGCTCTGAGCAACCTGATCTAGTGGAAGGTGTCCCTGCCATTGGCAGGGGGGGTGGAACTAGACGATCTTTGAGGTCCCTTCCAACCCTGACAATTCTATGATTTTTTCTAGGTATTTCTGTGATGTTAGTAAAGTACCTAATTCTGGTTGGATCCAAAAGAACTGGTGAGGTTTTTCAGGTTTCTTAGACCTTGCAAGAAAAACACAGTAGAAAGCAAAAATGTTGCATTCTAGTTTGCTTATACGCTAAGTATCCTACTTTCCAAAACCTGCCATGCTAAAATTGGCTTTCTGTTTTCAAACATATCATCTAGGATTGTAGTTGAATTTCTGGATAGAAATCATGTCATATGAAGAAGTTGCCAAATAGGCAACCAATTAAATTAGACCATTTCAGTTGTCTTCAGGAGTGTTAAATTGTCTGCAAAATTGGATTTAGGGATGCTCATTTTGAGAATACTACTTTACACTTTTAATAAGATACAATATAAGCATCTGATCAGTATGTATAGCTTTTTTAGCAAATAAAATGTCCCAGATATTATTCAAAAGAGCACCATGGATCTAATTCTGTTTACAATATATTATTTTGATTAACATTTGTATTTTTATCTGATTACCTGAAATCTTTCATCTGAGTTTTCATTTTATCAGACACTAGAAATTCAGGTCAAAATACAGAAATCTATAAGAAAATGAGTTTTGCTAAACCCAGTGTACACAACACATTTGTTTCTCTTAACCAAAACGATTTTCAGGAATTGATGTCTTGGCTCTGACTGTGCTCACTTATTTCCAGGATTCAAATTATACTCAAAGCAAAAGTGATAGATAAAGCAGTGCTGTATATAAAAGGCCAAACAATTGCCAACTGTTGGGTTTTTTTGGTTTTTTTAAAATCAGTTTAATAGTGTCAGCCTTGCATGTCTGCATATACCAAGAAATTTTTTATAATTTGTCAGGTATAAGTGCAATCAGCCAATGACACACTAAAGATATTGCAAGCCAGGATAAAGGGTATTGAGCAGGAAGTGTAGCACTGTATTTTTTGCTTTGCTTCATATCTATAAATGTAATTTTGTTTGCTGGTTTTCCAGTTATCCAAAGTGGATTTTGTATTACAAACAGCTGCACATATGTCGGCAAAAACTAGGCCCATTATGTGTTTATATACAATATTATATGTGTTCATGCTACTTTTTGATCTGGTTATGTGAGTATCAACTGTAAACACTAAAGGGTTTGCATAAGGGCAGTTTTGCGAATCGCATTTCCTTGAAAATGACTTTTCCTGGTTGTGTCCCCTGAACAATCTGCCATTTATTCTTCTCACATTACAACATAAATAGAATAGTTGGACTCGTTTGTATGGCGGTGTTGTGCAATGACTGTTTGTGGTGCCAAAGGAGGTCATACGTACAGTTTAGCGGGGACAGGACTGCGTAAGAACTTGCTGGACCCGTTCTCCTGCAGCCCAGATCCACAGAGTGCCAACCTTCAGCAGAAGCTGCTGATCTGAACTGGTACTAGGTGGATCCGGGCTGGCATTTTCTGGGGTGAAGCAGAAAGTCCTCACCTTGTTTCACTGAATTGTGTGTGCAAGGTTAAGTGATTGCACTGGTTTTAATTGGCTGCATTTTATGTATTTCCTTTAATCTTGCTTTTTATGCTCAAACTATGCAATCCTTTATGGTGATCTAACTGCAGAATCACTCTGAGGAAGAGACTGTTGAAGTAATTCTGACTTGGTATAACCAGATATAGTACTAGAAGAATCCCTTTTGTCCTTGTTCTGCTCTATGTAAGTGATGCTTGTATAGCTAGAAATCTAAGGTGGTGCAGTGACATTGGTATAAAAAATACTGAAATCAAGGACAACATGGACATGTTTAGGTTTTTTATTTTATTTTGCAGCTTCACTGCAAACCTCTTCTAATATTGAAATATAATAATGATTTTTTAGGTATAATTATTATGTTATATTAGTTATAATGCTTAGTTTAGCACAAAATCCAGGGCAGACTAGCCCTTAGAAAAAAATAAATCAGAAGGACCTGTGAAATCATGAGATCTAAAATACACAAGAGTTTGCTGTTCACACCCTAGTAGAAACTGTTGGCAGTGTTTATCATGAACAAAAAGATCCACCAAAATCTTTAGGTTGTAGATGAACATCCCATTTCATTAGTTATTCAAATTTTTTACCCTTGATCTTCTATACCTGGAAATCAAATCTCTTAGAACTGCTTGAGTTTTTTCATGGGAACATGCTGAGGCTGAAGAGACCTCTGAGGTCTGCTCCAACACCCTGCTCAGAGCAGGCTCAGTGAGGGCAACTTGATCAGGGGCATATCCAGTGGGTTTTGAACCTCTCAGAGAATGGAGACTCCAAAGCCTTTCTGGACAGCCCATGCCTGGGTTTGTCCTCAGTCACAGTTAAGAGTTTTCTTATGTTTGAATTTGTGCTCTTGCCCTTTTAGTAGATGCCATTGGAAAGAACCTGGCTCTGTCTGCTTTACTTCCATCACATCTCCACCCCCTCTCTCTCTAGACCAGATTTTTGTGTATGAGAAATTTTTACTTTCCTTAACAATTTTTATAAAGGCAAAAAATGTTTGGCCTTAAAAGTAATAGAGAAGAAAGTCATATTGATGAAATATTTTTACTGATAACAAAATTCTTAATAGTTGTTCTTCTGTAGCTGCTGAATAACTCCTACCAGTGTATTAGTGCTGAGGTAAGCACAGGCAGTGATTTAATTCAAGTTTCTGACTCAAATGTGTCTGGACGATACTTCATCTGTAAGAAGCCTTGTGCTTATCACAAGCACTCTGTGTGGGTCTGAGCTGATGACAGGGGAGTGTGGTTTTTGCTGAGTAAATGCGCCTGTAACTATGTCTGGATTCTGCAAGACACTCATCTTCAGTCATTACTTTTATGTTATAATGATACTTTTGATTTTGAAGTTCCTCAGTTTAAAAAGCCTCTTTTTAACTATCTGTTTTAGAAAAAGCTGAACTGACTTTTCTGTTTTTAAAAACAAAACAAAATGAAATAAAAACAAAAAAAACCCCAAATGAAAAATAAAGGGTAATCAACATCAACCTATTATAACCAAAGGCTTTATTCTGCAGCCTGTGTTCAGACCAAACTCCTAGTCCCACCATCGAGGCTATGCCTTTCCAGGCCATACGTTTTCTTGCTTCTTGCTTTGGGGAACAGTGTGTTTCCTCTGCCCTACGTAACACAGGAAGACCCATGCCACCTGGAGCACCTTGTTTAACTATATAAGGGTCAAATCACTTCTTACTTATTCCTTGCTTTCAGGCTGAGATAAACATCCCCAAATGCCTTCTTTTTGCAAACCTTCTGGTTTATGTAGGTGGGAATTTGTTTGTTTGTTTGGGGTTTTTTTTGTTTTGTTTTTTCTCTGTTGCTTCTGCAAGGCAAAGGCAGTGTCTGAGTGCTCAGGGAAGTGGTATTGCCTTTCTACTTTTTTTTTTTTTTCTGGTGCTGTCCAAATTAAGGTGTCACACTGTATATTAAATGAACACACAGCAATGCTGATTTGTGTGTATAAAGGATGTAGAAACTACAAAAATAATTTCTGTTGAGCCTCTATTTCTCCCTGAAAAATTCTTTCATCACACTCTTGCTCCAGATGACATCTTCATGCATTGTAGTTGAGTCCTGCATAACCATGTTGTTGCCTGTTGATGGTTTCTAAATAAAGATAACTCCACGAAACAGTTCTAATGTTATGATGCTAATGCAGGTCAGTGACTCATGTGGTTAGTACTTACATTCAGGAGAATAAAGTCACCATATTTTGCATGAAATCACTGTGAGATAAAAGCAGAAACTGAAGGAAATAGATAATGGGAAGTCTCTACTAGGAGAATTCTTTCTTTGATTTAAATTATTCTAGTGGGCACCTTTTTTGTTGTTGTTTTAATTTCTTATCTATGACTAGAATAAAAATGTTTTAATTTATTATTATTAAATATCTATGCATGCTTTGCCGTGGGCATTTAGGTATTCAGTAAGCAAGATGTTTATTTTAAATTGAACATTTATTGACTTGCTGATTACTGTGTAATAAGACTTGAATGAATGACCTATTGCAGTACTGACAGTGCTTGCGATTGTACCATGACTGTGATTTACTTTCATTGTGCTCAAGTTTCCCTTTGTTTTCACCTAATTTATTTGAAGCCTAGCTGAGATTAGAAGGCAAGTTACTAGATTTTTTTAAGTGAAGAAGAATACTGAAAAAACTATACAAGACCTATGAAGAGAAATCAAGATTTTAGATTCTGGTCCCCCAGAGCTGGCAGCCAGGGGTGTGTAGGCTTCTAGTTTAAATAGCTAAGGAAGGCTGTAATGATGTTATTGGCATTGAAATAAAGCAAGAATAAATCCGACAGGATGAATTTAACAAAAACCACCCTTGTTTAATGTAAAAAGACATGTGTGTGCACACAAACACACAGAATTTTGAGCAAGCTCTGAATGCTCAGGTTTGGTTAAATGCCTGGCTGCAGTCAAGGCACAGCACTAATGCAAGTGAGAAGAAAGAACAGGAGTAGCACAACTGTGACATATAGAGATGAAATAATGTTGTTTTTCTGTGAGCCACTCTAATTCCGAAGAGTTTACAGTTAAAAACTACATTAAAACCAGTCCAATTACTTACTTTTTTTGGCTTCCTCCAGTTTGTCCTTGGCACGTTTTTCTGCCTGCAGAAGCTGCTGGATTCCCTGAGACTGGCTGGTCATGCTGATTGCTGAGGCTGTAGCACTTCTGTGGGGACTGGAGCTCAGAGAGAGTTTTATACAGCCACCAGGATCTTGTGCTTTTTTGTGCTGTTATTACAACAGCCTTCCAGATTGTACCAAACAAGCTGGCTCTGCCTGGACTGCTGCTGGGTGAAAAGGCATGTTAGTGCAATCAGAAAAACACACCATCGAGGTTGAAAGGAATGTTCTCCTCTGCTCAGGGTCACAGAAAAGCTGAAGTGTCCAGAAAACACATTGGGAAAAGGAGAACAGCACTCCAAGTGGCGTGTGTTGTAATGGAGATTTTTTTTTTAAATCTTTTATTGCTGAAGCATTATATAGTTAATCTGGTCAGAGGAACTGAGGAACAAAATATTGGAATTTTCTTTAAAAAAACTTCCCTTGAATGTGAAAAATCAGACTCAGCCAACAAATAGTTTTGATTGAATATAGTGAACTGATAGTATGCTTCTGTTTGGGGTTACTTCTTAACATTATTTGCTAGTCTTTTACTTTAAAAAAAAAAAATCTTCATTGGAAATTAATTCATCAGGGACTAAAGTTTAAAAAAGCATGTGGTGGTTGAGGTGTGTTCTATGTTGTAATCTGCTACAAGGCACACAAGTGCTGTGGTGGGAAGCTGTGGTATTCTAAGATCCAGACTCTGGGAAAGTATGACTGGTGGTCTAGGTCTTACTTTTGAGTCCTAATGCACAAAACAGTCAAAGGAATGCATGAGCATGGCTATAGATGCACATCCCGTTCCTTATAGTAGGAGAGAATGTCTTGTGAGCTACTGTGTGATCATATTTTGAATCCTTATTAAAAACAAACAAAAAAACTCCAAAACCCAAATTCCACTGTCACAGCTACTTTGACTGTTGCACAGGAGAGGGATATGTCAAGATGCATAAGTAAAATAGATTTTTAATTTTTTTTTCTTAAATACTTCATAGTGTGAGTAAAGCATAGTGAATGCAGGTTCTTCAGGTACAGCTGTGTCAGGACCAGAGATTACCTTCTGTTGTAAATGGGTTTTACTGGCTGCAGTTGTGTATGTGTCTATATTTATATGTATATAGATAAGATTTCTGCATATATATTTAAATTTATACATATAAAAATTATTTGGTGCTCTCTGCTAATGGTCTTTGCTGTAGGGCCCTTTCTTTTCTGGGGCTTCCTAGGGCTGTTGTGCCTCCCTACTTGCTTGCTGCAAGGCTATTACCTGGTCCTTATGAGGAAATGTGTATTGTTGTCATGAAGTTGTTCCACCCCAACCCTGATAGCTGCAGGCTTGAGGGGAAAATGGAGGGAGAAGCCTCCTGACATATTATTGTCTTCAGCTGTGCTCTGGATGACAGGAGCAGTGAGACTTTGAAAAGGAAGGTGTTTTGTTTTCTGATTTGTGATATCACAGAGTCAGATTCTTACTGAGGCTCTCTCCCAGGAAAATGTCTACTTCATACAGTATATTAGTCACCAAGTTTCTTCATGCAAAAACTGCAAGATGCCTCCTCATCTTCAGCACTGAAATCACAGGTCCACTTTAGCTGCAAGAGAGCAGACATGGCACTATTTTTTTAATATTTTAATGCATAGCCTTGAAGTATATTTTATTCAGACACAGAAGAGGAAGAGATGATCAATCATACAGAAAATGTGAAAACTGTAGGGGTAGGAAGCCTGTTGTGCCACTGGGGCTCAGCTCCAAATGCTCTGACTGGTGAAGAAAAGCAGAAGTGGAAAATGAAAGTAAAAAATGAAGAGATTTGGTTTACTTGGGGCAGGAAACTTTGGCTCAGAACTTTAAAACAGTAGTTACTTAAAAATTAAATAGGAAGTGTAAATGTCAGGCTTGTCTCAGGCATCAAAAGTATATTCCCAGCTAACGGTCTTGTCAAGCGAATCTCATTGCGACAAGAACTGTTACAAAACTGTGAACAAACTAAATTGTTTCAGAGTTTCTGGACTAGACTGAAAGCATCAGGGGTCAGACCCTTTTTTTTCAGAGCAGCTCTCATTGCTATAATTATGTTATGTGGGCCTCAGTAATGATCTGAAATTTTATATTTACAATCTGTTAATTTTAATTAATATTTCACAGAAAATATTTTATGAATTTTTTAATGGAAAAAAAATCTACCCTTGAACAGATTATAAAACTCTTCTGTTGTTAAAAAAAAGTATATTTCCCAAGCAAATTATTTGACCTGCAGATGTCACAGTTCATATATTCCAATCTTTATCCTGAATAATAAAAAAACCAAAATCCCAGTTAATAATTTACCTTGTAGTTAGTTCATATGCAGTGTGGTGGTATGCCATGCTGGCACTCCTCATGGCATCAGGCAGACACCATTATGCCTCTGCAGGTGAGATGATGATCATTTATTTTGGCTGGTGTTTATACATATTTTGTTAGTCCACACAAAGTACTGCCGCTTAGAACTAATTTCAAACCTTGTCTGATGATGATTGTGATGATCTCAGACTCTGACATGGTACCTCTGTGTATTCCAGTTCATGGATAACTCATTAAAATAAAGTACATTAAGCCACCAACTGACCAAACAAGCTCCTACTTCATCACACAAGCTAATAAGAAACTTCTCTGTTTTGTAGGTGTTTGCTTTCTTTTGAAGTCAGCTCCAGACTCATGTAAATGGAGAGGAGAAGCCAATGTGGTGACTGGTGATGGGGGAGAGGAGAGGTGTTACCAGAGGGAGAGAGGGCAGAGAGAAGTTTGGGGTTTTTTTTTGTTTGTTTATTTTTCTAAACTACTTCCTTTACCTCTTGGCATTTCATCCAGCTGTCTTGGTCTCCAGAATTTCCTGAGCCTTTTCTGGTTATCCTTACAGGAAGGGAAAAATGAGCTCAGTTCTGGAATTCTTGGTCTCTCAAAGCAAACCAGTGGAGTAAAGCAATGAAGAGTCTTATAAGGGATGAAAGACACTGCTGAGCTCCCCCTGCTCGTCTGCATCTTAACCAGCAGAAACAGTCTAAACCAGGCACTTGTAGTTTAGACAGAGGCTGTGCAACTGCTCTCTTCTCTCTGCAGTGGGAAGGTCAGGGCCAGTGGGTAAATTCACCCCAGGTAGTTCAGATTATTTTATTTGGAAAAAAAATCTGCTTGCTCTTACACAGATTGAGCCTTACCTAGCAAGAATATAGCAACTTCTCAGTCTATCTACCACTGAGCAGTAAAGGCAGTGCTGTGGCATACTTTTATTGTGGTTTAAGTGTGCACAAGCTCTCCTGTATGTAGGAGGGCAGCAGGCAGAGTTTCCGCTGAAATGTGTTTAAACTGAACGTCTCCCATACCTTGTCTCTGTGTCTGTATTTCCTGAAGCACACACTTTAAAAAATAATAATGATGATGATTTGCATTTTTATAATAATAATAAAAGTGCTTAAAAAATAGCAGCTCATTTGGAAAAAAGGTTATGACTACTAAGTAGTGTGCTTTGTTCAGGCTACAGCTTCAGAGCAGTGATGTTGATTCAATGATAAAGCGTTAAAATCAGCAGCATGTCAGGCAGGGCAGCTGGCACGGATGCTTTTTGTGTGCGAGTGTGCACCTTTTGTTTTGTTGCTCTAGAAAGGCCTAAGTAAGGAAAAGAAGGGTGCACACCTGCATTATTTCCTACATCACGGTTGGGGACTGCTTTTCTGATGAAAATGGAGCACCTTCAAATGGAAAAAAACTATCAACTTGAGTAATCATTAATGTCGAAAGGTCTATGTACATAAAATGTATGCAATGAAAACCATCATGATTCTCAAAATCATGGCCTTTTCTCTCTGAATGCAACAACCATGTTTGCTTATATTAGATAATAATAAATGAAAGGAGCTATGAACTTTATACGGAAGTTATAATGATTGCTGTAAGCTAGGATTCTCGCTACAGCATTTTCTGACAGTGTTGTTGACATCAGTGCAGTTGGCCTTAGCAGCCTGAATTTCACCCAGAGGCCTGGAATATATGGGAACAAATAGGTAAGCAAAAATTAATAAATATTAAAATATTGCCAGAGGTGGGTTACTACCATACTGTCTGGGTGAGCTTATTGACTGCTAAACAAGTCTGCCAACACAGCCTCAGCTTCAGCTGCCAGAGCAGTCTGCTTACCCTATATCGAACATACACCTCTAAACCAACTCATATTTTTTCCTAAATTTGGCCTGTGTCTAGATATAATAATGTTTGCAACTATAGTTGGTTTAGGATTCAGAGAAAGCCAGTGTGAGCTGTGTATTTATTTTCTTCTAATACTCTCTTCAGGTCCTGGGAGTAAAATTAAGAAAAAAAATATGTTTGGTGTGGTTTGGTTTTTTTTCGGTTGTTGTTTGGTTTTGTTTGTTTGTTTTGTAGTGGTTTGTTTTGTCGTTTTCTTTTTTTCACTACCCATCTGATAATTCAGGTAAAATACATAATAAAGGAAGTGGGAGAAAAAAAAAAAAAGCCAGAAAAATGTGCCATAGTCTCTAAAACTTCCAGGTTAATTTATAACTTGACCATAAGTATAGTTGTGGTTATTTCCTCAGTGTGTGCTGTGTTCACCATAGCCAAGAAGTAAACCTCCATCCTGCAGATTGCTTGCTTCTCCACAGTGGCATGGGGGAGAGAATCAGAAGAGCAAATGCGAGAAAACTTCTGGGTCAAGATAAAAACGTTTAAAAAAAATAGAGGGGGAGGAGTGGGGGGAGGTGAAGCGATGCAAAGAGAATCACTCATCACCTCCTGCAAATAAAACAATGACCATTGGCTACTTTGGAAAGACAAAATCCCCAGTTTTATTGCTGAGCTTGACATTACATGGCATGCAATATCTCTTTGGTCAGTCTGGGTTGCTGTCCTGGCTGTGATCCCTCCCAGCCTCTTGCCCACCCCAGCCTGCTCCTCAAGAAGGGCAGAGGGAGGAACACAGAAGGTCTTGACACCCTGCAAGCACTGTTCAGCAACACCTAAAACATAAGTGCGCTATCAACACAATTTTTGTCACGAGCCCACAATGCACTGGCTGCTATGAAGTAATTAATTCGATCCCTGGCAGACACAGCATGCAATATTTCATTTCAGTTAATGCTTCCTCATTTTTAATTTTCCCAGTTCAGCCATTTGCTATCTTCTTTCCCACCCTTCTGCACAAAGGGCATGCCTCTTCCCTTACTACATCCTCTCAATAATTTTTAGCATTGCTGCCTTCCAGAGAAGAAGTTTGCAGCCTCACCAGTCTATTTGTGCAGGCAGGGAGGGGAGAGGAAGTGGTGTATTGTGCAAGTATATTTTGAACCATGTAGACTAACCAACAACTTGCATCTATGCCACAGCTTAACATTCACTTGAAAAAAAGCAGGTGTAGTATATCAGAAAATTTCAGCTCTGTCTCAATTTAGACTTAGCAAGATCAACGAAGATATCCCATAGAAAATAGTTAAACTTTGCAGCCTAGAGAAGCTGAACCTGTAGTTCTCTGTACTGTACTTACGCGCTGCTGCTTTTTGTATAGTTCAAGGTTGTGCAACCATTATCTGACCTTTGACAAAATGTTAATTTTCTACTCAGTCATTTCACTGTATTTCATTCCAGCTCTGAGCAACATCAGCTTAAACTGAAAGTGAATGAAAGGAATAAGAATAATTTCCCTTCTTCTAGTGAAAATATTAGTACTACATAGAAAGAAAGAAACTTTTTTTGGTGGTCGTGGTGTTTTTTTCTGTGTGTTTTGTCGTTTTTTTTTTTTGTTGTTGTTGTTGTTTTGGGGTTTTTTTTTATAGTCCTCATAAAGCAAGTGATTTTGTGGAAAAGTGAGACACAAAACCCTGGGAGGAAAAATGATGAATAGGGGCAATCTGTCTTTAAGACCAGAGCAGATATTGCTTTAGCTAAGCTAGTCCCTGTAAAATTTCTTGACATTATTCCTGATATGATTACAAAGCTCATGAGGGTGTGTTTTTCCTTATTTTGTAAGACCTGCTTTTAAACTGGTGTTTTGTAAAAGAAGAAGCAGGTCCATGTACTTATGCTAGTACACATGTATACACAGAAATACAAGTATGTGCTTGTGCATTGAGATTCAAAATCTCTATTTCTTCACTTTCCAGTGCCTTCTAGGATTTTTGGTTTCATAAAAAAAAAAATCAAACATACCCTCCCTCCATAAAATAAATCAGAACATTAACTAATTTTAGCCTATTCACCACTTTACATCATGTCTCCAGTATTTCTGTTCTCTCTTTCTCTCACTTTTCACGTGGCTGCAAGAGTAGCAAGTCTTGCATTTCAGGCAGTTCCTCATCTTAGAGGAGGAAGTACTTTTCTTGTCAAGATTCATGCAGTAAACACACTTTTTTTTTTTTGTTTGTTTTTTAATCTGTCTGATGGTAACTCACTGGGGTTTGAGTTTTACTCAGTAATTCTTCTGATAAGGATCTTTGTATGTCATATGTAAAACATTTGTCCTTCTTACAGGCTTGGAAAAAAGGTCAAAATTCACCATTAGTTTTGGTTTTCTTTCAAACGCTTCTCTTGCAAGTAATCTCAGATCTTAGCAAAACTAAGCACAGTTATAGCACATTAAATGTGTCATGACTTGTAGTGTCAGACTTCTTTAAAAGCTGGTTGATTTATGCTGCTGTGTGTAAAGCATAAAAAATGCCAGGACGTCTGCACGTGGCACACTTCATGTTTTCTTACTGTGTGGAGTTTTGCTGCTTTATCCAGCAAGGACATATATCTAAGTCCTTTCTGACAGGATTTTCCTTGTATTTTCAAACTGCTGCTGTGAAAATCGCATCATATTATTTTCTCTAAACCAGCGATGTTGAATATTTTGGGCAATGGCATGTTGCATCACCAACTGGTCAGTGTTTCTAATCCAGTACTATCATTTTTGAGGAGTGTACTCCTTAAGATGCAAATACTATGGCAAAAGTTGTGAAGGCAAACATGGGTTCTGCAGAGAGTTAGAGTTGGCTCTCAGCTGGCAGCACTGTGCATGGGTGTGTGGCCTTGTACATTGAAGGAAACCATGGCCACTGGATCCAAAGGCCACCGTGTAGGCTATCTGCTCTCAGTTAAATACAGGAGATGACAGGTCTCACAATAAAGCTTGAGGTCCAGCAGAGACCCCTACCTTCTCCTGGTGTTATGTGTGTCTCTTGCAGACCTGTTGCTAGGCTGCCTGCTAGTCAGGCATTGAGCATCTGGGCTAACCTAGTGGGGAGGAAGATATGGGGTAAGGGAGCAGGCATGGTGTTATGGGCCTAGTTTGAGGTAGTGGCATTGGGATAGGAAGACGAAGCTGGTGGGAGTCAGCTGCTGAGAAGCTAGGGTCCTCATAACACCTCTTCAGACTTGGCTCTGAACTTTGCTTTTGGCCTAATGCTGTTTGACATTGTCTTTTTTGTGGGGTGGAAAATAACAGGTGTGGTCATCGAGAGATAGGCCAAAGATGATATTTGTTATTGTCCTGGAAGTGTAATAGTCTGAAAACATGCATTTCTGACAGGAACTGTGTTTTTATTGGTGGATCTTGGAGGGGCTGCTGTGGAAGACCTCCTCATTTGTCTTCCTCATAGCTCCTATCTGGAGATGTTGACACTATGTGGTTATTCCGCAGACATTTTAGAGGTCAGACTTTGCCTGGGAGATGTGAGAAACAAAGTATTGTGCTGTCAGAACATTTGGGAAGTTCCTTGTCTACCCACAGGAAGAATTTTCTGGCCCTGCAACAAGCCACGAGATTTCTGGTATTGCACAGCATTTTAGAGCGAACCAATCTGTGCTGTTCACAAGAACAAGGTGCCTGACTTTTTTTTTTTTAAATATTATTAATTTTCATATAGAATGGAATTTCACTAACGTGCAGTTAATGCTAATATGAAAATTTTTCTCTAATATATGATCAGACAAGAGCTGCTGCTAAGGACGATATAGACAAATTATTATCAATTTGGTTATTTGGAGCAGCTGCCTAATTTATCTTTGAAATAAATGCCTGGAAAGATTGCTTATTCTGGAGAAAAATTGGAATTAGACTATTACGAAAGCACACAAGTATTCTCTCTATTTCTTTCTGAGGATATTGTGAATATTTGCATTGCTCTTTTTTGAAACTATGGGTGATAGCAGAAGCAGCATGGATTATACCTTCTCACACAGAGCATGGCACTGGCTATAATAGAAGTCTCTCAAAAGAAAAAATCATTGCTTTGAAAAACCTCAAAAGATACATTAAAAAAAGAAGCTTCATGCTTATGGTAAGGTAACCCTTGATAAAAGGCTACACAATATTGGCTTTCAAAAACCTCTTGAAATTAAATTGAATCCATTGAATTTCTTTAGTAAAGGCCTGAAAAGTAATAGCTTTTATTCTGTCAGTGTGCCCTATTGGATCTTTTCCTTCCAAGCCACCTGAGATCCTCCTCTTAATAGTAGAGCTGCTTGTAGATATGTGTCCTAGAATTCAGAGTATAACAGCTGTTCTGCCGCCGATTTCACTTCTCCCCCTTTTCTAGGTACAGATGAATACCTTATGCCAAAGGACTGAGAATCTCTGAAATTACTCTCTTTCAATCTCTTTCTGACCACTTGCCTCCTCCTTGCCTTCAGAAGAAAATAGACTCTGGTTTTGTGAAATAACCTATGATAGTATGGAGAGCCGCGCCTGCACTTTGTAGGTGCCAGCGGCTCATTCTCCACTATCTATCCAGTGCCTCAAACATGAGTATGACCTTCAGGCAGGCTTCTGCACCCACCTGCATACGTAGCACTGCCAGCCCTTTCACTTGCCCCTATAGCCATGATTTTCTGAATCCCACCTGGGAAGGAGAGGGTTAGAAATACTGATGAAAAGACAAAGCTTTCTCTAATGAACTGCCATGTGGTGGGAAGCATTCACTTGTGTACATCACATAACTGCATTGTGTTACAGTGTCAAGCTTTTTGGATGTTGTGCAACTTGACTAATAACAACAGGTTGATATATTTTTCATAATGCACATACTGTGTACTATATACTCCATAAAAAAATGCAGGATTGTATGTTATTACACTGGGGACTGCTTTAGAAGTATTACTGGTACAACAGTATAATTTCCCTATATTTTCCCAGTATAAACTCCCTCCTCTCATTGTAATCTCTTTGATGGCAGTTTTTCCTCTGACCCTCTCACATTTCTGTTTTTGCAGTTCTGCAGTATGTGAGACACTTGTTATTACACCAGTGATGATACTAAAGACATAACAAGGCTCTGAAGTTGTGTTAATAGGTATGTGAATGAAAGGGTGGGAGGGGAGCTGACGGTACGACGTTCAGAGACCTGATAATTTACAGTAAATTTGGCTTCCTCTATACAAAATTTTTGTGTTTTGAAGTTTGCAGATTAAAAATATGAAGGGGTGACTTGATTATGGGAACCTTCCCCCTCCCTAGACAGTATCTTATAGACTTGTTACCAGCAAACCAGAAGTTTTTGTGAAAACATGCTTATGCCTGTGGCTAGATGTATGTTGTGCTGTTATTGGACTCACAAATCTTAATAACACCTTAATACTCTCCGTTGTCAAAGAATCTATGTTTATTTTAGAAAACTGATCTAAAAAATAATTTTTACAATCTTCAGAGTTCTCTGCAGGAACATGTTTTGAGCATATTGAATCCTACTAGTATTTGAGGATGAAGATGCTTTAGTTCTTCGTCTACAAGCAGCTTGCTTGAGCTCTGAAGGACCAAATTAGTGTGCAGCAAAGAGGTGTCCTCATTCCCCAGTCAAGAACTATAGGTGCTATGGCATGACAGGACCTCTACCACAAAGTCTACAGACAGCCCACCTGTGTCCTAGTCTAGAGATGAGGCAGAGATGACTCGGTCCTTTCCTGTACTGCATAATGTCTTTCAGGTTGTCTAACAGCTGCAGGCAGGAGTGGGGAACAAGCAGTGTACCTATATTACTTTAAGGAGTGAAGTTTCTTTTCTAACATTTGTTCAAGGGAGATAAAGTAGGAAAACTGCTGCATACATCTAGTCTCTAAATGTTTCCTTGAGCTAGTGTTCTCGAGCTTGCAGTAATATCCATGTGGGAAAATGAAGAGGCCTGAGGGGCTGTATTTCTTCCTATGACATCACCAAGAGCTCAGTTAAATGTTTCCAGGCCTATGGTTTTCAGTAATGTTACTAAATCACAGCCTCTGCACAGAAACCTTAAAGTGGCAGACTTAAAAATTTGAGCAAAGGGAAGTCTAAGCATTGGGAAAAGTCTGGAAGACTTCATTGCATTTACTGCAGTGTTACACAGTCTCTTAATGCTCACAGTTTTAGTAGAAGGTGAGTGACAGTAGACTGGATGAAACCCTCACACTAAAAAAAAAGTTTCAAAGCAAAAATACTTCAGATTCTTATAAGACTCAAATGAATAGGGGTGGGGGGAAGGGCAGTTGGAGTCACTCCAGAGTGGCATAAATGAAAACCTTTGGTTCACTTTTGAAATTAAAGTAAAACATTCATGGACTGTTCATTGCAGAGATGGTGCTTTTTTGTTCTTGTTTGTTTTCTAGTGAAATGCCATAAAAATGAAAAGAATTTACAAGTTTCTATACAGAGTTTGCCTAGGTCTCTATCAGTGATTGGTACTTTAAAGATCCTGTTACATATCTTTCCCTCTTCCTACAATCTGATTATTGTATTGGGTTGTTTTAAATCATATTCCAGGATTAAGAGATTAGTTTTGAAAGCCTTTTTTTCTACTGCATAGTTTGTGATATCTTGAAGTTTGTCTGCTGTCTTTTTGTTATAATGCATGGTGTCATTGTTGATAAAATAACAGTATCAGAAATATTTTCTCATTTTTTTGAAACAAAAAAATACTGGAACTATTTTTATCTCCAAAACACCGTATCTAATAGGCAGGAAATAGCTATATTTATGTATCCAAAAATCAAAAGAGCAAATAGAAGTTTAAGGGAAAAAAAAAAAAAAAGAAAAGCATAATATGAATTATAGACAGGATTTTCAGAAAAAATAAATAATTGTAAAAATATTTGTAAGGTGTTCCAAACAAATTTCATGTACAATTCTGTAACCTCCTTTTGGTTATAGCTCTGTATGCAAATCTATAAACTCTAAATATTAAAAGAAAGCTGGATTCAGTTTTTGATTCATAACCATCCTCAGAATTCACCATCCAAGTGTCCACAAGAATTACAGAATGAATCACAGAATTATTGAGTCTGGAAAAAACCTCTGAGATCAACAAGTCCAGCCTATGACCTGTCACCACCACATTGGCTAGACCATGGCACTAAGTGCCACATCCAGTCTTTCCTTAAACTCCTCCAGGAACAGTGACTCCACCACTTCCCTGGGCAGTCCATTCCAATGTCTGATCACCCTCTCTGTCAGGAATTTCTTCCTAATATCCAACCTAAACCTCCCCTGGTGTAGCTTCAGGCCATGCCCTCTCATCCTGTCTCTAGTTGCCTGGGAGAAGAGCCCAAACCCCACCTGACTACAACCTCTCTTCAGGTGGTTGTAGAGTGTAATGTAGTCTCCCCTGAGTCTAGTCTTCTACAGGCTAAACAACCTCAGCTCCTCAGCCTCTCCTCATAAGACTTTCCCTCTAGTCCCTTCACCAGCCTCGTCCCTCTCCTCTGGACCCTCTCCAGCACCTCAATATCCTTCTTGAGGTGAGTGGTCCAGAACTGCACACAGTACTCAAGGTGAGGCCTCACCAGTGCTGAGTACAGGGGGATAATTACATCCCTAGTCCTGCTGGCCACGCTATTCTTGATACAAGCCAGGATGCTGTTGCCCTTCTTGGACACCTGGGCCCACTGCTGGCTCATGTTCAACCGGTTGTCAACCAGCACTCCCAGGTCCCTCTCTGCTGGGCCGCTCTCCAGCTATTCATCCCCCAGTCTGTAGTGCTGCATGGGGTTATTGTGGCCAAAGTGTAGGACCCTGCACTTGATGTTGTTGGATTTCATACCATTGGCCTTGGCCCATCGACCCAACTTGTCCAGGTCCCTCTGCAGTGTCTTCCTACCCTTCAGCAGATAGATACTCCGCCTGCAACCTGGTGTCATCCGCAACTTTACTAATTTACTCAAATTACAAATTTACTCACTTCCCTCATCCAGGCTGTCAGTAAAGATGTTGAATAGGATTGGTCCCAGTACTGATCCCTGGGGATCAGTAGAAGAAGTAATGTCACTTCAGAGTCCTAGCATTTCAGAGGTAACTTGTTAATTATGCAGAGAACAATTAGAAGATGCTTACATCTGTCGTCATCTCAGTCATCTGTATAGATACTTGCAAGTACAGAACCTTGATGTTTTTCATAACATTTGTATGCTGGGCATGATGTATAGAAAAATGGATTCCATAATTTTGCTCTTCAAATATGCAACATAATTTAAAACAGTACAAAGCATTCAGCTAGAACAATTGATTTCATGGGAACTGATTGAAAGTTACTATTTTTTAAATTATTTAAGATAGTTTCAAACATGAATCAAATTTTTAATTAATAATTCCAAGATACTGAAGGGGGTGAATGGAAATTAATGCAGTTATTGGGTAGCCTCATCTTACTGTTTGGTGTTCTTGCCACATTGGAAAGAATAACTAGATTAAATTATATTATTGTGTGTAGACTGAATGCTACTAGTATGTTTACAGTAGTAGGAAGATATTTCCTTCATGAAATCTAGAGTGCTGATGTTCAAAAATACCAAACATTCATTCTACCATGCTTTGCAGTGTGGATTTTTTTTTCCAGTCCTTACTGGCAGTCACAGGTCAGGAAAAACCCTCAGTGGCAGAGTGGTGGTTGGTGTGTATATGTACTCATGTGTGCATGTGCACACCCATGTTGATGAAAAGTTCTACTAGTCTTACTCTGTGCTGCAAAAATAATTTCAGAATCTCTCCCGCTTTCCTGCCGCATCTTAGGGCTAATTCCGGAGATAAGGGGAAACATAAAGGTGGAATCCAGAAGGCAGAAGTATTTATGCATAAACCAGAAGGGAAAAAAAAATTTTAAAACGAAAAACAAATGCAATGATCACTTTGAATTGCCTAATTAGACACTACTGCTTACCTGTAACTTTTATCTTTTCTACCCTTCTCTTCCTGAAATGTAGTTTTAATATGTTCACAAATTTGATTTGAAATATGCAGCAATAAAAGACTAGAGAGCCCTATCTCAGGGAACTATTAATTAATGATAGCAGAGGGTATATAGATTTCAGTGTGTTATGACTAAAAATAAGAAGGGGTAGACTTGTTAACCTGGATAGCTACATATGGAATGAAGTGTGTGTGTATACATGTGCATATATGTGTCTGTATAAACAAATACAAATAGTTATATAAATGTCAGCAAAAGCTGCTCAAATACACTGTAATAGATCTCTAGTGTTTATCGGATGCATTTTAAATGCCGTTTTTCTTTCCATATGGACTATATTTTCAAGCTCCTTTTCTTTCTGTCCTTCACCTCATTGGAGTTTTCATTTTCTTTGTACACGAGACCAGCAGGAGGTCTGTAAAATGACTTTTTTTTAAAGTAAAGACTACAGGATTTGGGCTATAGTTTTAGTGTAGATGAAAGAAATAATGGATTTCTTTGAAAAAACAAGGAAAATCAGAACCATTTTGTTCAATACTACACCACTGTTTCCAGCAATTGCCTTGTACAGTTTGCAAGTCTTTCCACTTTATGTAAATACATTAACTTCTGAAAACCCCTTATAGCTGTGAGGTGGGAATTTTTGAAGGAGGTGTTCATTTGAAGGTTTGTGGGTCTCTTAAACACACATTTTTTCTTCAAAGTAAATCTTGTAGACTCCCTGTCACAAATCCTTCTTGTTAGGAATTCTGCTTGAAGAACCGTTTGAATTTCAATATCAAGTATTTCAAACAAATACATCTAATGCCTCAATACATTTTTCTTATGGTCAGTCAGTGGCCCCAAATAAGAAAGGGAACCTCTGATAATTTGAAATCTATTCCTAGCAATCCTTTGAAGAAAAAAAAAAAAAAAATCTGAGGTTTTAATAGTTACCCCTGGAAACTAAGGAAGGGAAAGTAACAGTAAAAAAATCTTTCAATTTTTGAAGCTACTGCAAACAAAAAAACCAATCCCCCATAAAAAACCCCACCAACTTTCAGGAACCAAGTCTGTACCCCTTTTCCAAAGAAGGTTTTGACTCTGAGGATGGATGGTCCACAGCTGCTCTGAGCAGCTCATTTGACTGGATGACTGTCCTTGTGAAATTTTGACTCTTCATATAGACTCATAATTTTGCTTGATGCAATTGGTGCTTATTGTTCCTCATCCTTTCATTTTGCACTTATGAGATGCATTTGACTATGTCTTCTGTTACCACACACCAGGTAGTTGAAAACAGCAATAACACTCCCTTTCAGACTGGTAAACTGTTTCTTCATCATGTGCTCCAATTCCCATTACTTTTATAAATAAGATAAATGAGAGCAGCAAAATGCTGTAACAGAAAACAATGTGGTAGCATATAGGTAGGTTTTTGCCCTGATCCCTAAATAGATGAAATGTTTAATATTTGTCACTATCTGTTTAAGATGACAAATGATTAGTAGTTGTATTTAACTCTTCTATAGTGAAATTTTATTCTAGCAGATATTACTGATTGTAGGACAAGAAGTATATTTTACATATTAAGCAGGAGTGAGGTCATAAGTTTTAAAAGCATTTACATCTGAATTTCTTTCTGTAGCTAAGAATGGCTATTTTGTTTTAAAATTCTGGTGTGCAATAATGGAAAGGTTTTACAGGCCACAAATCTGGAAACAGAAAAGGTACTTTTAAAGTTTGGATATGGAGAAAAAATATAATAATTTCAAGAAAGCTTCTTAATAAGAGCTGGAATTTTTGCTGAGTGTCTCTATGCAGTTGTTGACATAAGGATCTTGGATTTAAAGCCTTTGGCTATAAGATAATTAAAGGAGCATATAGATTACTTGAAAGCTTGTCTGGTTTATGTTGTGTTGTTACAAGATTCCTGCAGCTCAAGGACACCATTTTGTTGTTAAGAAAACCAGAAATGAACTTGCTTCTTGAAGTCCAGACTCATTTTTGAAGTCAGAGTCTCCAGGAAAGAGAATCGTAAATCTAGAATGTTATAAATTATTTTCCAGTAATTCAAGGTCAAGCTAAAAATTTAAGTTACGAGGTCTCTTGCTAGATATGCATTTTGTCTGGTTCTTAGAGCTTAAGGTTTCCAAGAAGTGACCTTTTAAATGCTATCAACATTAATTTTAGCAGCAAATGTAAATATTATCCTCCTTGACCTGAACCGTATGAGTCGCTTAAAACAAATATATGACCAAAAGGTTTTTGTGTAACATGGAACGCAAAACATGTTCCATGTTAGACAACCATGGAATATGTAAAGGATCCTCTTAGCCCAATAACACTTCCATCTAAAGATGACAACTAGTTTGCAACTTCATACATGTGTATATACTCATGTACAAGTTTCCATATATAGCTACACACAGATTGAGAATCCTGTGTATCATTGTCCCTTTGAACTGCTTAGGACTCCCAAATCCTGTAGAGTCAAGTGTAGAGAGCATCAACCTGACACCTAGATGGGAAATAGTAGCGCAGGTTGTACCGGCATTCATGCTTTCTCTGCTGAGATGATTACCAGCATCTTGCTTTCATCTACAGTGCAGTGAGTTATCACCACTTCTTACTTTATGATCTACTTTTCGCTCACGTCCCTCCCACACATATTTGCATTGTTTGTCTAGAACATGTGTACTGCATGGAGCTTGAATGATCAAAATATGCATTTCCCTGAGAAGTATTATTGTTAGCAGACATTGGTGAAAAAAGAAAGACTCTGTTGGTGTTTGTGCACAGATTAGGAGACTGACAACATAGATCTCTGCACTAGTAATATAGTCTTCCAAGCATGAAAATCTTCAAACTATTCCAACGAATGCTGCAGAAACGGCCAGAAAGCAAAAATTATGTCCTTCTAAACATAGAAAACCCAACCTCACACCTCATTAGCTGGTAAAGAAAGGAGGAGCAACTATGTATACACAGTTGCTAGTATCTCCTCCTTCCTTTAGGTAGGTAAGTTGAAATGTGTGGTTTAACTACAAGCCAAAACACACTAAGACATAGCATGTATTCCACCGAATGTGCTGCTGAAAAATAGTAATAGGAAAGGCTACCTAATGGACCATTTTGTCTCATACAACATGTTCAAGTCCTGTCTTGTCAACTGGAAGCCATCAACAAGCTGAAAGAACAGCCAGGGGCCAGGCAGAGTGAGAGATGTGCTCTCAGCACTTGAACTGTACAGAACTTCAAATTTCTGCACACTTCTGCAACCCCTCAACTGCCCCAGAGCAGGGTTCATTGGTCCTGCAGGACCTGGGAATCAGTGTCATGTATGCTTTGGTTCAGTGCAAACTGCAAATCATCCAATGTATCATGACAGGAGCGAAGAAACCAGCTTATGAATTTAGAAGAACCTGAGGCAACTCACTAAAAAGTTTTGCTAAATCTTTAAGGTAGTCCTTAGATGAGAATTTGGGTAGTACTTATCTGTCACTTTTCTGCTTTCAGTAAGAAAGTGCTGGCTCCTGTGGCACTTCAGATACACTGGTGAGTGACAAGGAGCTTGGTCCCTCTGATGTACAAAATGAAATCAAAGATATTAATTATATTGTCCCCAGAGGACCAGTCTTTTCATCCAAACAATCTAAAGGTTAGAGGCATGACATAAAAGGTTTCTATATGTTAAATTGAGGTTGTGGAGTGGAGGACTAGTGCTCTTTTCAGCTCCCAGAGTATTTCTTAACTTCACTGACCAAGCAGTGAGCTGCATCAAAATGCCTTAGATGATTTCCAGCAAGTCTCTTCAAAGAGATCTCCCAGAGACAACATGAGCAGAATTGTAGCTTCACTGGTGTAACTTAGATTTCACTTAGCCAGAAAAAAAATTTATATCTGCACCTCAGTTACAATTTTGCACCTCTGGCCCATTGCTGGGACTTGGTAATTATCATGCCGGAACCAGAAAGTGAAACCAACTTGGAAAGCTGAGAACAGCATCACTTTGCAGGCCAAGCTGAGCAGAAAGCAGCAATGAGGAATTTTTAGTATTTTTCAGTTATATCAACTTCAGTAAAAATTTTTTTGGGGACCTAGTAGTCTTAATCTGACAGTCTTGAGAACACTGCCACTGATTGTTCCCAGTATAACTGGCAATAAAGGCATTAAAAGTACCTAACGTTGCAGTTAAATGAAACTTACTTCCAATGCGTAAACTACTGATAAACACAGCATAAAAAGTAGTATCAGCAGTAAAGTAGTTTAAGTGGGTATTTGCTTGGATTCAAGATAGATAATCTATTTGACAGGGCTTTTGTTTTTTGTTTTTCCTTTTGACCTTTTACTTCATGAATCAGCAATTTTAAGAGGTTTTGATTTTGATATTGGTATAGATAATTTATAAAAATGGCTTTGCACAATTTAACTACCGTAGATTATGCAAAACAGAATAATTCTTATTAATTAATTTGAATGTTAAAGAAAGCATAAAAGTCTTTAAAATAGTAAAATAAGTAAAGATGTATGATGTCCAGAGCATTCACATGGCTTGATGGCTGTACAAAGAATATGTGCATTTTCAGCCCATCTCAGCTTTCCAAAACTGAGGTAGGACATACAAATATATATAACAAACCCAAACTTACTCAAATATACTTTTTCTACTTCTTGTTACCCCTTGGAGCGGAGCAGAGCAGAGCCTCTGTGGAAACAGAAAAGAAAAGAAAAGCTCTTTCCACCTCATTTTGGAATTTCACTTTTCTCACCCTACTTGTGTTCCTCATGCCAACAAAATGGAATGAAGACTGAACTCCCGACCTTGCCCCAGATGCCTAAAGTTGAGTGTTTGGCTGGAGCTTGGTTTCCTCAGGACTGATATTTAGCATGCTCACTGTCTGAACGTTGTATTAGTATGCAAAAGATACTACTTCCAGTGAGAAGTAAGTGTAAGTCTGACCTGAAGAGTTTATGATTTAAGAAGGCAAGCTATCTGTGAACAGTTGTGAGAAAATTTAGTCATCAGTAGGTATTTTTTTCAGGCTAATGTGGAAAACTTGGAGAAAGGAAGGTTCCAAGGGCAAGAAGTAACACACAGAATTTTCTGGATTGGAGACAGTGGAGGGCAAGCTGGTCTTATTTTGTTCATATTCGTCATCTGTCTTTAAGTTATGTTCCTGTTTACAGCAGAAGGAGGAAAGGAAAATGAACAGATTAATTGCTTTTCTTAGAAAAATTTCTTTGTGAATTTGTATTTTTCCGTAGTGGTTAGTCTCTTCCACCTAAAATGACAGTATGCTGTATAAGGGGGTAAAACCTAAGAGAAACTTCACCCCTTCAGAATGTGTGTCCATTGATCAGTGTGAGGCAATTGGCTGAACATAGCAAACTTCAAGCTGTGATGTCAAATTGAAATGATGTTTGTATCTTTGTCAGTATACATTTGTTTGAAGGAAAAACCTTAATTTTTGTTTACCAGTTTACAGACTTCATAGACTGACTGTGCTCTAGAAACTGGCAATGTTTAGCTAGAAAGTTTTTCAGTTTTAAATAATGACTCTTAAACCCAGAATTTCATAAACTACAACACAAATCTTCTTATGAGAGGACTACGACAGACAGAGCCTCTTGCTAAATAATTGTTGCATGGAGTTTCATCTTCTGTGATATTTCTTAGTAAGTTAAGCATAGGGAAATAACACTTGTTATAAGGCAGAAAGAAGATGTGCAAATATTTTATGCCGAACTTGGGAGGAAGGAGAGCACATTACCTCAGTTAGTATGTCAGTCTGAACTTGATCTGGGAAAAATGAGCTATTCTCGCTATGCCAGTTTATCTTGCTAACACTTTATCATTTTTTAAAACAAACTGAAGAAACTACAGCAATATTAGGCTGCAGCATGGATTGTTTCAGCATGATAGTTTGCAAGCTTTCCATCCTCTTCCACCATTCTCTTCTGGCTGTTTTTGACTTCCATTTCATTGTAGGCAGTAAACATATTCTATTTGTTTATAAGGCCCCAGCAATATATTTCTTGAGTTTTCCTGACTCTGTTAAAATAACCAGTTAGTGCTAAATGTCTTTGAGTGTTTATTACAAAATATCCTACAGTGAAATAGAAATAAGTTATAAAACAAAAATAATGAAACAAATCTTTTTATTTCAGAGTGTTTAATTTCCCAGTCCTGTCTTTTCTCTTATGTGTCATTAAATCACTCAACTATTTACTTGGCTCTCTGCCGCAATTTGTGTCTTATACAAGAGCCTACTATTTACCTGGCTGTTACTTTAAAAGTATGTATTTCCAATATTTCTGCACCTCTGTTAGCTGGCTTTCACTATACCCATTAACAAGAAGTGATAGAGAAGCATTTGAAATTTCATAAATGACTTTATAGAATACTAATTTTAATCCTTTTAATGAAATTCAAGTGCTTAATTGAGTCTCTCACTTTTGCTCAGATTTACCTTCTGCACTTCTCATTCAACTAGACACCAAACTACTGAAGTATGACGATTTTCACTGAACTTTCACCAGACCACCTTAAATTTTTTAGATCCTAACTGCAGATCTCATTTTTCCTGAATAATCTAGTATTGTTTTCAATTTTTCTCTTTTGTTGTAATTTTTAATCTGCAGTAAGTGTTTTCTATGTCCCAGAACAAATAACATTCTTGATTAAAAGAAAAATATTAAATTAAAATCAATATGGAGGTAGAAAGAAGAGAAAAAAAGAATGCTGATAGTTTGGTAAATTTGGCAATGTATCTCACTTATTTTTTTACATCTGCCCCACATTCTTCCCCCATTTTTGACTTGTACTGTGAATTGGTTTTTAACACTGACTTTTTATGTCAATGAAGGAAGATGGATGGTAATGTCTGATGTATTTTTTTTTTTAGGACTTCTACTAAAGAAACAAATAAGTCAGGTACATGGACTTTCACAAGACTGAATAAAAAATGTTTCTGAGACAATACCTAAAAAATATATTTCAAAAGTGTATGTCTCAGGATGTAGATTGGATTTTCAATATTACAGAAATCTTTTTATGTTATAGAAAAGTTTTTCTCTGCTTATAGTGAGCTATTTGTCAATGTTTTATTCCAGTTTTGGTAACTCTTTTTCTTTAAAGAGTTTGTTGGCTTTTAGTGTGAGAATAAACAAGGACAATCAGTGTAACATTAGACAGACTTTTTCTGAGCATCAGAATTATTAAATTGCTATATTTTAAGATGACTTACAGTAGATGTGTGTGAAACATAAATTGAAGAGCTTACAGACAGGGAAACTGAAGGAGGGAGATGTGACATAGACCTTGATGTGTGGGACCAGTCTGGCTTCCTAATGCTTTCAAATTCAACGATGGATATTTGAGTTAAGGTTGCAGAAATCTTCTGGACTCTTTCAGCTTTATAGCAGTAGTTTCTTGACAAGCCACTGAGGAAGAAGTAATTCCTGCCACATGCTTATGTTTAAAGACATCTATCTAACCCATTTGGACAGTCCCAGAGAGAATAATCATGTCAAAATGTGGAGAATGGTAAGAGATGGGCTATCAGAAGATGACCAACAGCATCACTGTAAGCAGACCAGCCTTCTAGGTAAATATTTGTGGTTTATGCTTGTAAATACCTTGCTCAAAGGCATTTTTGTGCTTCTATACCATAATGACTGCAATCAACTGTGGGAATGCATCCAAAAATTAATCATAGCTTGGATGTCAGGAAAGAATTTGGTATAAAGTTATCCTGTATCTTATTGGAAAAAATGAACACAAATACTGTTGGATATAAGCACTACCATCTGACAGATGGCAAAACACTAGGAGGACTTGCAGACCACAGCTAATAGTGTATGACAATGAATCTGGCATCCTAGGTGGGAAGCAGAACACAGTGCTAGAAGCAAACGATAAAAAAGTTAACATCACAGAAGATATCTACTTGGGAAAACCTGAAAACTGGACAGAGACCTAGCTGACAGCAAGCTGATCTACTCATTTACAACACAGACTAACCAGCAGGTAGCTCAGAAGTATCACATTGTGAAAAGATTGACCAAACCACAGGCTCAGTAGCCTACCCTGACACTCATCCTGACTTGCTGCAGCTAAAGTTGTGGTTTAAAAAGCCAAAAATTAAAAATCCCCACCCTGCGTGGTTATTCAAGCACTAGCTTCAGAATAAACAGACATGTCTTTAAGTATGCTACAGAGCACACAGGAAACAACATCCAAGAGATAAGGCAATATCCAGTGAACTGCAATGAAGTATGTGAGTGTTATTTTGAAACCAGAATTAAATACTTTGGGAAAGATCGTTTCTACAGGCACTTTCTGCGAGGGTTCTTTTGTGTTGGCTGATGTTACTATTGCTTTGACTCATGTTCTGTCAGGCCTTCTACAAATATGGCACAATTATGACTTTCAGTATGGTGCAGGTAAGACAGCATTTCCTGCAGAATGTCATGTAGTCATATATAATTTTGCATATAATTTGGCAACATTAAATAACAGACACAGATTAACAAAAAACAATCAGCAAGCAATCAGTTCTGCTAAAGACAGGGTGGATTTGGTGAAGGTAATAGAGGGGATCTGGCACAGAGGGAACTTGTTTGGTACCTCCAGCTGCAGTACTCAGGAGAGTTTCAATGTGATTGTGCAGAGCACAGACCTGTGCCTGGCATTCAGAGCACTGGAAAAAGTTGTGTTGTTCATTTGCTGAGACAAAGGCATGTGAGTGTCTATATGAAACTAAAGGTTAGTATTAGAAGAAATAAAAGTAGGAAAAAAAAAGAGAATCTGCCTGAAAGGAGGAGAAATCTTGAAGGGCTTTTCTGAATGCGTGCTCAACAATGAGTGGTCCATGGGTAGCAAATATTCAAATAAATCTTGCCCCTCGTTTTCACTTTCCATATCAAACTGGATGATGGAAGGATGCTAAGAAAAGACACTGTGTGTAAAAATGTTTATTTGACATTTCATAACATGAAATGAACTCATTCATTGTGCATATTTTCAATGCTATATACAAAGCTAAATCCTGAGCTGTTCTCAGTATCCAGCACTCATTCAAAACCAGGAGGAGGAGCAGATGTTCAGCACAGATCTGACTCAGTGCTTATGCTGCCGCTGTCTAAGGGCAGCAAATTCTAAAGGGGCATGTTTTACAGAGCTATTCAAGAACATCCATTCCACAATAACTGCCTAGTGTTATCCTGGAATGATTTTATGTGTAAGCAAAAAGTAAGTGGCACTTCTGAGAGCTTATCATACACTTATTGCTCATTTTGGGCCAGACTGTGAATAGTGCCGCAGGGATACCGAAATACGATCTCTGTCCTGAGCAGGTACAGCATAGATCATGCAGGCAACATATGAAGTGAAGATGTCAAATCATCATTGCCTGAGGGTTGATAGTAGCATAGCAGTATGCCTGCACAAAGAGCTGTATTGTTTACTCTTGACCTTAAAATAATTTGATCCAATATGACATATTAAGTAAAAATGTTTTCTTTCTTCAAGAAATAGTTCTTGGCAATTGCAAACAAGACTGAAAAAATATGTGCAAAATAGATTCTTTAGCAAATATTCAAAAAAAAATTAAGAGTATTATAACATGTATTCTCTAGCACAAACAATGTTTTCACAGTAAGGCTGTCAAATTAACTTTCCAGGTTGAAATGAATTATGAGGTAGCTCCCTTGATTTAAACAGAGTTGCCCTTGGGATGAATTTATCCTGTGTCCATTAGTGTTTGCTAAGGTGTGTGTCTTCAGATTCTCTGGAACTGCTTAATTCTGATGTGCAGCAATGTTGAATATCAGTGTAACTGAGCTGATCCGTATGAGCTGAGTTCCATGCACAGAAAACTATGCAAAACAAAGAAAGTCTGCCTAACTTTAAATCCAAGTAGTGTATGGAGTATGTAAAGAATTTAATTTTAATAAATTTCATTTTCAAAGCATTTCATGCTTTGTAATTTATTCTTTCGGAGTCTCTGGACAAAAAGAAAACAAAGGTGGATTCCCAAGTATACATTTCTTGAGAATACTAATGTATTAGTACCAGTGGAGAACACCATTGCCTTAAAAAAAAAAAAGAAAAAGGTAAAATAGTAACTCAGTTAAAATTCTTCGTGATGAATGCCAAAGTGAAACCATATTGACTGAAATCTGGACAAGGAAGTTGTGTGGATTGAGGAAGATGAATGCCCCATCATTATTTGGTTAAAATCTTAGGGAAATGAACAGAGGGTAAAACCAAGCAATATGAAATTCTATGAAAAGAGAACAAAAACAATGAGGTTTTATTGACATCTTTCAGTCACAGTTCCTATGGCATTGAACACAGCAAGCACCAGGAATGATAGCTTTTGGGTGACACAGACCCTGCAGGTGTTAGCGTGCAGGATAAACATGGCTGTCATTTGATACCTGATGGCAGGGTGAGGGTGGCCCAGTCTTTCTGGGGCAACCTACAGCAATCCAGCCTCGGTTATAAATTTATTTGGCTTGTGGCTGTGTGAAAACACAGCTCATATGCTGGTTACTGCTTCTTTTGCCTTCCTTCTGTATTTCAAGTCTGTTTCCTCCCACGTCTGCAGTACCAGGGAGATATAGGGAACAAATGGTTTTGGGAACACTGTGAAGTGGATGAGGGGAGTCTCAAAGTCACTTACATGGATAAAGACTTTGTGATCTCCCTGCCTCTAGTGTAAATAGTGGTGAGTTTTATGGCTATTCTCTATCCTTCATTGGAATAGAAACAAGCTCTTTGGTTTTTTCACGAAGAATAGTAAGGGATTTTTTAGCTACATTAGCATATGATGGTATTGTTCTGGGGCACAGAGGTCATGGTCTCTCCCTCCATCCCTCCCAAACATCAATGTTACTTGGAGGGGGGAAATAAGACAGGAGTCCGTACTGAAAAGAGCAAGATGCCACACAGCCTAAAACACCTCCTAGAAAAGCTACTGTAGAGAAGAGAACTATGGAGAAGTCCTTACGTTTTTCTGGCCTACTTGAGTACCTTTTTACTCTTCAGTCTTTGCTCACCCTTCCCCCTTCTTAGATGTATTAAAAATGCTGTGGCACCTTTTTGAAGCTTTCCCACTTGAGTACAATTGTCTTCATGGGTGATTTCATTCCCTGTGAGCTCCTGCCTGGACAGGTATAGCCCAAGATGTCCATTTGGTTCTGTTTGAAAGCTGATGAAATACTCTGGGAAAGGAAATCTGCTTAACCACAGATTCAAGCATGTTCAGCTGAATTTTCTCTTCCTCTGCGTTGTATTTGCCTACACAGTGTGATAAGACCTGGCCAGGCAGAAACACCACTAAGTAATGACACCTTCAGAAGTAAAAAATGTGAAATGCTTTGTGTAGTAGTGTTTGAGGATCACACTGTGCACAGTGCACTCTGTGATCTGATGTCTTTGTGCAGCATAACTTACAAAACAGAGCTACAGAAACACGTCCTGGTAGAGGAAGTTGACAGTGACTGTGGAGGCTATTAGAGATCTTGGTCTCTCTCAGCAAGCTCTGAGATTGCTTCAGATCAGTCACTGTGTACCTACAGCATTCTTGCCTTATATGTTATGAGAGATTGTTCAGGGGGATGCGTGTTTGTAATGTTTTGAGGATCACAACCTTTTGCTCTGATGCTGCAGGCTCATTAACAGTGAGAGAACCAGACCTCCCTTCTGACTTAACCAGGGAGACAAGTGACTAGTACTAGGGCCAAGCCTCAGTCCTGCAAGTGGAAACAGTTGTCTACCCATTCCCCCATTTGGGGAAACAGGCTAGGGCTGTACTGAAAGGTCCAACTGTGCTGACTTCTCTTTCCATCTAAAGTCTCTGCCAAGAATAGTGGACATGAGGTTAGAAAGGAAATACCTACCTGCCAGAAGAGCACTATTGGTTCAAGGGCTTGTATCAAATGCTGTGTTTATTAGACCTAGCCAAGGCTACAGAACTGGGAGAGAACGAGGATTGGGAATGAGTGTTGATAATGTCTTTATGATAATCTTCTTATTCAACAATTATTATTCTCATGTGGGATATCTGGGTCATATGTAAATCAATGCAAATCAAAAACAGTGGGAATTTTCATTGCATCTTTCTGTAGAATAGTTTGGTTTTTTCTCCCACATTACATCATCTGCTTCAGAAATCTATTGCAAGGATAGAGTATGTGAATATACAGAATCTAATTTTATGCTTCTTTGAGACAGTAGAGCCAACCTTTTTTTGGTGACTGTCAATCAAATCCAGTTGTGGTGTATTTTAGGTGTTGAAGCTGAATATAGCCTACATACTTTCCTGTAAAATATGATCTGGTTTTGAAACGCAACTTGGTTTATGTTTCTGTTACTTCTTGTGAGTTTGTTTTATTTGTTGTTTGCCTTTCCAATTTATTTTTTTAAAAGATTTGGACTAGATCTGAGGTGGTTAATTTATCTGCAAATATATGGTAGCTTCAGCAGAGAAATATTTTCAAATGGCATAATTAATGTAATGTAACAAGGATTTATGTCATAAACTACCAAATTAATTAGTACAGAATTAATCTAATTATTTTATTATGATGATTTCAATGTATTTTCATGTAAAATTTGAATCTATTCATAACAGTTTTTACAATCCATCTGGAGGAAGGACATATTGCTTTAATTCTTTCTACTTTGAATTCCCTTTCTTTTCTCTGTATCTCAAGGGCTCTATTTAAATTCTTGGTATCAAGCAGGAGGCATGTATTTGTAATCTTTTCCAAAGGCTTCAGATGTAAATTGAAAAGAAAACATTGTTATTGGCACTTCATATTTTTAGAATTTTATTGCAGTTTTGGTATAATTGCGCTCTGAGCTGATGTTCAACTGCACAGAATATAGAGACATTTATGGTAAATTAACAAATCTACTGTATTGCAAGACAGGTGAATCAGACAAGGGAAGATTTGCTTCTTACAAGGTTTTTGTTTATTTGTTTCATTATTTTGGGTATTTTGTCTCTTTTCATAACTTACATGAAAGATACTTAGAAAGAGGTAGGTAACTTAAGAATCTGCATAATTTTTATTGTCATTTTATGAATCCTTAATAGTACAAATTGATGGTCCTGGCTTTGATTCTTTACAGTGCCGGGCAAGTGTATCACTATAGTTTCATAATTATTTAATCATTTGGCTCATAAAAAATTAAGGCTATGTCCTGAGAAATTATTTATTTTAATAGCCCAATGTTTAATCTGCAAGTAGAGTAAATTAATCCACTCCCATTTCCCCCAAAGTGGTGGTTTAGGTTTATCCTTGGGAAGAAAACTGCAGTTTATGTTTGGGAAAAGGCTTCATGTGTTCTAATAGCCTTAAACACAGTTTTGATTAATTCTGGTGAGCCATATGTAGGAAGCAACACATCGGGTTTAAATACATTGTGTAGCCATAATATATTATTTTTTAGAAATCTGTGAACTGAACCCGTGTGATACGGGGCTTAAGATAAGATGATGAGTGTAAAATCCCACTATAGCATCTTTGTATTATTGCATTCAGCACAGGTCTGAACCATGCTAGAACTGAAATTTTCGTAGTTTGTAGTTTGACTTGCTAACAATGCAGTGATCTTAGCTAGCAAAGCAAAACGATCTCTCCTTGAGAGTTAAACAGAAGAGCTGTAGGGATTTCCTGTTCAAACCACCTTCTCTTTCTTTTTCTGGAGCAACTGCTTTTATGGACCGTGTTTTCCACTCAAAAAGTCTACAACAACCCTTTCCTGACCTTCCCTGTGGCTGGGAGGAACTAAACTGCCCTCCTTTGTTAATCAGTAGAGCTGAGATTGCTCTGTCAGTTCTGAAGTCCTCCAATGCATACAGCTTTATTTCCTGCGACATTTAGGTTTTTCTAACTAATGAAAATGCTAGCAGAGTTTGCTGATTCCCTTTGGCTGAATCTGTGTTTTTGCTTAAATCTGAACTTTCTTTTGTGTAGCTCCTAGCTTTGTGTACGTAGTTGAAAATTACCTGCTTTCAAAGGCTTATTATGAAGGGAGAAATCTTGAGAGAGTTTGCTTTTTGTCACATATTTCCTTCCTCCATTTTAGGCCAGGTCCACAGCTGTTTTGAGGACTTAGTGCCTAAAATGCACATGGCATCTCTTGGTAAATGTATTGACTTCTTAATTAGTCTTTGAAAAGCCAGTGTTTTAGTACCATGATATCCTTTATTTCTTCCTAAGTTGCCCATATAGACAAATGTCAAACAGACAAACTACTGAGATTTGTATTTCAAATGCACTGCAAGCAGATGGAATATTAAAACATCTGAGACTGATCTGAAATCAAAGACACTGTAATTTCTGTGAAGGTGTTTGTTCTCTCTTAGTTACAGAGCAATGGTTCATTGCCAAAAAAATGGGCACTGAAGTAATTTGCTCTCAGAGATATTTTTTTTCTTAGCACTTGACTGAGATTTACAATGTATGGATTGAGTCTCTGAATCCTCTGTAAGTTTTATTTGTAACTTTGGCCAGTAATTTTAACAGTTGATGGTTTACGGTTTCTCAACTGTTAAATGAGTATAATATTATACCCAATTGGTATGATGGCTACAGTATGTGATGTTATCAATAAATAATATATATATACTATATGTTGTAATATTTAAGTTCTATGGAGGATATGTAAATATCACACAGCCAAAAAAGGTTCATTGGGCAGGAATTTGTCTTGGGCACATAGCTGGAAAAGTTGAGTGGAGGTTGTACAAAACTGCTGGGGAAGGTCAGGTGGAAATGGAGCCTGGTTCTTGTTGAGAACCTTTATGCAGTGTTCTCTACAGGATATCATGTACTCTACTCATCATATTGCATGCTTGAGCCCTTCTGTTATCCCACTTTTGTCTAGGCTAACAAGGACTAAGATGTTACTGCTGCAGACAACATACGGCTATAGTCCAAATTCCATTTGCAACAACTCCAGGATGATAAAATTATTATATATCAAAATTGGAGTCTCTGGAGTGTAAGACTGAAATCATTATGTCAGATTTGTTCTGAACATGTTTACAATATAATTATTTTTAATACAGACAGTTTGTATAGAGACACTGCTTAATGGAAGCTAAGAATTTGGCCTTTCTTATAAGACAACTCAAAGTTGGATGTGTAGAATCTGGGTTTAATCTGATGAGTTTTATTCACTCATGTAATCTGTCAATTATTATGTGAGTTTGTGGAATTTTTTCCTGTTGATGCTTAGGAAGACCCTGAAGGACTTATTATATGAAGAATAAGCACAAATATATTATCTTCCCTTCTTTATCTGCTTTCTGATGTGGTTCTGCTGGTTCTATTAAAATCCTTTCAAACCTCCAGTAAGAGAAGCATTCCTCACATTTATTCCCTTTGTAATCTACAATATAAGGGGCATTTGGTGTCAAGTTGTTAAGTACTATCTCAGTGCATGCAGTACCTTGCATCAACTGCAGGAAAGGAACCACAATCCTCTGGCATCCTCATAGTCAAAAATTGCACTGAGCTATCTAATTAGGAACTGAATATTATGGAAAACAGAATTAGACTGCCTCTATCCATTTGTTGCCTATTACTGTCAAACATAGAAGTGTATCCTTGTGGAAAGATTCAGAAACGTATCCCATGTTTAAAAGGTTTATATTTAATCAGTGGCCACTTCACTTGAGGATGCATCTTTTTATGAAGGTCTTGTTGTCAGTATAAGGGTTTTGTTGACTGATACTTTGGGTTTCTCTTTCTCTGATCAGAAATCTCAATAAACATCCACAATATAGAAGGGACTTGGTGAGTGTATGCAATAGAAAAGTGAATATATATAGAGAGAAAGAATGACTGTTTGTTAAATCCAGTCCCTAAAAAAGTTAAGTTTGGTTTAGCTCCTCAGTAGAAAAAAATGGCTGAAATAACCTATTTAGTTTGAATTAAGGAAGCTGAGCTTTACTGCAGCAACTTAAGAAAAACCCTCTTGACTTCCTGGAAACTGAAAGAAATTTTTTTTTAAGAAGTAATTGTCTCTGACATCACTAAACTGCATAGCAAGTTTGCAAGTGGTTAGTTTGGGGTAACAGAGGAAGCAACTCCTTCGCAGATAAGCAGGCAGTGCAGTGTATATGCCTAGTTATTCTCCTTTTTGGTTCAAGTTTTGCTGAGAACTTCTTTTGCAGACAGATAACACTTATTTTGCTTTCCAGAGAGACACATGCTGTTTCATAAGGATACGCCTGATTTCCAGAAATAACCATGTTTTTGTGGCTTAAACTCTTAGCGTTTGGCGTTGCATTTCTGAGACAGGATGCTTTTGTCAAAGGTAGGTAGCAATTGATATTTCTTTCTCTCATTTTGATCCCTGAATGTCCTCTGTAGAAGTAAAACAAATGAAAAGCTTTGCAAAGTGGAGAAATTACACCTTTGTTCAGAAACTAGAATACAATTGTATAGAATGGTGTCAGAACCTAGATCAGGAAGACCAATGAACAATGTACAAGGCTAAAATGTCTTCCGTGTGGTTATATGTGAAAGTTATATGAACCACTAAAAAAGAAAAAAGAAAGAAAAAAATTTAATTTGTAGTTGCACTTGAAAAATAATACCTTTAGATCTTTTATATGAATCTTTTCAATGCCCATCTTTGTTTTTTTCATCTCGCAATGCAGTACTTTCTTTTCTTCATTTAAATTCTTCAAGAAAAAATCTTCCCATCCATTTTAGCCACTCCCTGATGTCAGATTCTGCTTACAGTTCCTCAAATTTTGATTTTTACTGTGGTGCGGTTAGTGAAAAAAATTATGATTATAAATTAATCTCTACAGTTTGGAAATTACTTATTTTATAAAATAGAATTTATTTATTTTATAGAAACTGTTTCTTAAAAAGCCTTCAAAATTTTTGGCTGTTAAATTACCCCACTGCAGGTGAATTTGTTGCCTGACTTTTTTAATTTTATAAGAGAAAGATAGAGCCCAATAGGTTGATCTTGGAAAACATGCTAGATGTGACAGATAATGTAAGTAGCAAGAAAAGCAATTAATTTTCAGATAATACTTTATATAGAGAAAAAAAATGGAACTATGTTTAAGAAAATATTTTCTTGAAAAAAACATGCAGCACTCTATGTATATGTACCTTGTACCTTCCGACAGTTTTGCTAATCAATGTAATTTGGGATAGTTGATGGCAGACACAAAAGCTTTTCTCTAAAGTAATGTTCGCCTTAAAATGTGGCTTGAAACATATATTCTGAAATGGCAGCAAATTATATGTAGGGCTTTTCACATACATTGAATTTATGCATGCTTCTATCATATCACTATAGTAACTCCAGGTTTATACAGATGTAAGCAAGAAAATTATCTGCCTTTAGTTGATAACCATTTTGAAGCCTGAGCATTAGTTCTCTTGTCCTTCAAAGTCTCTGAAGAGAGGCAGCACTGAATAAATCTGGTTGTTAGCTGTTGGATATTGTAAGAAAACAAGTAAATGCTGTGCTGTAGAGGAAAAGAACAAAATATCTTGGTTTTCATGTTTTTTTTTTTTAAATCTGGTGTCCTACTTTCCATTGTATAAGTCTTTCTGAGACTTCCCACCGCTCCCTTTTCTCTAGAATGGGCAGGTTACTGTCTGCTGTCTCACCACCTCCACAGTCAGTCAATGTGTTCGCTAACCGAGAGGGTTGGAAGAGAGAAGTATTATATTTCAAGTAATAGATATTTTTTCTGTCCACATACAGTAGTCTAGCTTGAGCCAGTTCCTCTCTATATTTAATAAATGGGATAGTCTCAAAGAAATGATAAGTTTTAATGCCTCACTAGAGTACTCCAAAGCAATTAGCAATCTCACGCTGCATCATCAAGTACTCAACCTCACAGACCTTTTTTTCACCGTAGTTTGGCAGAGATTGATTGTCCCATCAGGGTGACAGAATCATTATACTTAATCTTCACTGTGTTAGATTACTCTGCCTCATAGCAGCGGACAACAGAGTAGTCTTCTAGGGAGGAGTTTGCTAATGGAGTAGCAACATTTGGAAAAGGTGGAGAACAGATTTCAGGCACTTGTTAGTAAGTGTTGGATGGGCCTTGGGACATCTTTTGTTATTGCTATTATTATTTTCCAAGAACCTATTTTACCTAGTGATTTTGAAGAAGCAGGAGAATTTTTAAGGTTGGCTGGCATCCACCACAAGCACGGACATCCTTTAAAACTTCTTTAATTTCCGGTAATTACCAAGCCACTTTTAAGAACATCAAACTACATAAAAATGACAACAGCAAGTTAGGAATGGCTAGAGCATGTACAAAGGCCTTTCCACTATGTAAATCACCCAAATAAAAGGCATGTATCCAGCTGGTTATTCTGGTAAGAAATAGATAAGTAGTGGTATTTGCAGATGTACATACCAATATACGGTACCATTAAGCACCAAACTTGGAGTTTGATCTGTCCTTGCAAATATTTACACTGCTGAAGCATCCCATTGAATTAATGAGTGTTTTGTGCACTCTTATTTTTTCATCTCTACCTACATACAATAGATTGGTAAAAGAGCACTTTCCAATGTCTAGAATGACTTCCCAATCAAACAAATAATGCTAGCATACCTGATACAATGCATCAATGCCAGCTTATTCAAACACTCCCCCCTCAAAACAACCAAACAAACAAAACACAAAAACCCCCAAACATAAAACAAACAAATGCAAACAAACAAAAACCACACAGAAAAAAACCCCCCAAAACAACAAAACCAACAAAGCAACAAAAAAGAAACCCAACACCTACCCCCTGCCTCCCACCAACACCATCCCAAGACTGAAAAAAGACTGAGATAAAATCCCTTTTGTTTCCATTTAGGAAAAAAAATAATAAATGCTTGCAGGACAAACACTTGTTGGGGCTTTTTTCCTCCTTTTTTTTTTTTCTTTCTCATCTTTTTTTTCCATTAGATCATTAATTCAAGTTCCTCCCTCACCCTCCAGAAAAGTAGTAGCAATTTGACAGCTTTCAAAAGCTTCTACCCACTTAGAAGCCACTTCCTTTATTTCAGGAAACTAAATAATTGCTTAATAGTTGATGTGACTTTTTTATTTTCACAGTTTAAGGTACTAAGCTTCAGCAGGCATGCAAAATCTTGGGGCCATGCAGTCTCCATGCCCAAGACCTGTGGGGGTTTCTACCTGGAAGTATTATATTTTCTTTGCATAGACATCAGTGTGAGTATAGCTCATCTTATGGCTTTGACTTTCTGTGAAATGCTTTTTCACAGATTAGTCTATCCTTTTGGAAAGAGTCTAGCAGACCTAATTTTTAAGTAACAGAACTTAGTAGTATTGGCTAATTTTATGTGTAGGATAACGGATAAAGGGGAACTGCTTTGGCAGAAGGATAGATATTAAGGAAGAAGGTGAAGTGAAGGCTTCAGAGCACTGACTCTGGTGGTTTCCTCTTATGGATGCCACATTGCAGGTTTTGTTTAGGCTTGTATCACATTCTTTTTTATTTTAGGGGTAAACTTAAGGCTTTCTAAAATACAGAGTGCAGAGACCTGCACTCAGGGACCTCTTAATCCTTGGAAACAAATTGCCTACTTTTCACATCTTGCCCAGATCCAATACTTTATTCAAAATGAGCTGAGACAGAGAGTTTATGTATGCACAGAGGTGTAGGCATTTCTGCATGCTTCCTGCTCTGGCCAAACACAAGCCACTTCTAACCTGGAAGCTGTTAATTTTCATTATTGTGTTGTACCTAATTCATGAGCAGGACACTAACATGCTACATGGTTTCTGGACTAGAATTAGCTACTGATTTGGACCAAACATGCGATTTTCTTTACCCATTCACCTGGACGTAGACAAATATAGTGAGCAGATGATTGGGTTTGTTAATGTGGTATATTAATTATAACTGCAGATAGGGCAAGAGTCATTGGTTCTGGACTGATGGGTCTTTCATAGTATGGAAAACACATTTGTTAGTCATTCTGTATTCACTCACATCTGTATATTGACTCTCTGATAATGTTTTATCAGTATAGACCTATAGCCACAAAACTGCCATGCAGAGACCAGTTCTAAAGAAACTCTAGCTCCTGGTGGCATGGTATGTTGGAACCTCTTCCTTAAGTTTTAGTTTTAATTTGGTGACCTATTATTTATATATTTAGGTTCTGAAGAACAAATCAACAAAGAGTGGGTTAGAAGCATTGCATATATAATGAAATAGGTAGAAGAAGTTGGGGGAGGAAAGAGGATGAAGTTACTTTTTTAAATGTTTTAAGTATCAGGAATCAAGCTCTCTTTTACTGACTCCTGTGACCTATCTGCAGAACTGCCTGCCTCCCTGGGAGCATGTGTATGCATTAAACAAGTAGGCAGTCTCCACGCTGAAATTGTGAATACATTGTATATAGTGCATGGAAATTATCCTGTTTTCTTTTGCTGTGCAGCTGCATTGTGGTATATACTGTACCATGCTGGGAGCAAGGAAAGAAGAACAGCAGGCCATGAAAATGTTCTGTCCTCTGTTTACATTCTTGATCTAGTTTTAAGAGTTAATATTCATAAGTATACAGCTGGCCCACCAGGAAAGCAGAGCAAATTAACCCTCAATGAACTCTCTACCATCATGGCTTGACTTCTCTTAATATTCATTCAGCTACCTTATTTAGAGTTAGCTTGAGTGTCTCTGCAGTACACCATGTTTTGTAGCACAGACTTGCCCTGAGTATTGCCACTATCATTCCACCTTGTTTGAGTGGCTGTTCCTCTCATGCTGCGAGCCCCAGAGGTGAGGACCATAGGGGAACACAGAACAGAGAGGCACTGTAGGAAAGGGCCATGTGCTGAGCAAGGCTTGCTAACATGAGTTCAGCTCTTTGTGGCTGTGGGTGAAGTCCTTTCAAATCATAACAAGAACATGTGTGCTATAGGAATGTAACAGCTTGGATGGGGTTGGACTGGATGTCTGTGCCCTGCTCAAGGTAGACGTGCCCTGCTCAAGGTAGATGTAGCCTCTGAGCTAGCTCCTGGGGCATGACTGCTAGTCCTGCCTGGGAGACAGGTATTGTACCTGAACTCTGATGATTTCTGCATTGTGTGGAAATATCCATTGTTCACATTTACTAATCCTTAATCACATATAGCTAGAAATCTAGTAGTTACCTCTTTGAGGCAAACTTATGAAATACAGAACATCCAGTACTTTCTGTGTGGAATAGTTACCTCTCTTCAAAGCTCAGTTTAGACTTTGAATCACTCAGGTACAAAAAATAGTAAAAAGTTTTGAAGTGGCAAAACTCTGACTTCCTCCTGTAAACATCAAGATTAAAGTAACATATACAATTGTGAAAGTGTTTTTTTCTCCCTGCAATGTTACTGTTCTCTCACACTGTTGTACTGTGTGTCCTGATGTATTTCCAGGCTATCCATACTCTTACAAACAGATCTTGTTCACTGATGTTTCAGTAACTGTTACAGCATTTTATCTATTTCCAGGTTTCTTTCCCTTTTAAGTAAAGCAGTTTGAGCCCTTCAGTGCCAGGATTTTAGAAACTAGCTGTGAGCACTTCAGTGCCAGCTTATATTATCCATAGTGTTGTATAGCTAACAGGATCCACTTTTCTTTTCTTTTATACCACTACTTTGCAGTACTGTTCTTCCAGTTATTCCCTCTGTGTCAGTGTTTCCTCAGCTAGCCTGCTTGCTTAGGTTTCTATTCTCCAGTTTCAAAGACTTCTCTTACAATCTGTCTGTTCTTCATTCATAATCCCACTGCCTTGCACAGAGCTCTAGAGGTATCTTTTGTTGTGCATGAATGACTTTTTTTGCTGTTGCAAAAATGTAGACTCCATGGAGCAATATTTTTAATTGCCTTTTGAAATACATTCTTTTCCTAACAAAAGGAGAAATAATCAAACTAGCAGTCTCATAGAAAAATGAAGCCGTACAATGAAGCTTTCTGTACAACATATAAGGAAATAGTCGTTTGTCAAATGAAACATGTACATCCTATATGAGCTGAAAGATTTTACACTCAGGGAAATGTAATACAATACAGAGCCTCAGCTGCGATGGCACAAAAATATATAACCAGTAAAGTCTTTCCAGGTAAGCATATACATTGCAGAAGCTGTGAAGGGAATATTTAAGATAGTATTACTCCCTGAACTATTTCTGGATGCTTGTGAGTTAAGATATATAGGTGAAAAAAAGGTAAGATAAATGGCAGAACGTGGTGAGACTCCTAGCGTAAGATCTAAGAGACAACACTCAGCAGCAGTCTAGGCTGTGTCAGAAACGCATGGTATGAAGGATTAAGTCATTTTCATTTCTCCAGATCTCAGTTTCATCATCTATTAAGTTGAAGATAGCAACACTTACCTTCTTACAAAATGTAGTCATAATCCCTTATGTATTCTGAAAGATGCTTTTCTTTTGTAATCTGTAAACTACAACAAATTAATCTAAAGAAACTGATTGTGCATTAGAGTATTTTGTATCTGAGCAAAGGAAGCAAAAAGTATGAAACAAATGACTACCTTGTTCTCAGCCCTAAAGCACAGGTGTTGTCAATGAGGAGCCAATAGTTCTGTGCTTAGTAAGCACAACCAGTACTTCAGCAAATCTGAAATTCTCTACAATATGATAACGTCAACTGCAGTTTCCATCTTAACCAATGTTAGATGAAGTACCTGAAGTTGGTCAATGAGTCCTTGTGAGACACGAGAACAGTGTCTGTGGATGAGATGAAAAGGTGTGCCAAACGAACCAGAGCAGCAAAAGGCTTCATGTTACAAAGCACCCTTTATACTTAAGGACAAATACAATAGTGAGTCTGTCTAATAAATTAGGTGTTTTCAGAATCTTAGTGATAGCATTTATAAATGTAAACCAGCCATTCTAGAGAAATGCAGACCAAGCTGACTTTGTCAGCATATAATTTTAAATTATATGATCACATAATCAAAGGAAAGATGACCAATGTTGCTACTGCAGCAGTTTAGTTAATCTTCTTGAGATAGACCTCCCATGTCTAAAATGAATGCAGAATCACATGTGTATACACCTTAGGGAAATCTTTTAGTTTTAATGAGCTTCAGGTAGAGTATCTGGAGGATTTCATGATTCATATCAGTTTTTCTTGGAAGAATTTAAATTATACTTAAACTTTTTTTTTTTTTTAAATGATGTGTTTCTTACTTGGTTCCTGATGGCAATAAGAGACTATTGCCCTCAGTCTCTTGTAGGCAATATCCAAGTCCCCTCATCCCCAAATAATGTGTATGAATGTGTATGAATGTGCATGCCTGTGACATGTATTGCTGTGTGTGAGTGGAAGTATAACATCTATGATACTTGAGATGACCCAGTAAGTACCCAAAAATACTTGGCCTTGTTTGCAGTTTCATTAATGCTTCTGTGCTCAACTTTGCTGCCTCAACAGAACTGAAAGACTTTCCTACATCCTCCACACACCTGCAGTCTAGTGTGTTAGTCTGAAGCATGAAATGTGGTTGAGGTTTGAGGGAAAGATGTGAAACAACAGTAAGAAATATGCATTAGAACAACTTAGTAGCATTTCTGATTTTGCTATCCTAGTCTGCTAATCAAATGACTTAGAAATAAATGTTTCTGAGAGCCACCCAATGCACTCATTCTCACTCTTAGAAAACATTAGGAATAATAACTACTTAGGCCAGTGACAACTTACATACTTATGGTTTAGGAAGGTTGCAGTGGAATGGTGCTGAATACAAGGGAGGCAGTTCAAGGAAATGAATGTGAGATCTGTAGAGTTATTTATTCACTATATTAATGAATCAAGAATTTGTAATCCTTAAAGGTTTTGTAATGCTCAGAGGTGAAACTTTAATAAAATCCAGTAATGTTTGGCCTCCTGAATTCAGTACTTTATACTTTTCTGAAGATTGACCAGCTTGTCCATGAGGATTTTGAAGTGATAAAATATATGTTTTAATATGTAGTAAGATAGTATTTATGGAGACATACTGACTATGGAAATCTTACCTACAGATGCCTTTTGAATCAATAGAGGATGTATTAAGTTCACTAGAAATCATAGAAGAGTTCAGGAGAAAAGGTATCACAAAAATTCCAAGATATGAGGATCAGATTATTTAAAAAGCTAATAAAACCCAACATCTGTATTTGGTTTCCTGTTGTGATTAATGCTGAGCTTAAGGGCCTGCTAAGATACAGTTTTGCACCACTCTGAGTAAACAGACAAGTGTTTGGGACAGTAGCTGGTTCAAGATTTTGTGTTAATGTTGGGAAGACCTGTTTTCAACGTGGAAGTGATTCTGTTCCAGAGTTGTCAACAAGTGTGTCATCATTGCAGGACTGTGCCTTAAAGGGTAAGGGAAGGACTGATTGCAAACCACAGCTTCTAAAAAACACTCTTCACTGAGCAATGGAGAAATTTTAGTAACATAGCACATGTCAGATATGCCATTTTTGGCTGATCTCTCTGCAGCTGATGATCTCTGTTTCTCTTCACAACTGAATTACTGCTCACCTAAGTCTCACCTCAATTGTGACATCAGTGGAAATTCTGAAGAAGCTTTCAAGTGTCTTACAGGAATTATTTTTTTTTTCTTTTTTTCGGCTTTGTATAAGAACAGGAAAATGAAATGCACAACTACAAACCTACTGGGGCTCTTCAAATTCAAGATTTTGCTTTCCTATTAGCTGTTTGTAGGAGACATCCTCAGTTTTGACTGTAAACTCCAAAACACTTGAGAACTGTTTTTTCATAGAAGAAAATTATCAGATTTTCAGAAAACCTACATTTGTTGGTCACTGAGACAATGTGGAAAAACTGCAGTGTGCAGCTGCAATTTTGTGTGCAGTCAAGTACTCTTGTTGGGCTAGCTGATATACAAATGTAGGATGAAATATGATCTTGTCTTCAAAGGGTTTATGGTCTGATTGTTCACAGCATGGAGATTTCTCAAAAAGGGATGGTATAGAGGCAAGAGGAAAAACAGATAAGGGAAAAATTAATAGGAGCATATGTGCCTGGCCAAAGAGCCTGCATAATCCCCTGTGCTGTTTATTTCCTTTTCTGAGAAAGGGAAATGCAACATCTTGTTCAAAGCAGAATACAACTGAATAAATTATCTCCTGAGTCCAAAATGAACTCTCCTACACAGGTTAATGTATTGCAGGTCTCTCACTGTGCTCTTATAGCTTCTTTACATGACTACAACTGATGCACATATTCCTGGAAGATAAGTCCTAATGATAAAATTGCGACAGGTAAAAACGTACAGTGCTCCAAAACTCCTCTCTTGCTATATACAAACTATAAAATATCAGATAACTTACAAAGGCACTATATTTATTTGCATTGATTATTTTCTCCAGCTGTTTAATCTTTTCATCAACATATTGCTTTCTATCACCAGTGTCTGAAATATGGTAAACAAACAACAGAATGTGTAGATGGTATGTTACAAACACATATATATATTCACTTTCTTGTATGGGAGAGCATATAATCTCACCCCTCTGATTCTCAATTCTTGTAGCAGATACAAGATTCTTGTATCTGCAGGAGACGAGCTAACATGAACAGCATCTGTATATGAAAGAGGGGGACCACATTCTGTTCAGTTTAGAAAACTTATGTTCCATTCATAATTTCTTGTACCTAAGTGCTCATAAATAGTAATAACCATAATAAATTGAAGGATTTATTTAGACTGGAAAAAAAAAAAAAATCACCCATGACTCTTTTCTCTTGAAAAAAGCAAGGAGAAAGAAATGCAGACCCTATTTCCAGGATTGCAGAGGCTGACATCATGTTGACTGACTATTGGATGGTGAACTCTGTAGACACAAGCCCTGGGAATTGCCTGCAATTAATTCAAGTGTGACCTGAATTCATATTAGGGTACAGAATGTTTTAAAAAATATTTCTTGAACTCTACAGAGGTTTTGGGTTTTGTGTGGTGTTGGTTTATTTTTTTGTGTGTTGGTTTTGTGTTGGGTTTTTTGTTTGTTTGGGTTTTTTTTTGTTTGGTGTGTTTCTTTTGTTGTTTTTCTTTTTTGTGTAGATTTGGTTGCGATTCATTTGCTGAGTTGGAGTTCAGGATCATAAAGACTTGTATTTGCTATTACAGTAGTTTATCATAAGATACAAGTGTGAGTAGAGTCTCGAAGAAGCTGTTGTGTTGTGTAATAATTGTCTAATAATATTGTCTTTCTATTAAATCTGAGCTCCCCCTTTTATGTCAGCTTGTCCTTGTGGCAATGAGCAACCGTAGGTAACAAGTAACAGGTACATCCTTTTTAAAAAATCACTTAAGATCCTTATGGTAGTCTTTGAAAAGTACTGCAATGACTGATAGAGTGATAAGTCTTCTAATTTATGGCTAGTATCAGATATTTACAGTGTTAGTGGTTCAGTCTCTTGAGCAAAATTTTCTACAGTTATACGAATTGATAGAGAGAAGTTCTGATAGATATGAAGTCAAGTGAGGGGAGATCAGTGTTGTGAGATGGAAACTCAGAATGTGATGGTACGACTATGGCTACCTTAAAGCATCAGAAGAAGGATGATGAAACGGGTTTAAGAGAAGCGAATGGGTGCTAGGACTAAGACAGCAGTGGGGAACAGAGCAGCTGAAAGTAGAAGGAGAGAGAAAGACAAGAAAAATTGATAGAAATTCTTTGTGTCATACTGCAAGGCTTGAGATAGCAGCCAAAGTCCAGGAGTTTTACCACCCCTGTGCTGTCAGAATATATTCACAAAATTTATTGATGAAAGTCTTCTAGCACTGTCCTACACAGAAGATGAAAATGTCCTAATGCTCTCAGTACCCCCTTAACCCTAAGGGGTGGACCTGAGCAAGGAAATATACTCATCCCAATCCTGGGGATAAATCCTGGGGAAAGCAGTGTTGTGCCCTTTCATATTTTCTGATTTTTTTTTTATTTTTTTTTTTTTAGGGTGGAGGATGTTTTTAAAAACTAGTAAGTTACATGTACAGACTGACATAAAGGTTGTGAAGTACTCAGTTTTCAGGCACTAGCTTTGTCGCTTTATCTTAGGGCAGTTTGTACTGTCACATACCACATACCATTTTTCCACTGCTGAATCGTCTTCTTTGTGCAGAGAATGAAATTATATTCAGTGTATTATTATATCGTGTTGCTCAATGTATAGTTCAGGCTATATTTACAGAATTGATATTCAAAAGTTTCTGCAACTGAAAATATTAGTTTAAGCTTCTTTTTGATTATGGTGGTCATCTTGTGTAGCTAAGCATTGTGCACATACTGATTTTCATATTTTTGGTGACAAAATGATCCAAAGATAAAATGAGTCTATTGAATCAGAAAGCTTAATCTGGGACAAGCACCATACTCCTCAAAGCATCCCTTACTTCAATAAGTTTGTAGTTTTGTAAGGTCACCAATTCTGCAAATAAGATTGGTAAGTCTAAAATAAGAGCCTGTTAAATGCAGACCATTTATTAATGACTGCTCTATGCAAAATGTACTGTAAATAGATTTTGTAACATCATACAAAAATTCTTTGTCAAGAGTTGGAATATGATTGTGTTACCTAAACCACCAATTTATTACTTAGCTATGAGATCTCTCTCTTTTTTTTTTGTGGTCCTCTGCCTCACTAACACTATTGCTTGTGCACAATTAGCTCTGCAGGCAAAAAGTATCTTCACTGCATGCTCTGGAGCATTTCTGCAGAGAGCAGTATGCAATCACAGAATGAAAGATCTCTATGAATGTTTGTAAGTGTTAGGAAAGGAAAAGAACTAGGGCTCTGCACTGGCAATGCAAATGGACATTTGCCACTTCTGGAATAATTACTTTAGCTCCCCAGACGGTGTCTTTTGGAACAGCTTATGTGTGTACGATTTTATTATAAAATAGTCATTATACATTGTGAAAGTCACATGTATCTGTGACTTTCCAGGGTGTAATTCTGTGCTGAAGTTCTTCTGGCAATGTTGTGAATGAAGCAAATCAAGCTTTTCCATATCTACTCTTCCAGTATTTGGAATGAAACTGAACAACAGGTTTGCTGTGTGTTGACGTGTTTTGGTTTTTCTGGGCTTTTGATTGTTTTTTTTATCATTAAAACACCTAATGTAGTCTAATTAAACATTTGATTCTTTGCAGTAGTGTAGTGCCAAACATGCTACATTCCTGCACCTCTAGATCAAGGGCAACCTGTTAGTAGTTGTCTTTCCTACTTTTTTCTGAGGATTACACGTGTTCCTATTGTATTTAGGACCACAAAAGTGACTTGTATTATGTTAGTGTTATTATGGGTTGTTGTTTTTTTCAATTATTGGTATCAAAATGGACATTGTCTTTGCTGATGTTATTTATTTGACAAAGGAATTTAAACGTTGTTTTACAAGGCATTTTGCTTCTTGCAAAGACATCTTAAAGTAGATGCTACATTTAAAGTAGATCACATGTGAATATTGATAACATTTATAACAATCTCTACTAGATCTATGTGACATCAGGAAATGTGGAATTAGAATTTTCAGAATGTGTTAAGTTTCAGTTTGGATGAAGAGCAGTATAATTCCCATTTAATAGAGCACAGAATTGAGATTGAAGTATGAGGAAGATGCTGCTGAAGAACCATCAAATTTTGTCTGTTTTGATTTGTAGCCTTTATTTTTATATCCTTAATCATCACCAATACTGTCGAAGTGGATGTTGGCAGGAAATTTAATGGCAAAATGTTTTATAGAAATAGTTGATACCTTTGCTGGGGTGTAAGAGATGTATGAGGAGACAAAAGAACACTGTTTTGTTGACTATTCAAGAATTTTTAAGATGTCAAGCAAATTTTGTATTACTGCTGTAATGCCAAAATAAGAATTCAGTAATCAAAGAAAATATTTTTGTGTCCTTGGGTCACATTGGGATCCCTGCAGCACAAACTGATTTAAGTCAAGTTTCTCTTTCTTGTTGCTGGAGAAACTGACAGGTTTGTTTTGGTTTTGTTTTGGGGTTTGTTTTGGGTTGTTGAGCTTTTTCTGTCGTTCTGTTTTGTTTTTATGGGTATAGTAGATTTCTTAAGGATCACTTAGGCTTGTAAATCCCTTATATGTTTTGGAAATTTTGACCTTTGCAATGGCTTAAAATGAATGGGCTGACATATTGATAACTTGTAGTAGTAACTGCAGTCCTGATGTTAAAACAAATAGCATGTTTTGTTTTGTTTTGTTTCTTTCCAATAAATTGGTATTTCTTTCCTGTGTATGAAGTAAAAAGTACCAAGGGTACAATCAGTATTTTACATGTTAAAGAGAAAGAAAACCTAATGGCCAATCTCTAGCATTTCTTGTGGTAGCATGAAGAAAGCCTTTCCGCCCCTTCCCTCTCCCCCCTTTCCCCTTTCCTTTTTTTTGTTTTGTTTTGTTGGGGGTTTTTTTTGTGTTTTAATTTTTGAAACTCACACTTGGTGTCCCATGCTCCCTAATTGACATCATACTTTCTGATAGCTGCCAGAACTGGTACAGAGCTAAGCTCTAGTTTGCCATTACTGACTGATTTGCTGCTTGTTCCCTTGTATCCTGTCACCAGCTCCAAAGCTGGGGAAGAGCTCGATTGGGACCCCACAGTAGAAGAAGCTGTGAAATCTGATAAGATTTTAATTCTGAGCACACTTATAGTCATGAGTTCTTAGTGATTATATCTGATTCATTTTGAGGGAGAAGCACTAACACTCTTGAACTGATTCATCAAGATAGGTAGCATCTTTGTCTCTAGACAAGTATGGAAATTGCCTGACCTTTGATGGATATTTTGATAGAAGCAGACACATAGGCCTAGACTGAGTTTCCAGGAAGTGTAGGTAGAATACTATCATTCTTCCACTTATAACAAAGAATAAAGGTAGTTCTTAAATGAGAGGGGGAGGAATTCTTGCTCGGAGAAGCTGCTGAGAATGTCTCTCTTCTCTAGAGAGTAAGCATGTTGTGCAGAATGAATGCAGAGGAGAAGCAACAATGTCTAATTAAGAAAAATACCTTTTTTTTTTCCAGTCAGGAAGTCATCTCATTCATATCTTAACAATGGTTAAAGCTGCACTATTGAAATGATTATAACTTCCCATTGGAAAATTCTTACCTGGATAAGCTTTTGAACTGCATTTGTGAGATTTTTGCCTGAGGAAAAAATTGCCTGTCATTAAAATTACTAAGATTTTACTAAGTTTACTTATTTAAATCTGTGCCATTGAGAAAGTAAAGAGTTGTTCTCTAGTCTAAATTTGAGTGAAATTCAGTGTGATTCTTTATACTGAAAGTACATCATTATCAGGCTAGACACACAAGGCTTAATCCCTTAGCCACTATATAGCCACCATTCAGGATTCCCAAACCATTAATGGGATGACAGTTCTTTATAGCATGTGGTTTTATGTATGTAAGTAGTAATACAATAACTCTTCCCAAATGTCAAAGGTTTTAGAATAGCTTTCTGCATTCAGGAACGTACCTGAACCTTGATTATTTTATACACCTATTAATAATAGGTTTTGAGTGAAACGTAATGTCAGTGGCTGTCATTTATATTTTCTAGGTGAGAGAAAGAAATGTAATTTCCTCAAAAAAAACACAGAACATTTTTCATTACAAAATTACCTTCTAAATATTTGTGTCACTAGCGGGAAAAAATATGTATTTGCAGAAATCAGGCCACATATTTATTTTAGTAAGTGCTGCTAAATATTAGTTATTAAAGGAAATGCAAGAGAAAAGAACCTTGGGACACCTGTTCATCATAGCAAATTGTCACCTTGTAGAGCCGATATAAATTATTTCTGCTTCATAAATGGACTTCAGTGCACCTTCATAAATAACTTGCTGTTACACAGAGCTCAAAACACTTAAGCAAAGAAAAGTAATTATTCCTAGGTTAAATTGAAACAGATCCACGGAGCTGAGTTCTAAAGGTCACCCAGAAAGTTGTGGGGCAAAAAGAAATACTCTGGAACTTTTACTGAGTAAGAAGCAAAAAAGGAGGTGGAATGAAGACATACGAATGACCATTTTTAAATTCAAACTTTTAAGTTGCTTGTTTGTGACTGGTACTTCATAAAGAAAGTCACATATTTTGTAGCAAACTCAAGCAAAAAATCATATTGAACAATGCAAAAGAAAAAGAGATTGATTATTTTGTGAAATAAATCATTCATTTAATGAATCCTGTTAGTCAATCAGCTTGTATATCACCTCAGCTAGCTGCAGAAATCCTGGTTTAACCTTCTGCATAAAGTACTTATCACCCTAGCAAAGACTGGACACAAGAACTCAATCTTATATTCAGCAAAAACTAGTGGAAGAAGACAGGAGGGTATTAAGTCTTCTTCCTGTGAGAAGATTGCTGTCAGCTTCAAAAGAAAATGCCTGTCTACTCCCAGTCAGGAGTAGCAAATTGAAGCACAAATAAAAGGGTTGCTTGGACAGTTGGGTAAGATCAAAGGGTGTCACCTTTCAGATGTTCTGGAGCATGATCAAGAGTAAATCAAGAGCAGGGAAATAATAATACAGTAGAAATTTTGCAGCAGGGGTCAATACATTTAGAAGTTGATTTTCTGATCTGTAATTATTGGGGTACTGCAAGGAAGCAAATACAAATGAAAATTAACATGATCAGGACTGCAACATTAGGTCTTAGTGAGGCAGATTTCTATAAAAGTTACCTTCTGTTCTCCTTGTAAAAGAAATCCAAACCCAAAATCAGAACAGTTCAGCTGTGCTGATGTTGCAGACTCCTAATCTATATCTCAGGCCAGAGTGACACATCTCTTTGAGTCCTGCTTCAATCTGTGCACATATAATAGCGTTTTCACTGGAAGTGGAAGGTGTTGCAGAGTGCATGTGGTTGAAGCATTGGTGCAGTCATAAAGGCAGATAAGAAGTCTCACTACAGGAAATGTGGTCATTAGGGAAATGATCTATCACAAAATTCATTGTAATGCCACATTTCAGAACAAAAAGTGCTTCAAAGCTTTTAGCTCAAAAACAAACTCAAAACCAAATCCCTGTGACAACTTCTCATAGTGAGACAAGATATTTCACTCATAATGAAGAATGCTGGGAATGACTGCTAGTGTGTGATGCTGAGTATTTGAAGTGCTGAACGTTGGTTTCTTGTCCACAGATTCCATCTAGAAATTTCACAATGTAGTTGCTGGACAATAAAACCAGTTCAATTGCAAATAGATCCTAGTTTGGTCTCTCTGCTTGTTATCTTTATGGTACACTTGCATTTCATATGCCTGCTGTTGTTAGAATATCCAAAATGGTTTCTGAATTTCAATTCTTTGATGATTCTTTGCTAAAAATAATTAGACCTAATATTAATTAATTGTCCAGTGTTTACAATCTTGCTGGAGCATATTTTCAATATTGCTTTTGATGCATTTATTAACATCATAACCAAACTGATGAGCACCAGCCCAGCTCATGTCTTCATGAATGAAGCCTTGCTACAAGGAAAATAGAGGAAGTTGAAAAGATTCCTTAGAGTTTCTCAGCTCAGGCAGTTGTCTGTGTGCTACAGGAAAAAAAAAAAAAAGGAGGTTTAAACATCATACAGTACACGTTCTCCAGATCTGGGGGGATTCAAAGGATTCTCTAGGGATGCAATGTTTGTTCATCTTCTGCAAAACCCAATTCCTGCTGCTTTCTTGGATTACAAGGCCAGAGGCATTTCAAGGACACATTCAGGTCCATTGCACTAACTTTGTACTGTCAGCATAGTAATAATTAATAGGAATAAACTTCTGTATTTAATTATATAAATATACCTTTAATCCAGGGTAGGAACCCTTATTTTTAATGACACACATGATTTGACTTTTAGGGCAACTTTATTAATTATTTTTTTCTGTTCTCTAATTCTTGTAATTCTGTTAAGCAGTCAGAAAGAATTATATGTTGAGATTTCTAATTTAAAGAAACTGTATCAATAGGAATCTTTTTCAAAACCTCAGTAATGCAAACTAAGAAATAAAAGCATCCTTAAAAAAATTAAAAGGTAGATAGGAAGTATGATGTGAAATGTTAAGGTGTAAATATATTTGACTGTATCTCTTCTGCAGATAGTAATATGATCTCAGCTACCCCTTGCAACCTTGGCCTCCTTACTGTCCAGAGTGACATCCTGGCACATGCTACTGTCCACTTCCTTCCTGCAGGTTTAGGCTTCTTTCATGTACCAACCAGAATATGGCAAATGAAGGTGCTTGCCCTTTGATGTCTGGTATGCTTGACCTGGACAAGTGATGTGGGAAAGGGGTTACAGCAGTGTAACAGTACAGGGTGTTTGCTTCTGTGAGCAATGGTAAAGAGAAGAAATGGGACCTGTTGCTTTTTTATTTGGTTGGGTTTTGGAGGGGTTTTCTTGGTGTTTTTTTGGTTGGTTGGTTTTGGTTTGGGTTTGTGGGTTGTTTTTTTTTTGTTTGGTTGCTTTTTTTTGCTAGGTTTTCTTTTAGGAAAGAACTCTGCATAAAGCTTGTGAATGTTGTCTTCAGGAAATAAGCTTCAGACCTGAATGTGGGATTCACCCAAAATTTCTTGAAGGACTTATGAATGTGAACTTACAATAAAAATAAAACCAACACCCAAAGCATCAGTTGCTATGGTGGAGGTAGTCAATGTACTACAGTAATTATCATTTTAAGGGTGACTTTTTGGATTTTAGATCAATGAACCTTCGGTAATTAGAGAATACTTGAAATAGCAATAGCAGAACTCTAAAATTAGTTAAGTACTTTAGATGTTTGTACTGGGCAACTCAGATCATCCTAATCCAGGACAGTCACTGGATTTTCTGTGCACAACGTAATAGTCATGGAAGGTAAACTGCAATCAATCTTGTTTCTTAAATAATAACTCACTTATACTGTGATGTACCATGAGGCCTGTGTCATTGTGGGGGCTGCTTCTGTAGTGCTTTGTAGCTAAAGAAGCATGCTAAAAATGAAAACTGGATCATTAGGGCAACTACACTGTGTGGTAGTTTAGTTTTCCAAAATTCTATGTTTTCAAATCACGTAGACTGAAGCGTTAATATTTTTGTACATTGCTACTATTCACCTTACCTCAGTGAGGAAGTTTACTCATTTGTGGGTTGACAGGCAGCTTTGCCATGGGAACAGCAAGGCGCTTACAATGCAAGCTGAGAGCTGGTTTGCTAAGTACAGACCAGTGCTCTGCAAAATGTAGATAAAATTAAGACACCCACATCCTGTGACACCATGAAGTTCTTGCAGGCTGCCATTTGCCCGGGAACTAAAAGAAGTCCATTAGTTCCAAACACTATTAAAACACCAAAATGCTTTGAAAGTTATGCTTGATTTCCATTATACTGTGTGCAGTTGAAAGTGTGCCTTATGAGCTAGATGATCTGCTGATGCAACTCAGCCTCTTCCTGGTGGTATCAGAGGAGGAGCAAGAAACAGCTCTGGCTGCTTGTCTACAATCTTAGTTTTGCAGGTGAATGTGAGTACATTCCCATAATTCATAGTTAATGGAACTCTTATTGTACAACTATAATCATTATTTGCTGTTAGTTACTGTGTTCTTATCCTTGTTAAAAAAATGTTAAATATGCAGTCTTAAAATTATTAAAAAAAAAATTCAACAGTGTTCTATTTCTGGAATACATATACATTTCAGTGGACTTTACAGACTAAGTGGAAATGGATATTTTCTTATTATTCTTGTGTTTGACAGGAATAATGGTAGGAACTTAAATTTTTATTTACCTTTACGAATAAACTATTAAACAGGACTCACTGAGTCTATCTTGAAAATTTCTCTGAAGTTAGTAGGTTATCATCTGGAAAGAAACATATATTTTCATTAAGCTTGGTAGTTTACCTGAAGTCAAACAATATTCCCCCAGTGAAATTTGATCAAGACTAGGAAGATAAACATAGTGCCACCATCACATATCACAGGCTTGCTGGGCAGACATATCTAAATTACTGTCTCTGTAGAAGGCTGAAACAATCTCTTTGATCTTATCACTGCCAAATCTCAGAATGTCTAATCAGCGTGGCAGAGAGAGCATACTGGTCAAGGCATCCCAAAATAGGAAACCTAGATGGCAATTCTGAAGCAATGGCGAGTTCATAGTGAAACTCTAGTGTAAGAACAGGTCAGGGTTTAGGCTATGGAGACTGGACACATCATTCAGATGGAGATATTTGTGCTATGGAGGCATCATCAGAGTCACAGACCAGTTTCCTGGAGTATGACAGAAGCAGGTTCATGATGATAAAATAATCAACACCCAGGGAGGAGGAGATCAGCCCCTTGAACGTGATACCATTGCAGTTTGGAGCTAGGCTGCTGAAAATGCTTCAGAAGAAGCAGAGTATCAGGAACTTTTAACCATTGGGGGTGTGTGTGTGTGTGTATATGTGTGTGTGTGAAGAAAAAAAAAAAGGCAGTAAGAAAAAGTAGCCAATCGCATATAGCTTTGGCAATTTTAGGGTTCCATGCAGAGAGTAGCATTGTCTGGTGCATGTGTGGAAAGCAGTGGAGCACTGTGGGACCTGCAGATAGCCCCAGCTCACTGTCTTGGCCCATGGCTGTCTCAGCACTGCATCACAAGCTGTTGTGGCAGCATTAGTGCAGAGAGCCTGAGAAGGAAAGCATGAAGGATTTTTCTTAGACAAAGACCAAACACGTTAACAGTTTTGTTGCTTTTAAGTGTTCAAATAATTCTTCTACCTCATCCTAGTGAGATGGTGGATTGCAGTGGATATTATTTACTTTGTGTAATATCTCTGCCAAACCAGTGTATGAAGAGTAAGTGAAACTTCAACCTGGCTAATGGGTAAACACCAACATTGACCTCCCAATTTTCTCAGCTAAGGTCTAAAGGCAGAAACTTAACAAGACAATGGGAACCCTCCCATGGTTAAGCCACTCAAATCTAAACTGAAGTTGATTTATACTGAAATGAGAGTTTGAACATGTGGCTGATTAACTGTAATGACTCATAGCCAAAAAGGATGTGACAATTCAGAGAAGCCCCTGAACAAGCAGTAACAGAACTAGCTACAGAAGCAGGACTTTTACAACCACCTTTGGTAGTATAGAGCCAAAGCTCATTAATATTGATGAGGTAAAAGATGACTTTTCATTAGCAGCTGCCAATAACTTAAAACTGAAAGATGTAACATGCTTTGTGATTAAGCCATTTTGCATTGTGTACCTTTGCACGAGTAAAAGCTCCTGCACTCCTGGCTGGAGAGCAGATGCACTGGCACAAAGCCCACATTCCTCGTGTCATGTAGATTCTTGTTCACAGGGGAAAAAGCCATGGTCAAATAGATTGTAATTGGTCTAATTTGAGAAGTTCCTCATGATACCAAGGGCAGTGGGAATTCACTCAACAATCAGTTACTTACTTCTTCAAAGCCAGCTCTTCTGCAACAGCCAGTTTGCCCACCACCCATGATGGGGGGTTGCGCAGGAGATGTTGTGGACCTCAGTGCCACTTCTTCCACTCTTTGGACAATGCTTTTGTAAAAGTTCTGTTTAATTCATCAGAGAACCATATTCCTTTGTGGTAGCTTTGTGCCCCAGACATCTGCCAAGATGAATTAACAGACTTTAATTCAATTTTCATCTATACCACCTGCTGTGGCCTTAGAGGATTGGCTACTCACCACCTAACAGAAACACATTATGTTCTTGGTAGAGTGCTCCATTCCCTGATCACTGTGTTTCTTATTTTCTTGGGAGTTAACTAATCTTTGTAAAGGTTTTCTTTGGCCCTGTCAACATAAAGAAGGCTGGTGGTTTCCTGCATTTATCTTTCACTAGAATATTTCAGATTGCTTTAAACTGTCACTGCTGCAGATGTTCTTGGTCTGTCCTGAATTTCTTTGGGTCTTGGTTATGTAAATGTATGTAAGGAACATAATTTATCTCCAAAAGGAAAGAAAGACATCACATTGTAGTAACAATGCACGCTTGGTTGATTTTGCAGCAGACATTACAATGGACAGAGCATCATGCATTCTTGACCATGGAATTTCCTACAAAACAATCTTGTGCAGCAAACTGGAAATCCAGAAGCTAGATTTTTATTTTTTAATAGGTTTTTCAAAGTTTCTGGATGTGTGAATAATCTTGAAAATCCTAACTGCAATGCTGCAGCCTGTTTGAGTCCTTGGATATAGTGGTCTCAATTTCCATGCTAATGTTGGGCACCAGTATAAATTGTCTTTCCTAATTTTAATATGATAGAAACTGGACATTTTCAGTTTGCAGTATAAAGTGTTACAGAAACAGACAAATTGACACGGAATTTGGCTGTGGGTGCTGTAGATTGAACAAGGTTTTAATCATAGTTCAGTTTATCCAAGTACTCCTAACAATACACATGTTGGTGCAAAGCAGTCCATGGGAAGCCAGTTGATTCCACACTGGAGCTGGTTTATATGTGCCAAGCAGCAGGCAGAGAAAAGGCTCATGTGCCTTGCCAAGCCAGGAGAGCTGAATTCTGAATTAAGCACTTTCAATCTTCACTTCCTATTTCTATTTGTTGCTGGGTTGATATTAGGGATCTGTTACATGCTTACATGTTGGACTGATTTAGTCCTGATTTAGAACATCATTTTAACTCAAACTATGGGCTTAACTCCTACTGAACTCAAAGATGAATTTGTGTGCAGAAGTGTTTTCTTGAACACCTACCAGAACTTTCTGGATTTTTTTTTTTATTATA
>WUAM01000269.1:5593862-5617373 GCA_024336885.1 Actenoides hombroni | reverse complement strand
TTTTTATTATATTATAATGTAATATTATCAAATTTGTACAGCATATGTATGGAATCCTTTATAGGTGTTAAATAATATTTCCAAGTGTCTTAATCTACACAACCAAAAAGTTTCTGATATATCCCCTTAGTTAAAAATGAAAGAGTGATTAATTTTACTAGGTCACGTGATCATAAATTCAACCAAATGTTATGGACTTCAAAAGAATAAAATCTTTCCCCCATTTCCATTTACTGTGTCTCTGTTTCAGCTTTTCCATCAGTTCTCACAGAAGACATCACACATGCTACTTCCAACCTGCTACACTTATGTGTATGTGTGTATACAAGCCGACATTTGTTTTACAGGCCATATTGGGTTTCTGACCTCCCACTTCCAAGTGGGAGTTTTCTTGCTATTGTCATAAGATGTGTAATGTTACTATACACATCTTTCTTAATATTAAACATCAAAAATATTTACAGGTCTGCTGAATTTCCTGGCTTATGCATTGCTATGCCTATATAAAGTGTGTAAAATTATTTGGAGCATGAAATTGGATGTTCTCTTAGCTTTGGCCTGAGGGCTTTCCCTGAGTCCCTATACTTTGAAAGGTCCATAAAATTCTTTTCCTAAATAAGTTCTTGTCTGGCATCTTTATATAGTATCTTGACTTTTCTTTCACAGACTGCTCACTTAGAGTTTTTTATTTTAGGAATACTAATAAAAAATGGGAAAAAAAGAAAATATTTATGAAATGCTAATAAAAATCGCTTGCCACATACAAAAGATGGAAGCATAGACTGTTTATGTTCCCTTTGCCTTGAATTATTTAAAGCGATACTGAAATCAGCATTGTTGAAATCCTGAGGAACTCATTTTAGATTTTGCAGGTTCTTTGGTACAATATGAGGCACCACAATACCTGTGAGCAGAGTGGAGTCCTTCCATTCTGAGCCTTTATTTTCATCATCTAAAATGTTCAGTATGCACTGTCTTTTAGAAAAGAATGATCAGCAGAGGATTTAAAGCAAAATCAGATGAACTGTTTTCCTCTCTTTTTGCTCATGATTGTTAGATACTTTAACTAAAGTTAGGGCTCACATGTCATGTTAGTTATAATGAAAACAGCAAACAGAGAAAGAGGAGAAAAGGACACATTTAAAATGCAAATAACTGCCCAGAGTATGGCACCAAGATTGATGATCTGACTTTTCAAAGGAAAAATAAAGAACGAAGGGGATCGAGATACCGCTTTCACTCAAAGCATTTATTTAATTCAGGAGGAGCTGTGTGTGCTCAGCTCACCTCTGAAATCTTCTGGCATGATATGAAGTAGACCTCCCTTCTTGATAGCACTTGCTCAGCTTCCCTGAAGGGGCAGAGCCCAGGTTTTGCAATCCAGATTTTGAGATAACGAGAGGCTTTTATATGTGGGTGCATGGTATTCTGGGGAACTTGAGTTCTAGGAGTTTCTCTGTTTGCAGCCCTGTGACTGTTCCTGTTTATGCAATCAAACGGATGTGAGAGTATTTTTTTAATAGCATTTTCAGATCCCTTGTCTGTAAACTTCATATTTTTTAATGAATTTCTAATTGTAATATGTCAGTTTAGTAGCATAGTGCCATTATCTCCATTTTGCGTGTGATGTTACAGAGCCACAGAGATAGAGGGTACATCCAACTGCACACACAGTAGTAAAATGTGGAATCCATGGGTAGGACTTGGTCACAGTCCCAACTTTCCTCATGCTGGCTGAGTACAAGATGTATTTCAGGCTATGTATCAAATACAGGGAACTTTGATTAATTTAAATACTGCTAACTTCTGATTTTCAATTAAAAATGAATGATTCCATTTTACTTTGCATAGGAAATATATAAAAATAATTTTTAATATGCAGCTTTTCTAAAAGATATTGATATGCCTCACTGAATTACTTTTCAAACAATTTTTGCATAAGAAATGGTGGTAGAATCTGACCCTTATACGATGTTTCCTATCAACATTTTATGTGTATATTTTACTGAATTTTAAATTGTACACTAACAAGTATACAGCTGATTTATCTGAATACTGTTTGTCACAGTATTTTATGAACAACAAAAATGTTATTCAGTAGCACATTTGTTAAATGATATTCAGTTCCAATCATTTCTGGCCTGAATGTCTGGAGGAAAAAAAGAAAAAGTCAGTATAGTAATCAAGTAAAATCACTCTCCCTTGAAACAGAGTCTGCTGGCTGCAGCTGGCAGCCCCAGGAGTGTGAGGAAGCTGCCCAGCAGGCAGAGTTGGTATGGGAACGGTTCTCCACTGAGCTGGCTGATTTTTTCCCTCTGTACTCTCTATCCTTTTAAGAAACAGAAGCTAGATGTCTATCAGCCAGGGTTGGTTAGGATCTTCTCTTAATCCTGGAAGAAATCTGGGTCATAGGAGATGACTGAGACTAGCAGGATAGTTTAGAGCATTGCTGCTTGGAGATGTGAGGCTGGGACTTTGGCTTATAGAGCACAGGGAGTGCGGAGGGTCCTATTAAGCTCGAAGCAAGAAGCTGTAGAAATACAAATGACAGATCACTGGAAAATGAAATTTTTATGTCACATATTTATTCTGATTTGTGCCTTTCTGCTGTAGTTAAGGATCTTTGAAAGGCTGGAGCTGTGCAGTCAGAGTATTGAGCACAGTAAAACCTAGCACTGTGCACTGTACAGAGCAATGTTATGTGCCTTACTCTGCTGTGGAATAAAGCAGCTAATTTTCTTTAAGCCTGAACTGCACCATCATCAGAGAATTCAATTAAACAGTCATGTTATTCTTGTGAGCAGATAAAGTCAGATCCTCGCTCTGACTCCAATGTGCTCATCTGAACCACGGGACCTGTTCCCATCAAAGGCAGGAGCTGACTCCCCTCAGCCTTGGGTTGTGTAAGAGGAATGCTTCAGGAGCAGGAAACATCACTGCAGTCCTCAGATCACTGCTCCTGTGAGCCACTTGGCATCTCCTGCAAGTGTGAGAAAATTTGTATTCAAGGCACTGAAACGTGTGGGTTTTGCAGCAATACTGAATTACTGGGAGTTTCACCTTCGTGAGGGGAAGGACTGTCCTGTGAGAACACTGCAACTACTGCCAGGCATTTACCTGTGTCACTAAACCAGAGGTATTCCGTGACTGCAGCTTTGGAAAGACTCTTGGGGCTCTGGGCTGTTTCTGGCCCCAGCCCCTACTGTTGAGGGTCTTGATAGTCAAGAGGGTCAGAGCAGTCCCTGGGAACACCCTGCTAAACGTTTGCAGCTCTCTGATGGGTTGTTGCTCTGCAGTTCATCACAATCTGGTCTGACTGGCATGGGGGTGGTTGCTATCATTCAGCCCTGCTTGTCTTGCCCTTAGCCCTTGCCAAGGTGAAGCCATGGCACTCCTGTGATACCTTTATGTGTCCTTTTTCTTTAAAAAAATTTGCAATGCATAAAAAAATGAAGTGCTTTGTTAGGGACTAACCATTTGTGGTAATAAAATGATGGATTTGTGAATTTAGATAGCACAAGATTATTGTTTGAGGATCCTGTTTGTAGCATAGACTTTTTCTAAAAATTTGTGAGTGCTTATCTTAATGGGTATTTTTTTGTTTTTGATATTAATATTCCATTTGTAACACTGAAATTCTTCCTTCCCTTTTCTCCATCTTGTCTGAAAAAAATCCCTTTCCAGGCATAAGTTGTAACACAACTTATAACACAAGGAGTTATGATTGGAATTGAGGAATATGGATATTTCTGCAATATAAATTAAATTAAGAGGAAACAACTTTACCATGAAAATCAGACTTCTCTCTAAAACTCTTTACTGGCTCAGAATGCAATGCACAACTAAGGTTACAAAAATCCAAAAAATTTTGAAGGAAGTGTTACAGTCTTTTTTCAAAGCATATGTGTTTTCTTTCCATTTTTAATTGTGCTCTGATCCTATTTTGTAGCAAAGCTACACATTTGCAAATTCAGGTGATGTCTACTGGAAACACTGATAATCGGAGCACCTGAATATCAAGTATTTACCTCTCACCTGCACTCCTCTCTCAGCTCCTCCAGGCCACTTAGCTATTTTTATTTGCGTCTTTAACATAACAATGGATCAGAGAAAAATATTACAAAAAGGAAAATCTCATAGACAGATGTCATTTCTTGAAAGAAATATTAATTTCTTATTAAAATGACTAGCTGCATATTTTGAATAAATCACTGATCAGAGTTTCAACTGACATAATGCTCTCAGTAGGTACAGAGATGTTGATCCAAGGACTTAAAACTAATAGATCTCTGCCAAACAGTAGGTATTTCTGATTTCAACAGGCTTTATATGGATAAAATGCTGCTGTTTGTACAATACTAAACTGTTTATGGTTTGACATTTCAGCTGCTTAGAGACAGTTTAGAGAAATATTTCCAAGTTGTTTCTGTTTTCAGAGGACACATTTTCCATTGCTAGCAAAATTATGTGAAAAGTAATGTGCAGTCAGGAAGAGATCTACACTATCAGATAATGCTTTTATCTTGAAGAAATTCAGAGGTAGATAGAGAAGCAAGTCAGATATTGAAATAAACCATGATCCAATGAGATCTCACCAATAGTCACTAAGTTCTTGGCTGTAGCCTCCTTTTCTGGTCAAAACTCTTGAGAAATGAATTGCCTTCAGTTATGCTCAATAGCTCCCCAGGGCTAATAGAGTCATCAATTGCAAAAAATATGGGAGTAGGGATTGAGGGGACAATGTAATCGTGCGTGTTCTTTCCTTCTCCTGCTTTCCATAAACGATATGCATTCAGCATATCTAGCAAATTCCACCTGTTGGTATTATTAAGCAGAGCAATATGGAACAAGTGTCTCTTGCTGCTTGTGGTAGATGTGGGAGAGGAAGCTGACGGAAGATACAGCAGGCTGGAAAAGTCATGAGTTAGGGACTGACCCTTGACAACAGACAAGTTTAGCACAATATCAAAGTCGAGTCTGGGTCCTGACTTTATACATTCACAAATACCAAAAATAAACAAAAGGCAAAACAAACATTGTCAGTTTTTCTTTTGCATGTAGCACAGAATTGCTAAGCAAATATCACAGCCAATCTTCCATTCCTCATGTCTAGGTGTTTCTTAATGACTGTTGACAGTAGCCAGCGTTTCATAGTTAAGTAACTGTTAAATTAGGGTTTGATATTCTCCCCTCTTGCAGACAGTTCACACGGTGACAAGTGTTCCCTGCAAAACACCCTGGACTGTATCCCAAAGATTGCCACCCCCCCTATATCATATTAATGAACCTGTGCAACTAAAAATAAGTACAATGCAAATTTGGTAAAAAGGAGTTTAATAGGGAAATTTCACGACTGCACTAGAGAAGTTGTGGTTTAGCCGTAAGATAGGTCTGATTGCCTGAGCATGTGGGTGCTATGGTAACTCAGTTTCACCATTTGGAAGCACTTAAGCTCTAAACCACAGTATGCTGCACCCTCTTCCTTTTGAGTATGGTTCTGTAGAAGAAAAACAGAAGTAAACAGCATGAGAGAAACCACAAAGTAGCAAAGACGTCGTTAGCTGTAGTTGTACAAGTGGGTTACTGTAGTTAAAGTCCTCCTGTGAAGACTGAGGATGTCATTTAAAGTGCAAGGCAATCAATCAATTCCTTCTGCCTGCTAAATACACAATATTCCTGGATGTTTAAGTTTTCAAGAACTCATAGTTCATGGAAAAAAAAGTATTTGAATTGCTGGTTTTAGGTTTTGTTCTACTTCAGGTTTATATTTTTGAGAAATTCTAGATATCATTGATAACAAATGTTGTTTTCATGAAATTAATACTTCTTGAGAGAAATTTCTGGTTTTCTCTGTGTTTTTATTTTTTTATTCTCTGCAAAAATTAAACACATTTATTTTGCATTATCAGAATCAGATATTTCCTTTTTATTTCTTTTAAATGGTCAAAAATATTTCATTTTATTTCAGGTTAGTTGAGAAAAAAATTTCTGTGTTTTTCTTTTGCTTTTCTTCTTATTCTTTCCTTGAGACAGGCTCTGTATGTTAGCAGAAGTTATGCCTGGTATTAATTTGTTTATAGTTGCTAAATGTTGATAAACTTTAAACTTTTTACTTCCTTCTCTTTTCTGAGCCTGCAACATTGTGTTCCTCCTTGTATCTGCCAGCAATAAATTCTTTTTAATTCCATTTCTTTCTTCTGGCTGCTGTCCTTATACCTGATTGCTGGTTAGTTTGAATTTTTTGCCTTCTCCAATGCTGTAAATGCTGCTTAATGCTTATAGTTGACCCTGAAATTGAAAAGGAGAGAGAAAACACCCATCCTGGAAGCTGGACAGCAAAAGCCAATTTTCATTAGAAAATTTATACCGCATCCTATCCTATTTAGCTGTAATGTAGGCCTGCAATTATTCCTGAGATCTGGTTTGTAGGAAGACTATGCCTTCCACAGTGCAATTCAGTTCTGAGCACAGGCAAGTATCTCAAGAATGAAAAAGCCTTTGGCCCCCCAGATATATACTTTAATCAAAGATTAAAGATGGTGACAGGGTCAGGCTCTTAGGCAATGATTGCAGTGAGTTAAGGAGCCACTATGGGAGTAAATTATTAATATAGTTGTATAAAAGGCAATATTTTGAGGAATTCAAATGGAAACTATTTTAATTATCATTTTGAAGAGTCAGAATGAAAGTTACATCCTGATGCCACAAAGGAAACAATTGGCGTTTCTCAATCAAAATCTTTTAGAATTTTGGTTAGATTAAAATTTACAGTTTTGACTTTCTCTCCCGAATTTCTGGTGAAAAGAAATATTGTAAATAGTGCCTGTGGGAATAGAAATTCTAATACTTGTTCAGTTTTATTTCTCAGCTAAGATAAATGTATAGCATTCCTATGTTTGTTTCAGGGCTATGAATATTTTTACCAGTTGGATTATGGATTACTTTGAAGTGATTTTGTGCTGCACCTTCAATGACCAAACATATAGTTACATTTTTTTGGATCCTCTGAAACATCCCATTTACCTGAAAAGTTTCTACATGTTAAACTTAAGTGAACAATTTGGTTTTGTAAGGCAAAATTTCACATATTTTTAATGTGAACTTTACATGGCAGTCTTTTAATGAATTTTCAAAAAGCAGCAGTTTGTCCAGAAACTGGGAACAGTTCTTGTTGTTTGGGTTTTTTTTTCTTCACCAGAGTTAGCGGTAAAAAATAAAGTGTAATTCTGCAGTCCATGATTGTGAAAACACTTCAGCATATATGATTCTGCCTATAAAATTTGAGGGATCCTCTGTGGTATAGAATTACTCAGATATTTAAGTGTTGCTAGCCTATTCATACATCTGCCCAGATTTAATTATAAAGTAGCAATGGATCCCTTTATTTCATATTTGCAGCAAAAAGAAGCAGTAACATCTCTGGCCCTGATGCTCATTTACTTTAAGATCCTTTAGCTGGTTCTGGCAGCACAAGGGAGCTTTAAAGTAGGTGTGAATTATATCCTATCCTACTTGAAGTTTAAAAATAAATCAAAGAAGGGAGGCTGGCAGCATTTTGTAACTCTCCTTGCCTTACTCACCCTTCACCTCCCACCAGGAACTGTTCTTTTTTTGTAATTTGGTATTGGCTTGCAGTGAAGCTGACTAATGTCTATGCTGTTTGCTAGAGGACCCCCTCAAAGAGCTTTACTCCATCTGAACAAGTAGACCACATCTTGTTGCTTTCTGTGCAGATGTGAAGAGCCCTGACCCTGCCAAAGCAGTGCTGTTCAGCTGTAAAAAGAGGGAAGACAGAATCTGGACCTACACTTGCTGCTTTTGTAAAGTGCTGCTCGGTGGGGATTGCTGGGCTCTGTAATATGCCAAAGGGAGAGAGATGCTGGGAAAAGGGCAGCAGCTCTGCAGAATCACTAAGCATTTTTCTTAGCAGAAAAGCCCGACAGGCTGAGAGGAAGGAGTACTTCCTCTGACCCCTCCCCAGGTCTGGCAAAGACACGTGGAGTGCAGCTGGATGTGAAAAGCCAGCTGGTATGGTAACACGATAGATAAAACACCAAATGCACTATTAACAGAAAGGCATCTTCCTTTTCATATTTCTCTGTGCTGTGTTCATCAAGGAATGCAGTACAGCAGCACTCTGATGCTCAGAGAGGACAACCTGAGCTACTGGCATGTAAGTGCAGTCCCCTGCCCAGCCCAACAGGAAATACAAAACGGTTCATTTTACCCGCTGTGCAAATTAAGGTGCAGATTGGAGTTAAAAGTCATGTTTCTCTCATCAGCGCATATATTTTTTCCCGTATAAACATGATCATGTTTTTAGGCAGATTTAACAGTAGCTCCATCTTATCAGCTGGAGTTTCCTTTAATAAGACATGCACAAGAAAAATGTGCTGGCACTGTCTTCTGCTCAAGAAGATCAGATCCTGGACTGACAGCAACTTTTAAAATATTCTAGATCTGAGTTGTCTTCTGTTGAGTTACTTGGTCCTGCCAAGTGGAAAGCATTTTCAGTTTATTCTATCTTTCCTGAGAGGACAGCAGTGAGCAGTAATTTCTTACATGGGTGTCACCACAGTTTACTGCAGTGAGTTCAGTCACTACTGCAGCAGCAATATAGCAGCTCCTGTACCTCCAAATGTATCCTGTACAACCTACTATCTTCGGGGTTTGAAGTGCTTGGCTTTTTTTTTTTTTTTTTTTCCTAGTGTCTCACAATTATTGCAGTTACTCTTCTTGTTGAAAATAGGAAGGTTTCTTCAAAATACGGCAGTCCCATGTTTCACTCGCACAGACTCTATGTATTTGGGCTTTCAGGAGATAGGTTGGTCAGCTCATCTGTTTTAGGTGTATTTCATTGACAGCCTGTCATTCCATGTAAAAACTTTCTTTCAAGCAGCAGCTACAGTCTGCCAACTGATAACCAGAGAAAAAAGAAAATGAAAGCTATAAGCCAAGCTCCCATCTGCCCATAGGATGTGCTGGATGTATTTTTATGCAAGGCACCTGACTAAGGCCAGATCTGTTCAAATGTTAGTGATGGGTTGCAAATCCTTTGGGTAAGTCAACAGGAACCAGCTAGTGGCCAAATCAAGAGAAGGGAAAGGGAAGCTTAGGGAAGTTCCTTCAGTAGTAGGAACTTTTTGTATGCTTTAGTTCATCCACCTGGGTAATAATCTGAGCCCGTCCTACACATACTATCTTAAAAATGTCTTATGGCTGGATATAGCTTAATATTTGAGAAAAGCATTGGCATAGTTCTTGTTTAAACCCAGACCAACTTGCTTAGTTTGGTAATCATCAGGCTTTCATACTACACAGCATGTTTTTTGGAGGTTGGACATTCTTATTATTGTAAAGATATTCTTAAATTTCAGTCTTCAAGTTTCCAGAGTTCTGTTTTAGAATATAAACATGAACAGTTTTGACTTTGAGGTTAATTTTGTTAGCCCAAGGTTAGCTCAGACATATTTGTTATCTGTGGGATGTTTTTTTTAATAAGAAATTAATTGTAGTATAAATTAATAGCAGTATGCCTATTAATATTGGAGTAACTGTCTGGTGTGTTGGGATCCTTCTTTATTTTGCTTCAGTTTATGTAGTATCTCTCAATAAGGTTACATGGCGAAATATATCTGCTTTGCTATTTGAGAGGGGCTTTTTTAGTGTTCTGGTGCCACCTATTGAATTCTTTTCAACTGCATCCTATTCCATTGCTATAATAAATTGTATGATAGAATGGAATCATAGAAGAGCAGGAGACCTTTAAAATGCCTAGAAGAACATAAAACTGCCATAAAATTCTGTGAAAATACAGTGTTTATTTGGAGGGAGAAAAAGGCAATCTAGGACTACTATTTTACAAACTATTTTATGAAGTGATCTGCTCTAGTTGACACTGGTCTGAGCGCGGCAGTTAGACTAGATGGTCTCTTGAGGTTCCAACCTCGAGTTCTGTGATTGTGTGTAACATTTAGCATCTGTCACCATGAGCGAGCAATACACCTCATGCTATTTTTAAATTAGTGGCGTTATTCATAACTTTACAAGGGAGAGGATGGGGAAAATTACTTTTACAGGAATCTGAAGGAAGTGAATAAGGCAACCAGAAATACAACTCTGTGACAAGCTTATGAGCCCTCTTTTGCTTTTATTATTGTACTTGGGAGAGGGAATCTTGAAGTATATGTTTTTGATTCCTTCATGTTTGCATTAGAGATCAGGAAATAGCTTGCAAAGTATTTCTAAATGTTTCACTAATCTCTGAGCAGAGTTTCATTTAGGACTTTTTCTGCAAATCTTTTTATTCTTTTCTTTGAAATAGTTAAGTGAAAGTTGATCTTTGTAGATGCTCACAAAAAGTTATTTTTGGGCTTGAGGTATATTTAATGTGTTGAACCAAAGATTCGGGGGCGGAGGAATAATTGATTATTGACAAAACAGTTGAAGAAAGAAAAATTGTATTAAGGAATTTAGAGTGATCAACTGGCAGCTTTCAAACACTGAATATAAAAAACATTAATGTACATTGCAAATGAATTTTCCATGGCAAATTGTATTGGGTCTGACTGAGCTGGAGTTAATTTTCCCCTAGCAGCCCTCCCGGTTCTGTGTTTGCATAGAGAGCTGGAACGGTGCTGATAACACACCCGTGTTGTGGCTACTGCTGGGCAGGGCTCACACAGCACCAAGGCAGGTTTTTAAAACATTCCCCTTGCTGTGGGATGGGGTGGACAAGATCTTGGGAGGGGACATGACTGGGACAGCTGGCCCAAACTGACCAAACAGTTATTCCATACCATATGACATCAGCTGAACGATAAAAACTAGGAAAACAAAGGGGGGTGGGCATTGGCTTGTCCTCTGGAGCAACTGCTACATGTTTGGAGCCTTGCTTCCTGAAAAGGGCCAGAGATTGTTCTGTTGATGGGAAGTAGAGAATAAATCATTGTTTTCTTTTGCCTCAATGTGTGGTCTTGCTTTACTTTTATCATTAAACTGCTTTTGTCTTAGCCCACAAGTTTTATCTCATTTTTTCCCCCTGGTCCAGCTGAGAGGAGGGGGGGAAGTAATAGAGCAGCTTGGTGAGCACCTGGCATCCAGCCAAGGTCAAACCACCACACCCATATGAATGAATATACATGTTAGCTTTTAGAGGTTTCCTTGGTAGTTTAATGTTTACAGGTCTATTATACAATTGTTGTTAATAAACATTACAGTCCTTACTAGAGATTCTAGATGCTGAAGGTACATTGATAGTTCAAAAGATAATCTACATTTTTGTTTCTTATCTGTAGCATCTTTCAGATTAGAAAGCTTCATCTGCTAACATTCTATAGCTCTGAGAAGTGTTCATGGTCCTGTGTTTCAGTGGAGATATATAAAGAAGTTAATATAGTATAGCTCTTAACATAGTGGCTTCTGAAACCATGTTGTTCAGTATGTTGTCAGTCTACTACATGTTTTACAGATCATATTTTTACAACTAAAAGCAGTTTCATTTTGACAGTTTCACATGATTTCAGACAAACTATAGGTAGGCCCATATCCTCATTTCATGGACCAGATTTTAGATGACACCCCTCTCCACTTCTAGAGAGAATGAAGTAACTAGTTACGTGTTATAATTTTTAGCTGAGCTTCATTTGCTTTCTGTTGATACTTTTTCTTTAAAATATCAGACTACTAGCTTTGTCCAATTTTTAATTTGCAGGAAGAGGTCTTGAATAATGTACAGCCCACAAAAAATTCAGCTGCTCACTAGAGAAGTACTTGTAGGATTTTTCCTTTTGTTTACATTCAGTTTCGTATCATGGCTTATACACATTTCATGACAATTCTGAGCATAAATAAAATTACTCTCCACAGGTGACTTTGTCATCACTGGTCATGTTTTTTTAATGGATGTTGTTGTTCTTCTGAACTGTCTATATAAGGTGCAGAATCCATGGTGGCTATTGAGCAGGCAACACATGTGCTGCTGCTTGGCGAGTCAATAAGGAGAAAATCTTTGGAGTCCTGGGAGATCTGTCTATGTTGAGCTTCTGTGTTAGAGATGAGAGACATGGTTTTGATGCTGGCACATGAACAGGGCAACAGAACATCTATCCTTCATAAATATTGCAGTTTTTCACATAAATCTGGATTTTTGCTTTAAAGGCAGAAGGAGTTTATTTTCAAAAGAATAGAGATACCACAGTTGTGCAGTATCATGTAGGGAAGCTGAAGGAACAGAAAAATTATCAGTGAAGTATTATCTGAAAAACACACATTAGCAAAAAAAAAAAAAAAATCCAGGAAAGAAACATATTGGGCAAGAACTAGTAGAAAAGGGGAGAGAAAGGAAGAGCCAAATAGGCAGATGAAAGTTTGTGGACAGTCACAGCAAGAAATGTGTGAACAAGTGGGTTTGTTCCTTGCTGAAAGCATAGCAGGCTGTGCTAGAGAGAGATGTCTTGAGGGAACAGGCATAGTTTAAGGACGGATTTCAGGATTCTAATGTCAAAGTAGACACTTCTAATCAAAGTGAGTAAAAAACTATAGTGACGAGAACAAATTCCTGGTTCTAGCCATTGCCATTTATTTCTGTCTCTCTTGCCACAGACATTTTAAAGAAGATCATAGCTCTCAGCTCAAGTCAGGAAGTAATTTAAAAGGTGGAGATAAGAGTTATTTGGAGAGATGCTTAAATATCAACACGATGGTCCAGGAAGGGCACTGCCATTCAGAACTTAATGTTAGGGAAAGTAAATGTCTTTCAGGAATGCTGAGGCTTGGATTTCCAGCGCTTGTATGAGGATTATAGACAGGTAGGATTTTTTTTGACAACAGAATTAGTGTTATATCTCTTCTTAGCAGTAAAGTCAGTTTTCATTCAGCGAAAAGTCATCCTTGGTTGATATCGTTATGCTTGTATACACTGCTGTGTGATGACGTGAAAGATTTTGAGGGTTTTAGCTTTTGGCATTGCAAAATACATTGATAAACATGAAGACATTTAAGTATCCCCCAGTCAAACCTGTCCTGAGAAACGTGGTTCAGAGAAAGCCATACAAACCATTGGCCTTTTTCTACTATAGATGAACTTCTCACCTTCATGCATTGCTCACCTGATGATATCTTTTACCCACTGTGCAGCAGGAGATGAAAATCTGGCAACTGGCAGCTCTCCCTCCCCTGTGTCACCTCCACATACACGCTCCACATCACTCTCGCCTCCAGGCACCACTGCAGGTAACAGTGAATTCAGGACTGCAGCATTGCTCATCTTTTGTTTTAGCTGAACTGGCATCTACTTCTATGATACACTGGTTAACTCCATCACTGTTAAAGTAATATGATGGTCTATGTTGTCTGAAGTCAATTATACTACAGCGGAATTTATTAATGTGATGAGGACATGTTAGGGGGTTTATTTTATTTAAATCAAAGGTAAGGATTTGACACATGTTCTTCAAAGAAAGCAATTAGAATTCAAGCTATAACATGCTGTTGTTATGAATTTGTCTTCCTTATGGATACCCCTTCCCCTTGAGCTCTCAGATGAGTTTCATGCTAAGCTGTCACAGTGGCACTTTCCTGAAATTCATGCAGAGGTCCTTGGGTACCAGAAGGCTATCTGATAATTGTGGGAAGAGGATTCTTCCTGGGTCAACAACAGGAAACAAAACCACCCCAATCAGTCTGGGTTTTTTGCAAGCTGCACGTTAATTCACCCCCTTCAGCTGCTATTTTCAAACACCTGAAATCAGACCATCCCCCACACCTTGCTAAAGGATGATCAAATTCCTTTGCCACAGAGGCATCCCAGACAAACTGGTGGGAATTTGGAATTAATGGTCTTGCTGACCTGATCTCAAGCCACGTTCTTTCAATAAATCCAATCAAATATGTTGCACAGCCTGTGCAGGAAATGGAGAGAAATGTAAGAGTATTCTTTTTGCCAGTACTGGGGGGAGAACTATGATTCAAAGAGCAGCTGGCAGCCATTCTGCTTACAGTGGACTTCTCACTTCCATGCATTGCTCACCCAATTATATCTTTTCCTCATTGTGAAGCAGGAGAAGAAAATCTGGCAAGCACCAGCTCTCTCTCTCTTGTATCACCTCCACCTGCAGGCTCCACATCACTCTTACCTCCAGGCATCACTGAAGGTAACACAGAATTAGGGACTGTGGTGTTATTACTGTTCTGTTTCAGCTGAACTGGCATCTAACTGCAGCCTTCCTGATGCTCTCTTCACCCCTTAGGCTGCCCAGCACAGAGGCATGGCTCAAGGAAAAGTGATTTTTAATGTGGACACCATCCATCCACATATCATATGCTTGATATTTTGGGTGTCTGATTGTTGCTACATGCCACTAAATATTACTTAAGTATGTGTAATTGCCTGGGGAGAGCTCAGCTGATATTTGGGAGGAAATAATTTTTCAAAATGCTTTTGTCATTTGATTGTGCTTAATTCCTTGAAAGTTTAATTTACACTTCCCCTCTCTCTTTTTTTTAAGGACGTGACTCAGGCACAGCCGCACCTGGTGAGAAACTTTACATTACAGAACTGCATTGATGTCTTTTTCTGATCATTTCTTCTTTCCATTTTCCTGTGCATAGTTATGTCCTAAAGAGTGTAATGCTTTTTCTTCAGCCCATTGAAATGAAATATGCTGTCTTAAGAGGCAAGAATATCAGACAAGTCTGGTTTTGAATAATGAATTTGAGTATATTTAAAATGCAGCATTTAACATGAAAGAGGTGCAGTCAGCACCAAAAAGAATTATACTTACTGGATATTCAGATGACACCTGTTGGACCACCTAACATCTCAAGTGTTCAATGCACCTTTGCTTACTAACAAATTCACAGTGCCTCAATATGAGAGCACTCCAGCACAACAGTCCTGTGTTGTGTGCAGTTTTGTATCTTGCCTTGACAGGGCAGCCTCCGAAGTATTAATGAAACTGCTGTACCTCTCACCACAGGTGTCTCTCCTGCAGACAGCACATACCTTTCCACGCATGCAAGCTTTGTCCCTGCCACGGCACTCAGCAACCCACCACACAGCAGCACTGCTGCCCTTACCACACACAGTCCCATTGTCTTCAAGAATGCTTCATCAGGTTTGCTGTCTTCCTCTTGATGCTCTCTGAACTGTAGGAGAAAACTAAGTACTTCAGCCTCAGGATAGCCTTTTCCAGCTTATGGTTCATCGAAAAGGAAAGCTATCTGCAATTTGGCATGGTAGCCATACCAGGATTATTTCCAGGATCTGATATCTGATGGCCAAGACTTGTAGTCGTCAGAGTAATATCAAAATGCCAACTGCTGTCAATAATGCAGAAACTTATCAGTGGTTTGTAAACAGGGAGATAAATACTGAGATACAGCAAGTAATATGTGTATGTGATCTGGCAGACAAACACTACTAGAGTGCTTGTTTCTGGAAGAGCACAAGCACTATTCATAATTGTGTTTTACTGTAAGAATACAGCAAAATGTTTTCGTTTTTCCTAGTTCACAATTATTAATGCCTTTTTTGTTGTTGTTGTTGACTTCATCCTGTATTATGCCTGAATAATGCTAAACAAATTTGTCCTTGTACATTGCAAAATTCCTTAGTAAGTATTAAAGTAATAGTAGGGAAAAAAAATGGAGAAAAGCTATAGTGTAAGATATTTCTGATGACATAGCGATATGAAATATGAATTTTGCTTTTTAATGCTGATATGTTGTTTATTTCCTTACAGATTATTACAATTCAACATCCTTGCACGGTACCATCTCGCCAGTCAGCATGCCAGCAAACACTGGGATCATCCTCACTCACACAACAGGTGACAAATTTACACACTGTTACCGCAATTATGATACTGCAAGCACAGAAAATGTTTTAGACTGAGGGAATTAGTTTTGAATTTTTTTATCAAACTGAAGCATACAAATTAATCATACATCTGCATTAAATGTAATGTTTTGGGGGTTTTTTTAGGAATCTTATCAATAGTTTATGAGTAATATTAAAGATATAAGATTTACCATTTGTCAAGCAAGTGAAAAATAGAAATTACTTCCACACAGTAGCATAGTAGGAGAGTAAATCTGTCAATTAATGTGTCAGTACTCTTGATATTCACAGATATTTGCCCAAGCATCAGCAAGTATAAATAAATTCAAAATCTCTGTGCTTCTGTCTTCCATTGATTTTGCTTTTCTTTTACTCCACATTAACATTTACTTGGGACCTCATATTGCAAGCACTTACGCACATTGTTATTGCAAATGGGCTCTAAGAAATTACTCGGATTAGTAAAATATATGTGTGTATGCTTAAGCAATGTACATCCAGGATTCGGACTCTTACCACTGTTGTAACTGCCCTTCAAGTAGCTATAGGCTGCTGTCAGTTCTTTGACAGATTGATCTTAGCTTTAACTTGTGCATTTTCTGCCCCTAACCATCTTGGTAACTCTCCACTGGGCCCTCTCAGTTTACTTCCCATTAGGCAACTACTCAGACAGATGATTCCCAGCCTGGAAGGATGCAAATCTAGGGCCTATCTTCTCTGTAAAAAAAAAATAAAAAAATAAAATTAGGTATCAGTCTCTTTTGGTAATACTTATACCTTAGCATGTTTTAAGTAATTGTTTTGAGGATGGAAGTTTTTTGTCCAGGTTCCATACAGATTTTCTAAATGCCAGCTCATAATTTCTTTTGGGTATTGCAGTGTGAAAACAGTTGTAATATGATCTGCACTATTGCATAAATCTCTTCAAACGTAAGAGTAGATGTGAAAAAGTGGGTAAATTTTGTTTCTTTAGTGACACTGGATACTGTTCAGTTAGGTACAATATATGTACCCTGAGAAACTGCTTTAGCTTATCATACTGTTATGAGAATGTGTGCTTTTGGAATACTGTTCTGTAACTTTATATGCAGAAGTATTATTAATAACCAGTTTGCTTTGTAGTCAGTGATGTCATTGGAAAATGATGAAAGACACATGATTCTTAAAATAACTGGATAAAAATGGAGTTATATGTAGCTGATGTTTTCTTCTCATTTTCAAATGTGAGCCGAGTGCTAATACAATGACTTGTTTGAATAATCTGTGTGAAGAGGTTTGGGCAGTACTATTCACTCTCCTTCAATGCTCTATGAAAAAAACCCAAACCTGCTGATCTACACCTTAATTTTTTTTTCTTTTCTTATAGCAGCTTCCACAGTGACAACTGAAGATCGCTGTGGTAAGAACCAAACCCCTTATTTTATCTGTCTTGAAATTTGACCAAATCAGTAAACTCAGATACAGAAAACTGATCAGTAAGCGTTACTTTTTAAACTGTCTTCTAATTCTGGAAGAGTAGGATTAAAGTTATTAACATTTCTGGTCTTCTCATCTCCATTTACAACTCTGTTGAATTGAACTGTACTAGGCTGTTGATATCAGGGATGCAAGAGACCTACATTCATTCCACTAGGCCCTCTAATTTCTCCCCATCATGCTGATAATCACATGCTGGAAACTGCCATTCATAACTAAAGCAAAAACTATAGATTGGAGATTGGTTTATCTCTTTCCAGAACTGGAGATCTCTCCTTACTAATTTTCAGGAATAAACTGTGGCTATTATTTACTAGATTGTTATGAAATATTTTCAATAAGAAAATTTAAAATTTCTGTTCAAACAAATGATTCAATATGTTAAAACAAAGTATTTCACTTTGAACAGACATTTTAAATTGAAACAAATCTGGAATGTTCGTATTTTTAACTATTTTCTTTTCCTAACTAGAGGATTATTTAAAGAATATTTTTCTAAGAAAATTTTCTGATTTACCTAGATTTATTTTTATTTTTTTTTAAGTAAAAGACAAAAATTCGAAAGAAAGAATAAGGAGCTCCTAATTTAACTGTATTTTCTGGTTTTTAAAACACATTGATGCTGGGGGTACAAAACATTTAATGGTTCTTAAACATTGTCATAAAATCATTGTTTGCTATTTTACCTTTTTCTTTTAATTATAATATTACCTGTATTGTAAAACATGAGTATATCATAGCTGAAGTTACATTGCAGAATCTCAGAAAAAATAAGAGACCATCTTATTTTGGAAGCTAACAAGACCATACGTGTGAATTCCAGCACCTATATAATAAAACTCAAGAGATACATGAGATATATGGTTAGAGATAAAAATCACAATTGCACAGACTATTGTTTTCATATTCCACCTGGTAGGCACAGAGGGGTTTTGGTAGTTTCTCTCCTTTTTCTTTTTTTATGCAGTAATTCAGCTTTCCTGGATTTCTTAGTTTATTCTTGTCTCTTTTCAGAAAATCAGACAGAAGTTTTTTGGACTTTGTGTTTAGTTTGCAAGATATATTTGCATTTTAATGTTGTACCTTAAAATGGCTCAGTATTTTCTTAAAATATGATGTAAAAATATTGTAATTTTCTCATTGTGAAGGAAAAAAGGTAGCTCTAACTAAGTTGGCCATATGAAGCATGGTTAGCAATAGGGAGACCAGCCAGCACTTAAAAGCTACTATTTATGCTGACTGTTTTATTCCAACAATGTCTTTAGTGAACAAAAGCTTAATTTATTATTTGACCTCCAGTAATGTCTTTATCTTATGTAGGCATTTTTTAATTTCTATTTCTTGTTAAAATCTTTGTGGTGTTCTGTGCTAATTGTATATTGAAGAACAAGTCAACAAATATAAAAGAACAAATTGCTATTTAAAGAATCAATATAGCCACAGTCACAATGACACAATGTTAATCCTTTTCAGATGACAGCAAGAATCATTTCAATGTTAAGGATCAAACTGATACATCTGCAAAATTATGTTGGGAAAGCTCGTTTTCCTGTGCTAACATGACTGCTATCTGCGAAAGTAAGACACTTCTAAGATATTTTTAAAGCTTATTTTTTTATTTTTAAAAGCAATGTTGATGTAGTCTTTTGATAGAGACTGGCAGATTTAAATTAATTGTGCCAGTCTGAGGGAAGGGCTGATCAGAATTTCTGGGATCACCAGGCTGGAGATTACTGTCCCCACACACAGCATATCTGGGGAAAGTTCAAACTGAGAAAGCCTATTTTCTGAGTTTACCAGGCTCACAAATGGCAGACTTCTGGAAATTTTGAGGTCCTGCTTGATGGTCTGAAGGGGAGCTGAGAGTTTGAAAATGCTGCAGCCTTTCCTGATCCCTTGCAGACTACCCAGGCAGCTGGCTCTGCAGGCTCCTGGGTGACAAGAGTCTTTGCTCTTGGATCAGGCCAGCCTGAGAAGACACTGACTCAAAGGCATCTAGCCTGGTAGGGAAGATGCTGATGCTGGATGTCCTCATATGTCCCAGAAAAATGTGTGATGAACATCTGGGACTGGAGAGTTTCATGTTTCAGGGAGCTGAACAGCTAAGCATCCACTCCAGGGTTCTCCCAGACTACAATGAAATGTATTGATTTCTGTGGGTAAATGGTTTTCTTAGAAAGTCAAATCATATGAGCTTTACTTTTGAAAAGTAAAGATCTATGCAAGCTAACTTAGCATAAAAGAAACTAAAACCTAGTCATTGGATTTGGTTGTACTGTTTTCTGTTTGGAGTATTATGATAGCTTGTTACAAATTATATTGAATAAATATAGTAGAAAAAAAATCCCATTTAAAATGGTACTGTGTACTTTTGGAGCTGTGAAAAATATTGATAGAACTCTTTTTGTGTCTACAGATTCATCAGTCTTCGAAAAATTGAATCAAAGTTGTACAGAGCTGAAAAATTTATCACCCAACCGTGAGTACAACTGCAGTGTACGTTTTTTTGAAAGGCAGGCTGCCAACCAAAGCTTCATCATAAAAACAGATTATGGTGGTAAGTATGATGTCTGTTTTTACTTTATGTTCCACATATTTCTGGAACCCCCTACTATGAATCCCACTATCTCTGTTTCCTGAGGTTGAAAATGTGTTTTGAGCAGCATGCTCAGCCACTCTCAGGTTCTCCTCCAGCTCCTCTTACTCAGTCTCCTGCACTTGTGGTTGTTCTTGACTGCAGTCACGGTCTTCCTTTCCCTCTCCAGCCCCAGTATGAGTCTTCCATTTTGGTGCTTTTATCTCCTTCTCTTCGAGATTTGTGATTAATATTTTTTGAGGATGATAACATGGCCAAATGTAAGGAAGTTTGAAAGAAGACCAAAAAAAAAATCTAGTGCAGATCTAGTCAAAAACAAGTGTTCCATTACTCATTTGAAGAAAGATGTGATAGTATAATTGCAAAGAAGGTGTACAGATAAAATTATGTAGCTGTTCAAGCCATTATACTTGGAAATAACTTAACTTTGTTTTTTTTCTGAATTAAAAAGTAAATCAACCTAAATCAAGTAATGTGCAAATAAAAATTCAGGCCAAATATTTGTTTGTTAAAATTATAAGGAAATCAAAACAATGTATAATATTTGGAAATGCTGGACAATTTTAGTAATATGTGATATTGTTGTATTCACCTTGTCCTGAATTAAATTTATTAAATTAATATCATGCTTTTATAGTTTATACTTATGTATAATTTCTTTGAATAAAATAGACTACAAAAAAATGTTACATGTTGATGGTATCACACTTTCATATCCAGTGAAATTTAATTTAATCAAAGTAGGTAACAAGAAAAATATTTTGCATTTTCATTCAAACATTTCTTTCCCTCCCTGTTATTTTTCTTTTACGACAGCTCCAGAAGCACCAGAAAACCTTACAGTAGTTTCTGATAAAAGAAATGTATCAGTTACGTGGAAGAAACCTAGTGACATTTCAAAGGGTCCTATAGATGGCTATATGGTATCATGCAATAACAGAGGTAAGTATATACCCCTTCAGTATTAAATAACTCATTTCATGTTTTAATATTTACAGAGAACCAAGCATGATATAGTGTCAAACCATATTGGAATCTCTTAAAACTGTGCATTTAAAAAATTTTTTTCTTTTCCCTTTTTGGTACAATCATCTAAGTTTCTATCCTTTGACATGGTTACAGTTCAACTATGTGGTTATTTTATTTACCATTTCAGGACACAACTCTGTCACCCTTCAGTTCTCATGCTTCATGTATTAAGTTATGACAAGATCACCAGTTGCCTGATCAGTTTGTAGCATGGTGGTCTCTATCTTAGAAAATGCTGCTATAGCTAGTGAATATACTCTCTGAGAAGACAGAGGTCTGCCTTCTGAGTAACAACGTATGTAAAAGTCAAGAGTCCTGCATATGGCAGTTAGTATATATATGTTTAGATAAGTAAAGCCAGGTAGTTGTCTTCTACTAAATAGTCACTCCTTTCAGATATGCTGTTTTAGACTGTCTTTCATTTAGATGGGTAAGTCTGCATCCGTTATACTGGGACCATGTTTTCTAGGTGTCAGCTCTTCAAAACAGGGACTGAAAAATGATGTTTTGAGCTGATACATGATTCCAGGATATATGTCAGATTTAAACTAGTCCTGGGTTAATTAATTCTTTCTGTCCATACACTGCTTATTTTGTAAACCTGAACTGCCACAGGAACCAAAGGCTGTCATGCTCCTGTGCTCCTCAGAAGTAATCTCTCCTATTCCCAAAATTTGACCCCTGCTCATAAGGGTAGCAGCTCCATGCACCAGCTTCTGTTGGTCTGGCTTGGCCAGTGTAGGAGACCGAGGTAGTATGCTGGGGTGTGGGGAGGTCTCACCTGAAGCAACCAGAAGGAAATGTGGAAGGGCGATTGCTCCCCAGTTCCCCAAGCCACCCAGCTGCAGTTTGGGTAATAGCTTTGCTCATGTTGCTTCTCCTGCAATTCCTTTCTGTCCTGCTTGCCACTATCAAAAGCACACATCTCTTGCATCTTACCAGAAAAGACTTGCCCAGTGTTCAGAGTGACTTCTGACATCTGTCTTATAAACCCTCCCAAGCTGAACGCAGAAGAAAGTACCAACCTTTCTTTATCAATGAGCTTTATGTAACCTTTTAATTATACCCATTTAAATGACATACTTAGAAAGTGAAAACCAACACAGAACAAATCCTCAGCTTTCTGCCTTTTTGATTGGGGAATAGATTTCTTCCTCTTCCTGAGCCTTCCTTTAGCATAAGTAAGCAAGACATACCAACCAAGTACAAAGTAATTTAAATAGAAGTACACGTGACAGTGATTTCAGGTAGCTCTGAGGAAGTGTAAGACTTCCTGTGCTCCTAACATACATTTCATTAATTAATTTAATTTTTTTTGTTTTTTCTTAAAGAGTCACAACCTGTCAACATGACTAGTTTCAGTTGCGATGGATTAGATCCTTATACCAATGGGATTGTATCTGTCACTCCATATACGATGAGCAAATATAATAATACAAAAATCAGGGGAAAAACTAGAACATATAACTTCACAACAAAATCAGCACGTAAGTCTCTTCTTTGTTAACTGTTACAAACAAGGCTGATACTAATATAGGGAATATGTATTTTCTTATTGTACTTCATTATATTTTATAGATGTTATTACTGTTAGCCAAGGAAATGGTCAATGTTAAAATCATTTTATTGACATTCCTATCATTAGTGTTTCTTTTGTAATTATTAGTGTTAATCTATTTTTTCATTTTACATTTAGTAATAATATTCTTATATATACTAAATATTTTTTAAAAGATCTGTATTCAATTGAAATTTCTTATAAGATTTTAGAAAATGTTAATTTCAAATGAAGGAAAATATTCAAATTAAATGGGTATGAAAACCTTTTTTTTTTTTTCTTTGTGGAATAAAAGTTACAAATATATGCAGAATGTACCTTTTGTTCCATAGTTGCCTGTTTGCTCAAAGCAGCCCTGCATTACCCAGGCTACACCAATACTGATGTCTGTACCAGGTTTCAGTTATATGTACACAGTCAGCTTCTGTGACTTCTTAAAGCCCAATGTGTGCCAACCCTTGTCCTTTAAGAAAGGTCTGTGCACACTTTTGTGACTTTCAAAAGCTTACCCTCATGGTCCTGATTCTTTGTCATGCATGTTCAATTGATTGAACTACAAGAAAAGCTAAAAAAAACCCAACAGACTTTGTAGCTATTTTCTTGATGCAGACAAGGCGAAATAGAGACACAGTCCTTTTTATTTTGTTGGGTTTTGGTTGTTCTGTTGCGAGTTTTTTGGTGTTTTGTGACGGTGTTGTTTGTTTGTTTCTTTTCCTTTTAATCTTACAGATGTAGAACTTTGTACTGTTTTAATTCCTTCTATGGGGCCGGGGGCGGAACAAAACACAAAAATCAAACCAAAATCAAACCTGCCCCAGACACCATTTTTATATAATTTCTTCCAGTACTTTTTATGTTCTAGTTCTACCACCTCCAGACTCAGCTAATACAGAGATGCAGCTATAGGGAAGCTATGGTGGTTTATACCTGGAAAGATATTAAATTACTATTTCTTTTAATTTCACTGAGTAAGCAAAAGATTTTATTTTTAGTAAAATATAAAATATTATT
>WUAM01000269.1:5445413-5593762 GCA_024336885.1 Actenoides hombroni | reverse complement strand
ATTATTTTTGTTTTAGTGATGTGATGATAGTTTAAAGTAGTGACTTTTTTTTTTTTTCACCATAATACTAGGCAAAATTAAAACTTTTGTTGCTTTTAGCACTCCTGAGAAGTATGTAGGAATGGATATATAAGAACATTAAATCTGACTACTGTTTTTATTAATGGTGTCTCTGTAGAGCTTTGGGAGATACAGGGCGTTCTGGCAGACTATTGTTTTGATTTTGAATCCTATTCCTCTGTGGAATATACAAGTCTTTTGTATCTAGTTTTATAGAAAATACATAAAAACATTGGAATCTCCCTATTACTCTCAGTCATTGAAATAACAAATTTTTGTTTATAGTGGGAAGAATACAGGGATCAACATTATCACCTGAAACCTCATGAAAAAACAAACAATCTGATAAATTAATTTATTGGTAATGTAAACCATTTGTTCTGAGACTTAACTTCAACAGAAATTGAAAACTGTCTTTAATTTTTAGACAACCCTAATTTGAACATGATTATGATTTTTCTGCCTGTGATAATCTATTTTGACCATATTATATTTTGGATCCCTCATTTTCTGGAACTCCACTAATATATTAATAACTCAAGTGAAGATTACAGTTTACAGTGTAAGTTTATGGGTCTGGAAACAAACCTCAGTTCTCTTATTATTTTAGAAAATACTAAGTTGGTTGCCTTCATGAATTAGTGGTATTTATTAAACATTCATCAGCTGTTACAACAGTTGATAACATGATCAAGCAGATAGTGGAAGAGTTTTATGGTTTCTTGAACAAGAGGATGTATCAGTAGAACACACTTCCTTGGAAAAAGAAAAACCCTACTTTTCATAAAATTTTTTTTATCTTCAACAACCACATTGCCTCCAGAAATGTTCACATATTCCTTGTCACAGCTCTTTCAAGTAGTATACGGAATAGGAATCTAACAAACCTGCTCTGTGGATAAAAATGAGCATATGCATCATAACTGCATACTCAGACAAGTAAAATATCCTGTCACTCCTCACATGGGATATTTGATTGGTTCTGAAAGCCTCACACATCTTAGTTCTGCATATGAGGAGAAAAGCAACTGCCTTTTTTAATCTGAATATGCTAGCTTGCAAATTGAACTGATTTTTAAGAAAATTTCCATGGTAGTTGTTCTACTGAAATGTGGCTAATGGAGCTGACTTATGAAGAAGGTTATTTACTTTCTGAAAGGTTTTGTAAGCTCTCAGTGAAAGGTCCCTTGGGGTATATTTCCAGTCCAAAACCCATTTGCTACAACATACAAAATTAGAGTTAGAAAACACAGATTATATTTAACAGATTTCTTATAATTAAAAAGTTGAAACATTTTTGTGGTTTTAGGCCAGCTTTAAGACAATGTGACATTTTAAGCAAAAGGACACTATTCCAAATATTAAAATATACTGGTAACTCCTGGTAACTCCTGGTAGGAAACCTCATTTACAGAAGTTTTGAAACATGCACTCACATGGAAAACTGTTTATTCCCGTGTCTTGTCTGTTGTCCCATGTTCCTCAAATGAGAAAGTGGTGTCAGATGTAAGAGAGAGAGTTGCCATCATATTATCTTTGCAGCCTGACTGTCAGTAGTGCTCTGATCTTCTCAACCTTTACAGTTCCACTTCACATCTTTTCCAGCTCAGATAAGCCTATGTTTAACTTAAAAATCAATATTTCTTTTTATCTTAAATTGAGACTGAAATTTGTAAAGCAAATGTATGAAATTATTAGGAGAGAAGATAACAAACAGACTTCAACACATTCAACTATTTAAATATTTGACTTTAAATTATGAGAATAGAACCAGTAACACTTCTTTTGTGACAGAACCAGAACAAGTGACTAACGTTAGTGCAAAACTGACAGCTGATAATGCTGTACACATAAGCTGCAGAAATCGACAAGTGTATGGAAACAGAACAGTATTTGAATTATCTTGGGAAAATGATGGAACAAACATCAGCAGAGACAATGTTTGTGATTTTACAAAAGAAAATCTCCTGTACTTGACAAACTATACTTTTACGGTAAGTAGACTAATTAAATACATAAAATATTGATGTATTTTCATTGTTTTAATATATTTGTTAACTAGTATAATTGATTTTTTTAGTAATGTCATTTAATTTAACAAATGTGTGACTATCATTTGAATCAGACGATAAATATGGGATTTAAGTCTTAAGATTGTTGCTCAGAAATAAATTGTTCAGGATTCTTCATGCTTCAGGGATTAGTGTAAAGCAGTTCAGATCCTTTCACATGTCCTTACATCAGCCTTTTATGAGACAGTCCTTGGTTCCACACAAAATATATAATCATCTGTTTACAAGCTTCACTTTCCTGAAGGCCTCCTGCTATCTTCTCTTCTTTCAGGTATTTCACCCTTTTGGCGTTTCTTGCTTGCAAAGCCAGTGATTTTGTGCAAACCCCTTAATGTGGCCAGTAGGAATATCTTCTATATCCTCATAGGTCTTCTTAGTAAAGTTTAGGTAAGAAAGTAGCCAGTAGGGATGATGGAGTGTTATCACTTTCAGGAACCAGTTTCACTAATTTTCCACAATTTTTTCCTCTTTTCTCTGTGTCTTCCTGAGGATATGCAGTACCAGGGAACTTGAAAAGTCAAGGTTTTCTTCCAAGGCTTTGTCAGTATTTTTTCCAACAGATTCTGCTCAGAAAGCTTTGTATTTGGAAAATAAAGGCAAGCGCCTTTAGGAGCAAAAGATGCTTGCATTGCCCTATAGTATGGGACCCCTGCACCCTTGTGAGCTTTTTGTACGCCACTTGCAGAGAGCAGTTTTGTCTTATAGAAGAAATTGTCCTGGTTCTAAACCATGGTTTTGGCTTAGAACTTATTTTGCCCAATTCTTACTGGAAAACAGAAAGCCTATGGCCTTAACTTGTAATGAAAGGATTCTGCATCAAGTTATGAAAGGCTCAAGAAAAAAAAAGAGATCACCTGTGAGTGTTGGTGGATGATGTGCACACTATCTGCACACTGAATTGTTCAGGGAATAAACAGGAGCCTACCCACCATATGCTTTGGTTTAGTGATGTTTTGACACTGACTGCTGCAATAGGTTTCTGGCTCTCACTATTGAGAAGCTTCTTGCTTGTTTTCTTCGGCACCTTTACTACTTCTGTGGATGTTGCCACCTAACATGGCTTTCTTCCCAGCTGCAGAATTCAGAAACCACCACCCTTCTGAACACATTGACCTTTTAGGGCAGAGGGTGGGAGCTGGGGCTTCACCTGAATCTCCAGGAGGGGTTTCTCTTAAGGGATGGAGTAGGCTCAGTAAGAACTTGGTCTGCAGTCAGAAATGGTGCTGAAAGCCCTCCTCCTCCCCTTTTGGATGATTTGCAGCAGGAGAGTATTAATATTAAAATCACTATTATTCAATGCTGTTAGTATCCTCCACTGTTTAAATATATTAAACCATAATTTAATACTAATTAGAATTAGAATAATAAGAATTACATAAGATTAATTTTTCTTCACAAGTGTGAAATATTTGACATACAAGCTTCAAACTGCCTGTTAGATCTGATGGGAATTTATGTTAAGGAAATCTAAAAGGTTGGATAAATATAAAATATATCATGAAATATAAACACAACTAAACAAACTTAGTATTTTAACACCAGTTAAAGTACCCTAAAGTTAATGTTGCAAGAAAGCAGCTTATTTAAAAGTTTATTTTGGCTTCTATAATTTAACCTTTCTATAATATAACCTTTTATGAATAAAAATATATAATTATATAATACAACCTTTTATGAATTTCTTCCCGTACAGGAATTAAAAGCATCCAATTCAGTTCACTATTTGTATACTTACTATTAAAGCAAATAAAGCAATGATGTTTTATTACATACTGCATGGTTATTTTTCAGATTTGAGAGATTTGAATTTGATTTTTCATAAGAGAGATATTTGATTTTTTCCTTGAGATACATGTGATTTTGATCTTGTAAAATGTGTCTCCTATTACACTAACATTTTTTTTTTTAAATAAAGTTATCTCTATATTTTTTATCTAAATCCTGCTGTAACTTAAGGGCAAACCTGAGCTGCACTATAAATGACTATAAGAAGATTCACAGTATGATATTGTGAATGAGACTGAGTAATTGAAAACAGATGTATTTTGAATATCCATTGTACTTTAATTTAAAAAGAAAAAAAAGATTGCAGAAATTTTTGCTTGTTATATCTTGACACCTCTTTTATTCTCATCAACTGTATGCAGATTTTGGTGTATAATGGAGACTATAGAGGACAGCCAGTAAAGAAGAGTATAAGAACCAGATGTAAGTACATATACACAGCACTTTCACTTTTAGACTTTAACACAGTATAGAGTACTTTAACAGAGTATAGAGTATACAGTATAGAGAGTGTCAATTGTGAATTCCATTACAATTGCTTTTAATTAAATATCCTAACTGCCTGTTTTTATAGTTCATATGCATTTGAAAAAATAGTATCCTCATTCAACAATAATGTAACAGATCATGTTGACATGTCATTGACCATACTTCAGAATAACTAAACAACTGTGGCTTCTTCAGGAAACATTTGAATGCAACTAGAAATTCATTCCTCTAATGTAAAATATTCACTTCAGGATTATTTCCCTATGTTCAGATCCTGAATTTCAGAGGTTGAACATCTGTGACATGTCAGGGATTCCCAACTCCCAGATCAGGAGCAGCTGAGAGCTCCGTTGTTCAGGTGTACAAGTCACACAGAGCAGGAAACAAGCATGGTAATGCTGAACCAGTGAGTGAGTTGTAGTATTTTGACAAGTGGACATGAGGAGTTTAAATGCAAGTTTTCTTAATGAATAAATAAAATGCCCTCATCTTCTGAGAGCTTAAAAGTTTCTGACACTTTGGAATAACAAACAATTATTTTTAAGTGTTTAGTCTAGCTTTTTTTCAAAAAAAACCCCAACCCAACAATAAAACAACAGTAAGCCCTGATTCTAAGAAGTATAAAGATTTAAAAAAAATATAAAACTAAAAAATTGCCATTTAAAAATATAATTTATTGTTTTTTGAATACATAAGTTATGTATTATTTTTCTATTGCTAGATAATTCTAGAGCCCTGATTATATTCTTGGCATTTTTGATCACTGTGACATCAATTGCTTTACTACTGGTTCTGTACAAAATCTATGATCTTCACAAAAAAAAGCTTAGGTAAGCTTCATGTTTCTCTCCTGCTCTTATATAAATGGGGGGAGGCTTTCTGTTTTTCCAATGAGTAGCACAAAAATGTTACAAGTTTGATATTTCATTAATATTGAGGAAAATACACCCTTTTACCTTTTAACGCTTTCAAAAGAAACTCAGTTTTTGATGGCTTGTCTGGAAATGCAAATACAACGAAATATCTTTGAAATCTGTCTGCTATACCCTTTCTCAGGACACAGAAGAACTGATCTGCTAAAGCAAAATGTTCTATCACTAGTTTTGTGAAAAAAAATCCACAAATGTTTGGAAAAAATTCCTTCATGATTTAAGCTAAAAGTAATGAAAATAATACACACTTTTTTTGAAATCTTGCAAATGCTTGCTCACCCAAACCATTATCTCAGGGAATCTTTGTTTATTATAGTTACCCCAGATGACCTGGCAGTTCTCTTGGACACTAGATGGCAATGAAAGGTCATTGCCTTCCCTGATGACTGCAAAAGCCCTGGAAAGTCAGGCTGCTTATTGCTGGAAGGGAGGTGGTTCAATGTTCGTGGAAGCATTTCCTGCTGGTAGAGACAGAGAAGTTACAGTAATTTATTCAGAAACTTCTCAGCCCTCTGGCAACATCAGAATTTGGGGACTCGTCTCTTCCAGCCCCTTTCCCGAGCCCTGCTCCTCCCCTTTGGCAGACAGGGAGCTATTCTTGCTCAGATGCAAACTTTTGTGCTTAAGGAAGCAAAACTAATCCAGAGAGTCTAGCTTGTTCTTGGCTACTTAGCATTTAAACTTAATTTTCTTATATTTTATGTGTGTGTTAGCTTTTTGTCACTTAGTTAATAAGAGAGACAAAGATGGTGTGAGCAGTCATTCCAATGAAGGCATTTGCTGCAGGTGATACAGACAAAATTATGCAAGAAGTAAAGCTGTTTGATTGTGGTTTCCTTGTTTCTCCCCTTCAATAACGTTCAGAGTAGGAAGACAAGGATCCCAGCAACTTTTGTGTAGGGACTGTAAGTCCCAGTTGTAGAACTCTTGTTTCCCATAGAGCTTGTAATGCAGTCTGCTGGTTATGGACAGTCTTGATGTTCACATACGTAACCTCTTTTATTTAATTCATTATCATACATATGTCTTACTGGTCAAAGCTTTTACAGATGCTTTTGCTTCTTACAGCAACTCTTCTGAAGGTGTGAACCTTGTTGCAGGTGAGTATCTTCATATATTTAGCAAGTGGAAATAAAATCAGTCACAGGTCTTGCTGCCACCTTTGGATTATTTACATTCTAGGTTGTATACATAGATTACAGATATCAACAGGTTAACACCTCATTTTGAGAAAAAAATATACTTCAGTAAATAAATAGTAGTGTTTTTACTTAAATTAACTGAAAGTTAAGCAGTATTTGAAAAAAATATTATTTATTATTTAATTACAAACCAAATTTTGCTATCCCAGACAATGTTTGTTATATGTTTAACCCTGAGAGTAAGTCCAGAGTCAAATACAGCTTCAACTGGAATTTCCCTTTCCTGTGCACCTTTTTCAAAGCAATAATTTAAACATAAGCCTGTCATTTTTTACTGCAAAATGTTGAAGGCTGAACTGAACAAATGTTAAAACTGAACACAATGTGCAACTTTCTGCACAAAATTTCAAAGCCTATGAAGAAAGATAGAATTGATTAATCCCAGGAAGCTTCTAGGAAAAAAAACCACCAAACAAATTATGACATTCAAGCCCATGGAAATTAACTGCATTTAATGAGAAGTAATATTGTGTTGATATCTAAATCCTTTTGCTTAGACACGCGATTGTTAATTAAAAATCTTCTCAATGCAAGTGAAAAATAAATAAATGTCTAATTAGAGATGTTAAAACTTGTTCAATCATTACTTTATCATTAAAGATGATATTATAGATTATGATATTACAGATTATTGTAACTCAGACAATATATTGAATAAAATTTCACAATGCATGTTACCTTTGTAGGTTGTTTGTACAGTATTCCATTTTACTACTGGTGATAGATGATCAGAATTGAAGCAGAGGCCAAGGTCGTGTAACTACTGTGGGTCTTGGTGCTGTTCCTGTGACCTGAATGTGACACTCGCCACTTTGTACAAAAACATTGTTAACTCAATATCCCTCCACGTAGCCTTCTCCTGAGGTGTCTCCAGTCAGATGGCAGATCTGAACAAGTTCTGTTATTTCCAGGGCCTGTTTGCTCACAGATGGCTTAGGCAACACCATTTATTTTTTTTATTATTTTTTATTTTTTTAAATAAACACGGTTAGTTAGAATGAAGATGTTTGTCCTTTTGTTAATTTATCTGACAATTCAAGAATCATGGTTACTGAAACATTATTTACATTTTCAAAGTCAGTAACAATAGATGTTCAACATATTTACACAGTTAAAGACGATGACAGGCAACTTCTGAACATAGAGCCAATACCTTCGGAGCACTTACTGGACACGTACAAGAGGAAGATTGCAGATGAAGGAAGACTTTTCTTGGATGAATTTCAGGTTTGTCATTGGCTCAAAATATACCGCAGATTTGTTGCCAGGTGGCCAGAAAAATTCTGTTCAAGAGCATGTTTGGAGTATATGCACTGGTTATAAACAATTAAAAATCTAGAAAATTGAGTAAATTCTCATCTAAGGTCAGATAGGCTTCAGTTAATTTTGCTGCTGAGCTCTCCTCATTATAAGATGATGGTACTTTTTTTTCCCCAAAAGTATAAAATATGCATTCTAAATACTCATTCTGAAGTAGCTTTCTATGCATATTTTTAATACTGTCTCTTACTTCATAGCCATGGGGATATAAATAATACATAACTGTGGAGATATATATTATTTATATTAAGGGAGAAGAAATCTATTTGGTTTAGATATAAGAAATATATGAATTAGTATCACATGAAACAGAATGTTACCTTTCTGACTCAGTAGTACTGTTTTTCTTCCATATTTATCTGACTGTAAATAGAATCTATTTTAAATATATGCTTACCTAATAAAAAAACCACATTATATTTCAGAGTATTCCTAGAGTTTTCACTAAATTTTCAATAAAGGAGGCCAAAAAAAGCTATAATCAGAACAAAAACCGTTACATTGATATCCTTCCATGTGAGTATTACAATTTTTGCATGTTTTATAAATATTTGTTTTCTCGGTGCCTTGACATAATTATATTATTTTGTTTTAAATGATTTAAACAGATGATCATAACCGTGTTGAGCTCTCAGAGATCCCAGGAGACCCAGGATCAGACTATATCAATGCAAGTTATATTGATGTGAGTGACTTCTACTTAAGAAAAGTCTTAGTGCGGTCGAAGAGATTCTGTAGTTTGTACATTTCATGCATCAATTTTGAGGATTTCCATTTGAGTTCTTTCCATCTTTGTAATGTATTTAGTATTATTGGACTGTTGCATATTGAATTTATTTTTAAAGTTGCAAATCTTTTAAATTGTTCATGCTTCCATTCTAAAAACTAGTAACATTGTACTTTTTATAGGGCTTCAAAGAACCAAGAAAATACATTGCTGCACAAGGTAATTTTAACCTTAAAAGAATATGGGGTTTTTTTATTCACTCATTTTTTTGATAGAGTAGTAAAAAATTAATATATTTAAAGAAAAATTGAAAATCTTATATTTTGTAATTTAATATGAAAAAGTGGCCAATGAGTTTTTGTTTAGGAAATTTTGTGAGGATTAATAAATTGTACTTCAAAGGCAATTTCTCATAATGTATAATTTAACACCAGAATTTTTCAAATTTCACAACTATGCACTAAAGATACATATAAGACTTTAAAAATGTCATAGCCTAATGGCAGCAGTCATACTGAAATAGAGTGTGTGGCTGTTATTTGTGTGATCTTTGGTTATATTTTCAAACTGCATGGTTAAATATGTCAAGAAGACAAGTGTTTTTTCATATAGCTGCATTCTGTAAAACTCCTAAAATATTTCCTCCTAGGCCCCAAGGATGAAACCACAGATGATTTCTGGAGAATGATTTGGGAACAGAAAGCAACAATTATTGTCATGGTGACTCGCTGTGAGGAAGGAAAGAGGGTGAGAAATATCCATCTACCCTTCCATCCATCTTTTGATCCTTCTTTTGTCTGAAAACAGGATGGGTTGTTGTGCTTGTGGTGAATTAGTTTTTCTTCTTAGTACTTTGTTTTCATTCTTTGCTGTTCTCGTATTGTGGCACATCCTATGTTGGAAAGCATGCCAAAACAGTGTTGCCTTGTGGAATTACCAGTCTTATCAGAAAATGCCACTTTAGTCACAGCTGTAAGTAGCAGAGAGTGAGCTTTCAAATTACAGCTAATAAATCAAGGCTCAAGGTAGAACTCTAGCTCCTCACAGACATGTCATAAAAGCTATGGTTTGTATTTTACTCCTGTCTATCATCTTCTGATATCGTGGCAATGGCCTCAGTAAATCCTAGACAGAAATTTTTATTTTTTTTTAATCCATTGTCTTTGTCCTCCCTTTACATGGAAGGTTGAGTGCTTCTGGCTTGCTTTTGTTGCTTATTCAAGGTACAACAGGAAAAAGAGGAAAAGCTGTTTTGACCACTCTTAAATATGAAATTTTGGCAGCAAGTAGATTTACAGCATCCCCAAGTTAAAGTTTTGGGCAGGTAGTAGCAATGTACCTCAATGAAGACTGAAAAAGAAGCTGCAGAAGTAGCTTCAAACTTCTCTATAGCCTTCAGACAACAGTAACAGTACCTGTTCACTTTTTTAACTAGTGTACAGGATTTTTTCTTCACTCTGTGTGCCAAGATAAATTTCATGGGCATAAACTTCAGGTCAGAGACCTGAATTGTTGGATATTTTGACTTGCATAGCACTGACATCCTAAGCAGTGACAACCTTTTCAGGAGAGGAGAAGACCTGTGAGAAGCTGGAAAAACTATACTGAGTTGCCCTCTATTTTAAATCAGACTTTCTTCTGGCTATAAGCTCTCTGTCACTTTGCTGTCATGCTGCTCACATAACTTCATCTTTTCACAGAACAAATGTGCCCACTACTGGCCGTCAATTGAGAATAGTTCTGTAACATATGGGGACATCATTGTGAGGATCAATGACAGTAAAACGTGTCCGGACTATGTCATTCAGAAACTACACATCACAAATGTAAGTTGATTCAAACACGTAAGACTGACTGGGCTTGGAGTGTCTATTTGGAGTCTGTCAGTATCTGAGAGACTCTTTTAAGAGAAGAGTCAGCTATCAATGGAAAATGCTGTGTTGCTTTTTCCTTAAGCAACATATAGTTCAAGAGAAAACTTCTTAGATGTAGATGTCATACCTTATAAGAAATTTGAGTTAGACATACATTTCCCAACCTAAAAATGTATTTTCCTTAGTATGCTGGAATCTACATTTAAGAGGAAACTGTTACTATGCTGTTAAGTATAGAAAACTTAATACACTGTGGTTTCCTTAGATATTTAGCTTGCTCTTTAACACAGAAATTTTACTGGTTTATGGCTATCTCAGAATAACCTTCTGCAAGTAACATCAATATGACTTATAATGCACCATGATCTACCCTTGTGATAATTGTACAGTGGGACAATTACAAATTCTAGCAATCCCAAGGGCATTTAAAAATGTTTTTTAGAATTACCATTTGGCAATGTGTAGAATCATTAAGGCTGGTTAATTGCTCTCTTTTATACATCTGAAATCACATTAGTTGCTCTGTGTGTAATTGAGAACAAAATTTGCCATCTAAAGTGAAATGGTCCTCGCAGGCCCTTTGCGAAAATAGTTCATTGAGGGTAAATGGAGCACAAGTCATTGTTAAAAACGTTAAGACTGAGAGTAAATCTGCTGACAGATCATCAGCAAAATAGTCAGGCAACAAACTCCACCCATCCTGATCCATGATTTCAACTGGAAATTCATGTTCTGCTGTCTCATGTTGCATTAAAATATACTTGGTCTGATTAAAAGAAAGCTGTAAGTTGGTATGAAGATAGTGAGAATATCAGAATGATATTTTTAGAGCTGTCTGCTCTCTGTTTAGCTGTCATCATATTAATATATATAAAACTGATGTTGATGGTGGAATTTAAGAGTGGTCCCTGGCGAGAAAGTGGAGACATCTGCAGTTCTGATGGAATAGTGATGTGTAATTGCTGAAACAATGTCAAATAACTGTATGAGTAACTGTGCCACAACTGGATAATACAACTTTGATTAAGAATTTGGGAGTTAGTTACTGGGGAAATAGCCATATTAAATCTTGGCCAATAAAAGAATGACATTGAGATGTCTTTCTCATTTTGTTTTATAATTACGGTTATTCTAAATGTATGTCCTCTTTTTTAGTCTAGCAGCAACATATATAAGTAGGACTCAAGACTTGACATGCTTTAAGCATTAAGAGAGTCACTGTCATTGGAAATCATAGGTTTTCTTGTATCTGCTTATAAACAGTAGAAGTTTTGAGTTGCAACCCGTACCCCTTGAAATAAGCAGAGCTATACACTGGCCAAGTTGTTAGTGAATAGAGCAGAGACATATTATACTCTGGATCCTAGGCTAATATAAGAAAAAATTTTCAGCAACAGTTTTAATCTCCTGCTTCATGGATATTTTTTAATTAAACTTGAATATGAAATATGTCATAACCTGAGAGACCATTGTGATCACATTACAGCACATTGTTTGAAATTTTTGATTCAACATTTGATAACTGTTGCACTTTTTTTTTCTTCTTTGTATATGTGCTCTTGCTTTTGGTTTTGTGCATGTGTATGTGTATTTGTGTATATATATGTAAATATATTAAAAAAGCACCTGCTTCACTTTGTTTAGGGAAGAGAAAGGACAACTGGAAGAGATGTCACTCATATCCAGTTCACAAGCTGGCCTGACCATGGAGTCCCTGAGGATCCACATCTTCTTCTCAAACTCAGACGCAGAGTTAATGCTCTAAGCAACTTTTTCAGTGGACCAATAGTAGTTCATTGCAGGTAAATATATATTATTTAAAAAAAAAAAAAATTGTTAATGTTGAATCAACATGAAGTGAAGCTATTCAGAACAGGGAGCTGACAAAGCTATTTGGCTGATCCCAAATTTTATGACTTGATTATGAGAAAGTGTGGCAGCAAAAGATGCATAAAAAGGCCTGTTTTCTGAAGGATGTAAGGATATTCAGATCGATAAAATCTGAGGATACACGGACTTTTGGCAAACAGATAAATGTTGGGCTATTCTGACTATAAACACCATGTTTGGCAATATTTGTCTTACTTTTGTTCAAAGATATTTAAAATACAAAGTCATCTTTGTTTGTATTGATAGGTAATTTGCAGCAAGAATGGTTTTTGATTGCTTGATGTTCCCTTGTTACACACTTTTTCTTTTTCTTTTGCTCTCTCACTGACTGCTCCCCTCTGAGTGGAACTGGAAGATGCCATTTCCTCTTGATAACTAAAACCCTTTGTGCTTTGTAGTGCTGGTGTTGGTCGCACTGGGACATATATAGGAATTGATGCCATGCTGGAGGGGCTGGATACAGAAGGCAGAGTGGATGTTTATGGCTATGTTGTGAAGCTGCGTCGGCAGCGGTGCCTCATGGTTCAAGTAGAGGTATCTTGCTAAAACTCCTGTCATTTAGAACTCTCCTTTGCTAGGCTTCATCAGTATTTCTTAGAAGCGCACTGCTCAGTCTTGGGTATTGCTACAGTACAGCTGAAGTTGTTAGAAACTATAGCTCTGAAAAAGATTGAGAAAAAAACTTCCAACACAGCTTTTCAGTTTTAGAAATGTCAACTTTTTAGTATAGGCTTTAAAAAAGGAAGCCATGAAGAACATTTAAAATGTGATAATCAAGTTTTTAGCATGCAATTCACAAATGCAAAATACAGCTTCCATAGTCAAATTTAATTTTCAGATTCTAAAATTTGTCTGTTTAGGTGGGATTTTCAGTTGAGTTGAGAGTACAACAAAAGTTACAAACTAATGAAAAGCGGATTTTTAACATATTTAAGTGTTTTGCAGGTCTTTCAAATCTCGGTTGAATGTTTCTTGAATGCCACTACCTTTATTTGCATAGCACTTTTCATCCAACCCACTAAACATGCTCCAAAATATCTAATTTGGAAGCCACTCTGATTTTTAATGCTTGTATTTAGTGCCTATTTAATGTTAATGTTTAACAATACTGTTTAGTAACAATAGCAGGGAGTGTATAGTTTCTTATAATGTTTGTAAGTGACGTGATTTATATATATATATATATTTTTACTCTTTAATATCTTTGTTTTTAAACCCTTAAAACGGGAAACACCAGTCACAGTACATCCTTATCCATCAAGCGTTAGTGGAGTACAATCAGTATGGAGAAACAGAGGTCAGTCTCTCAGAACTGCATTCTTATCTTAACAATCTGAAAAGAAAAGATCCTCCCAGTGACCCTTCTCTACTGGAGGCAGAGTTTCAGGTAAATTAACATTGCATTCTATTACCCGTACCTCCCAGTTACAATAGAAAATATGTTGCACAATAGTAATGAAGTAGAGGTACTGTGCAAAATAAATCAGTTCTGTTTTGTTTCCCTGGCACAGAAATGGTTTCTTAACTTTCATGAAAAAAAGAAGTAAATTAATGAAATTTTATTCCTGTTTTTGATGTTAATGTTTTTAACAAGGATGGGGAGCATAGAACAATTGCTTGTGTCTGTGTATGATTTTCTGTGCTGTTGTATGTGGTATAGCAGGCATTTTTAAACTATAATGCAGATATGACCAAAGTTTAAAGAATTAAAGACATGAGGCACTGGGAGATGAAGACTGGGTATGGCTGTTCAGAGGGGACAATGATCCCAGGAACCATTTTAGTCAAGCATAATACCAAACATCCTATTTCTTTAGAGATTACCTTCCTATAAGGGGTGGCGGACACAGAACACTGGGAATCGTGAGGAAAATAAAAGCAAAAATAGGAATGCCAACATAATTCCATGTAAGTATTTTCCACAAAACTTCCATTGTTTTATCTGTTACTTTCTGTAAGAAACCTACTAAATCTTTAAAAAATGAGGACTGTGAATTACCTTACTGAGAGGTATGTGATTAATTTTTTCAGCACTATGAAATTAGAAACCTCTCATACTGTTTTAAGAAAGAAGAGATGAAATGTTAAAAAATGTGAATTATTGGGACTGTTTAAGGTTATTTCAAATAAAGTGGCCTTTGTTCTGCAGTCTGTTGTGAAAGGACTGTCCTTTTTCTATTTGCTCCCCTGCACATGCAAGGACGGTGCCCCTCTAATGCTATACTTGAGTAGCAGTGTGGCATGATGGTGACATTTTTTTCTCATGCAGATGACTTTAACCGAGTGCCAATCAGGCATGAAGAGGAATGCAGTAAGGAGGGTGAACATGATTCAGATGATTCCTCAGATGAGGACAGCGAATGTGAAGAATCAAACAAATACATCAATGCTTCCTTCATAACTGTATGTATTCAGAGTATCCACTATCAGTATTTCAGCAGCTTGCAGCTAAAACTATGTTCTAGCTTGAACTCTTGTTCTAATATTATCTTGATAAAATGAATAGGATTTACCTGAGTAAGGGAGAAAGATCTGACAGTCATTTGGCAAATCCATTTGTTGTGTTTTATCAAGTTTTACTCATCAAAATTTTCTACATTTTGCTGCAGTAATAAGATGAATCTCTTCCCTTTACGTGGTCTTAGATTGCACAATCTCAAATAGCGAGACTAAATATAGAAATACATTTGTGTGTACACATGTTATCTTTAAAACAACTAGCTTTCAGACTGGGCTCATGATAACAAGTATTTATATTATTGAACATCTGCTTACAAGTTGATCCCTATTAATATTTTCCCTGTTAGTGAAATGTGAGTTTAGCTATTCACATACACAAAACTCTACTAGTGTAAATTGGGGCCATTGTTTTTTGGTATTATATATACCTCCAAAAAGAGGACAGTTATTGGTCACTAATGAAGCTACTGGTTTTAATGGAATTACTAGCTAAATTGGTTAATAACTTTAAATGCTTCACAGTTAGGATATCTGTTCAGAGTAAATGTATTTTCACTTTTGGGTAGCTCAGTATGAACAGAGTGCACCAGCTTTATGTGGTATAAACTCAATATCTTAGTGGTCAAATTAAACAGCTGGGTAGAATTAAAAGTTTTAACCCTTAAAAATATGCTTTGCAGAAAATGGCATGGTGATCTATACCTTTTTGTCAATATGGAAGTGATACTGCTATTAGAAGGATTAAGTTTAATGTCCTTTGGCTCACAGAATTCCTGTAAGACCATTACCTACTGTGATAGACATATTTTCTTGATAAACAAAAGGGTTCATTAGTTTATTTCACTGGGTATTCTTTAAATGACAATGAGTTCCATGGTTTGACAATCACATTTCAAATACATTTACGTAAAAAGTATTAAAACTTTTTTTATAGGGTTACTGGGGTACGAAAGCCATGATTGCAACACAGGGACCACTGCAGGAAACTATCCCCGACTTCTGGCAAATGATATTCCAAAGAAAAGTCAAAGTCATTGTTATGCTGACAGAGCTGAAAGAAGAAGATCAGGTGAGGACATTGTCTTCACACTGACATTATTAAGGGTCCTCTGTATGCAAAGAAAACACTCTACTGCACTCTCTCATTCCCTTCCTCCAGTTAAGCATTTTTCAAAAGACAAGGATTTTGTATTTCCAATATAATCTGTTCTATTATTTACCTTCTTAATTTACTTTTGAAAGAATTTTTGAGGAAAACAATGCATGATGCTATATTTCAAAAAACAGTAACACTTGTACAGTTTTAAAGTCTGTACATTCTGTAAATGCATGTGGTAGATAAAATAAAAGGAGGTTTCAATGGTAAGCACTGACTTGCACTTTTATCTATTTTAGGAACTCTGTGCACAGTACTGGGGAGAAGGGAAACAAACATATGATGGCATAGAAGTTCAAATGACAGATGTCTGCTCTTGTCCTAGCTATACAACACGTGCATTTGATGTTACACATCTAAAGGTAAAGGATTCTTTGCAAATTCCAAAAGAAAGTTTTACATTTGTTTCCCTGTTACAAACTTAGCCTAGAGAAAGTGAAGGGACAGTTCCCACTGCAGTTCCCACTTGCTCTAAGAACTGGAAATATTTTTTCTGTTCCATACCAGCAGCTGATTATGATAAATGCTACAAATTAGCTTGAATTTCCTATTTAGTGAATTGCTGAGATGGTAGTAGTGGAGTCTCAGGAGATCAGCTGTCTTTTGTGCTTTCAGAAAAGGCTTGGATGTCTACCTACCTCATATTCATGAGGTAGAACTCACATCATCATGCAGTCCCTCAGGAATATAATTCATCTTTTGTAAATCAGCTGCAATAGACGTACTGTGTGAATCTTTATATTAACCTGAACATTGACTACATTTCCTTTGCTCTTTTTCAGACAAAAGAAACACAGAAGGTGTATCAGTATCAATATCACAAGTGGAGTGGCTTAAGTATTCCAGAAAACCCCGAAGATTTAGTCAGCATGATTCTCAACCTTAAACAGAAACTCCCAGCCAGACCAATCACTGAGGACAACAGGAGTACCCGCTGTGTCCCCCTTGTCGTCCACTGCCGGTGGGTCTGAATTCAGCACATAACTTATACTAGCTCTGAGTTCTGGATATACGTAGCAACCCCAATTTGGGGATGCCTACCTTTTCCACTTGAAAAAAAAAAGCTTGACCTTTTTGATTGCAGTGATGAAAAGTGAGCACACTTTTCTTTGCTTAGTACACGTATTTTGAGAAGAAATGCTAAGTCAGAGTGCTCTTGTAGTATACTGCAAATGAGGAGCCAGCAGAGCATTTAGTTTCATTTCTCACTCTAGCATATAAACTCACTTTTTTAGGAACATTTCCAGGACTAGCCTTGCATACCATCTAAAAGAGAGGATAATCCTTCTAACAGTTGTTGAGACCGCTAAGTCTGAAGCTTCTAATTCCTCTTACCGCTTAAGTGGCCACATGAGATCCAGGTTGCCTCCAGATAAACTGTGTCTTGTGTGTATCCTACAGATATTCTTAACTGTAAAAATTTCAGTCCAGTAAAAATGTTTTGAAAATGTAATTCATTATGTAAACTTTGACCTAAATCTAATGTGGTCAGATGATTTGCTGATTTTACAGTTGGCATTTTTACATTTACGTCATCTTTTAGTGATGGATCACAGCAGACCGGTGTATTTTGTGCTTTAATGACCCTCTTGGAAAGTGCAGAAACTGAAGAAGTAATAGATGTTTTCCAAGTAGTAAAAGCTCTTCGTCGCACCAGGCTGGGAGTGGTCTCCACCTTTGTAAGTAAATCTTATGAACTATCAGAAAAAAATATGAAATTACTTATCAAGGTCACTAATATCCTTGTAACTTTACACATCATTTCTGAATAGAGAACACTAATTCTAATCAGGACATTCACAACCACTACTATGGAACTGGCCATTACTGATAAGAATTAAGAAGTCTGTGAGATGTCCAGAGCTGCAAATCTATAACACTTTTGTGGATGGATACTTATTATAAAATTACAGATTGCATAAATAGATGTTTCTGCAGTTGCTTCAGGGATGTACGTGCACAGTGTCCCTTAACTTCTGCAGTTAGGACTCTAACTCCATTCCACAGACTAGCAGCCATCTACTTGTTTCATTTAAACCATTCCAGATGAAATGTCTCTGTGCATTTTCTAACAAACTGGACTTAAGTGACATCAGTATGGGGCAGGTTATCTAATGACTTTGCTAGACTCCTTACAATAAGTGCTGTTTACAACTTAGGTACTCTAAACCCCATATTTTTGGTATTTTGTGAACAACTACATGTTACGTTTCTAAAATTTCAGAAATTAGAGGAAAAACGGGCTTATTCTTGTGCTCCAAGCATTCCATTTATACTAACTTCTTCTCTTTATATTTAAGGAACATTACCAATTTCTGTATGACACCATTGCCAATACCTACCCTGCACAGAATGGACAAATAAAGAACAACAGCCAGCAGGAAGATAAAGTTGAATTTTGCAGTGAAGTAGAAAAAACAGATCAGGAAACTGATTTGATCACTGTTGATCTTACCCCATCGCCACCAGAAGAAAATGAGCTTTCTAAAGCATGTGATGATTCTAAGGCTGCAGATAGTACTAAGGGAACAGAAAGCTCTACAAATGGTCCCACAACTCCAGTTCTACCTTAGAGGCTATGCTAAAATAAATAAATAAATAAATGAATAAATAATGTTATTTTATGTGCAAAAATTGTTAAACAAAGTAAGAACTATAAGATTTGTTCTTCTCACAACATTTAAAAAAAACCCCATTTATTGTTATGTCAGTTTTTCAAAGGTACAAATTTAAAGGAATACTTGAAATTGTAGAGTGGTAAAGAACTGTGAAAGTTTAAATTTTGTGTAGATGTGCATTTAATACTTCTTCAGAAACATTTCCACTTTTTTTTTACTTTTTCTTTTAAAAATATGTACAGTATAATACTATGATAAACAGTGGGAAAGAAACTTTTTAACTTCTGTAACAAGGAAAAAATAAACTCAGAACAAGATTAGTGTGTTGCAAAACCAGGTCTGTCTTCAAAAGTATTAGCAAGTAAATTAATCTAATTGGTAGACATATATTCAAGTATGTATTTCAGGAGTGCTGGCCAAGCACTGCTTTAATAATATCCTGTGGAACTTGAGGAACTTTGCCAGTTTTAAGAGCATATCATTTACATCAAGTTGCAATTCCAAGGAATTCAGATATATGGAGAATCTGCAAGTCCTCCCATATCAACGAGGAATAGAAATCTTTGCATTTTCCTAACTTGCCTCAAGGTGTCCCTGTTGCTCCATATATGCTAGTCTGAGATTTCGAAGTTAGACTCAAAGAAGTGTTTGAGGATTGTCATTTGAATGATTGCAACAATTCTGATAGAAAACACATTTTGTTTACTCTTAGAGCTTAAAGTACTGTGTGCCTGCACATGTATTTCTTATGCTTACTGTTATTTAAAGGGACTGCTTCCATGAATGCATCTGATTTGTTTTCAGAACTGGAAAATGCTTAGATGCTTTTTCACAAAACCTGGTACCAGATTATATTTTTTTCATTATGAGGTTTTGTATCTTACAGTTGTAATATTTTTACTGTTTCTTGCTGGATTTTAGCCTACTGTTTTTAGAACAAATAAAATAGATAATAGTTAACAAAGTGGAAATTACTCTGTTGGACTCTGCAAAATTATAATTTTCTTGTAAATGTGCAAAATTTTGTGCTATCCCAGCTATGTATAAAATGTACAAATTTCAGCAGGACAATGCACCATTTCATTCTTCTAAAACTGTGTGAACCCAGGTAAGTGTAATGATTCTCTTTTTACAGAAGAAGGAAACTTCATTTTTCTTTTGCTTGAAGTTGTTAAAGGAACACTCACTCAACAGATTCAGAGGTCCTAGTTTATCGCTGTATGTTGCTAATATCTCCTTACAGAACATAATGGAAAAAAATTAGGGAACCATATAAACAACACATACAGTCACGTTTGCTTAAAAATTTAATTTAATTTGGCTGTTACTCCAGATGAAATAATTAATTCACAGTTATCAACTCGGACAAGGGATTTCATGCAGTCTTAAGTGGCAACAGTCACAAAGGCAGTAGGATTCCCCTTGATTGTCAGCTAAATTGCATTTTCAGATGAAGTTGTGTTAGGAGATAAACTAACAAAGCTGAGGAGTCACCTGTAGAGAAAAAGTCATGAGATGAAATGTGAAGATAATATAAAATTTTTTTTTGGTGGTTATTTTTAGAGGAACATGTCAAAATTGAAAATGTAGCATACCTTTGAAGATCACAAGGGTAAACAGCCTGCAATGCAGGTCAACTTATTGCTGTTCATTGGTTGACAGAGAACAATTAATTTTTCTTCATCTAAGATTTGGCCACTGTAATGCCTCTCTAGCTAGTTCAGGTAGCAAAATAAAAAGGTTAGTGCAGCTACATATTGCACGAGTGTGAAGACAAAGACTAGTCACACTTTTAGGAATAACTGAAAATGTTTCCCAAATCAAAAAGTAAGCATAAGTTTTCATGTTGTGTAAATCTGAGAGTACTCATACATTTCAGTTCCTTGAAAAATGGTTCTGCAGCTTTTTATACATCTGTAGCACCTGGGTTATAAAAATTCTGAAGGATTTTGTTTTGCTTAAATTATTTTATAGAATGATTTACATGTGTTTTTTAAATGATTTTTTTTAAATGCATACTGGGTTAACACTTGATTTATATTTGTATTTTGAAAGAAAAGTCTTGAACTATTAAATTTTGCCTCATGTATGCCTTTGTTATTAGCCTAAGTTCCTTACAGTTACAAGGGGATAAACTGAGCTTTTCCTTTTTTTAATTTTCAAACTCAATTGAATTTTCAAATTTAATTTAAAAAGCTTTTAATTATTTTCAAATTATTTAGTAGTTTGTACAATTAAATCTCATTAAATCCCAGTGTGACAGTTAAGGAAGCCTGTCTCAACACGGCTTAAAAATTCTGATTACTTCTAGGAACCTTTTATCTATATAGCAGGGGTGGTTTTTTGCCTTCCTTTTTGTCATTTGAACTTCAAAAATCCACAAGGTGGTGACACAGAGCTTCTAAAAGAAGGTCATTGTGCTGGATGCTCCATAGTCACTTGGTTTATTCACTTGTAGGCTTAACTTCATGTCTCCCAGGAACGCAGTGAATTATATTACAGGTAAGGCATGAAGGCCAAGCTAATAATGCGCTGCTAGGAAACTGTTCTGGGTGTGTTAGGGCAAGAACATCGTAGCAGGCTGGAGACTTGGCATAGCCTAAAAGCTGAGAAACAAACATGCAGAGTAAGATGCAAAACATTTTTCTCCTGTCAGTGTTTTATAATCTGAAGTCCAGGATAAAAATAACTAAGCAACAGCTCATCAGGGAGAGGACTTTGAGCAACAAATGAGGGTAATCAAGAGCTTATCTGACCAAAAAAAAAAGTCACTTTTTTTGTCACTTTTTTTATGATATGACAAGTTATGTCACGTGATAAAGTGACAGTGCTGTGTTAGAGGAGTGTGGTGTGGGAAGAGAGGGGAGAGGAAGGATCCTAGAGTGTCCAGAAGTTTCTTCTTGGTCAGGTAACAGCAGTGGAGAATGAATAGTCTGTTTGCTTTTGTGTAGATCTTTATGTTTTCTTGTGCTCTGTAGTGAACAAGGTAGTTACATTAAAATCTTTTTCAGAGACCGTACATTATGAATATCAGCCACACCATGATTCTTGATATAAATGTTATATAACACAAAAAACAGCCAGCCAACTGAGCTGTGGTGGTTAGAGAAGCCACTGAAGGACATGTTTGCTTTCCCACACCTCGGCTTCTGCTGCTGCATTTGGGTTCTTTCAGGGTATGTGTCTTGCTCCCTTCCCCACCCAAACATGCAGCCAGTGTCTGAGAACTCATCCTTTCCACTTGTGAGCTGTTTGATGCTGTCAGAGCCTGCGGTCTCATGACAGCAACAAGCTCACTCCCACTATGGAAGAGAGCACTTTCTTCGCCTCCCTCTGAACTGATCTGCTGGGAAGGAGTTGGTGACCACTGGCAGGAGCCTGAGAGCTAGATCAGGACCAGAGGATCCCTACATTCCTCTGCCTCACCTTTCAATGTTATTGTTGAGACATCAGGGTGAGGAGGTGGGGGGGAGTTGCTTTAGGATTGAAAAAAGCAGTGGGTTTCAAGATTTGCTGCAAACCAGGAAACCTACGGTCAATCTTGCAGAACCAGAGAGTGAGTCTTTGAGACATAACAGGGTTGAAGCCAGGAGCTACACAGGGAAGTAAAATATGAGCCATAAGTAAGAAAGGAAGAATAGTGGCTCAAGACAGGTGTCTCAGTAAGCTGGATATTATGTCCTTCATATAACATTCCTCAGAAAAACTCTCCAGTAGCAGTGCTTATCTCTTCAACAGGGTATCTTGATTTTGTAAAAGCCCAGGGTTTTTTTATGTTGTACATTCTCCAGATTGCCTGAGGCTCTGAATTCCCCAAGGGCTTACACAGCTGTACCACAGCTACTTCTCCATACATAAAGCAACTGTTTGCCAAGAGCCAGCGTGCTGTGTTTTAGACTAGGGAAAACCAAAATAGAAGAAAAGGAAAGTTTCAGTTACAAAGTACAGCACATTTCTATATGCATCAGCTGTACTTCACAAAATACGTAAGTCTTCTGAAGATGAACAGAATACAATCATTTTAAAGGTACAGTAATGTAGAAATAAAGTTTTGTGCAAAAGCTTTGTAAGTCAATCTTTCTTTTCAATGCAAATGAAAGGAAGATGATAGCTACAGAAGTACTAAACAAGTTTCTACTAAATGATCTTTCTAGGGACAAAAATAATTATTTAGGGAGGATAATTAGTGTAAGTTATTGTAAAATATAAGCCTCACCATTTTAACTTCAGTGAAAAACAAGGGTTTATTAAATAAATACATCCTCAGGATTGTTAGCATCAGCAATGCATAATGTTACTGAATTTTTGAAACTACCATAATAAACCTTTTTCAGTGGAATAAGAGTATAGCTGGGCTGTCTCTTGAATCCCACAGCTGCACTACTGTGGCTGGCAGCACTAATGTAGTCATAAGTTTGACTGTCTAACAGAGGAAAAAAAAACCCAATGAAGTTTACTTTGGACCAATTTTAGCACTCAGTTTCAAATTTTCAGTTTTGAAGATGAAATGTCATGACAGCCTGCACTTGGCTGGCAGTTAGCTAAGACCCGAAGCTTGGACATACCAATACGTCAAAGTCCTTGGGGTGGACCTGGTGTATTTTCAGAGCCTACCCACCAGGCTGTGCTGAAATGCTTCAAATGACTTTTGCTCTGTTCAGAGCACTCCCACAATGCATCCAGCTTGCTCCATTTCAGTGACACGGAGCCATTTGAGGTAATGAAGATGACATTTGTTTATACCGCACTGCAGAGATTGTGTCTATCCGAGACCAAGCACTAGTTCAGAGTGAGAGCGTGTGTGTACATGCGCATGTGTGCGCGCATGTGTCGTTCACAGCCTGAAGTGTGAAATAACATTCCCAACCAGAAATCGATGAGTTGTTGACTTGGCAGCTGCTTGACTTAAAAAAAAAAGAAAACTAGGAGAAACGTGGATGACACAGTGGGCCTTGTGTTAACTTTTTTGTGGGCAATGAGGCACAGAGACAATATTGTATTTCATGGCTAATGGCTTTGCTTTATAGGAGTGGTTTTAAAAAATTAAATTGTAAAAAATAAACTACACATGAAGTACAGGAGATTGTACACATACAGAGTACTTGTGCTGTTACAGGGTGAAACAGTGCTGCCTACTAAAAACTGTCAGCTCTCCTGATGTTGCAATAGAAATCAGTGTGCATGTTTGTCAATTATAGAGAAAAATAGTATAAAAATGACAATAGGAAGTTGCCACTGGAAGACTAATTTCTTGCCAAATGCAGACATTTGGAAAGAAGCGTCATTTTTTTTTTTTTTACGAAAGAAATAATGAATTATTTTCATTCCATTTTACTAAGGTTAATATATCATTTTGAGAATAACAATATCTTGTTCTGAAGTTTAGTACTGTACTTCTTTTTACTCCTGCTCTTTTCTGAAATATTTAAATATATTATTTTTAATATATGATTGTGGCATTGAAACCACTTCAAAACTAGAACAGTTCAGTATCATTGTTTCCTTTTTCTGTGGTGTTTTCTTAATGTAATTTCTATTCAGCAACAAAATGAAATTCTGACTTCATGTATTGATTTAGCATAAATAAAATTCTCATGAAATAGGAATTCAATTTCTTAAATGGCATTAACGAATTATTCCATAAGGAGTTATGTCTCTTTCCAAAGGGGGTGAGGCATTTCCACTATCAAATAATGCCTTGCCACACTCCAACCACCGTGGAAAGACTCTTTCTCTGCCCATGTAGGGTGAACAAAGCTCACATCTCCCCTTCCCCCATCAGATAGCCCTCGTCTCATCTCGTAGTCCAAATAGTCAAAGTCTCAGACTTCTCCTTTTATAGCTCTTGTTTCAGTTACTGAATGGCGGCCTCTTCCTATTTGAATATTTATATCAGCCTTCCAGGTTTTCTTCTTATTTGGGATATTCAGCATTTCATTGACTTGAAGAGCTATATGTTTTCTGCAACAGCCTTCCTTTCCCATCCCAGTCTCTATTCTCAACGTCCCTGCCCCTTTTTCCCCATCCTGGATGCCAGAAAGCAGCAAGAGCCGTCTGCTCTGCCAGGAAAGCAGAGAGCAGCTTGAGGGTGAAGCAAGGCAGGCAGGGGAAGGACAGCACCCACATGGGCTCAGTCCCACCGTGCCCAAATAAACTGAGCAGAGCAGGTCTGGTGGCAGTAACCAGCATCGGACAGCAATTCACTGCTCACCAGACAAGTGCAGAGTGATGAAGCAGGTCTGAGGCCAAGGAATCATGATGGTGAGTCAGGCTCAGACATGAGCGTGGCCATGTGCAGGTAGACCTACAGCATGGCAAGTGTAGGCAGGGCTTCTTGCCTTAATGCCTCTTAAATCTTGACAGAGGGCAGGAAACTAGATTCTATTTCATCTTCTTTTCTCATGGTCTTGGACTCCACTTTGGAGATGCTGGCTGTGTAAAGTGCACATGCCACCCGGGTAGACATTATGGAGATCGATTACTTATTGCATGGCATTTTTCAGAGCCTGTGATGTACTGACTCGTGAAGACTTCATATAAGGTTGGTAAAGTAGAACATACCAGCATGGCATGATAGCAGCTGAGCTTTTGTATCACAGTGTACAATTCCATGGACTCTGCCTTATTGTTTCTTGAAAATTGCTGATATTTCAGGTTTTTTTATACTTAGATGGTAGGAAAACTATCAACACTTGCAAAATCAATGCCACAGGCTGAGCGCCAACTGAATATTTGGACTAAAACTTGCAATTTTATTGATAAAAACTAATAGTTTATGATGATCTGTGCAGAATTTAGAGTTGAGAGTTAAATACATAGAGGTGAGAGAAAAGCAAGTTAGCTGAGTTCATTGACTTACAGATAGGATGCTTATGTATATTTTCATTCAAGGCTCATTTCTACTCTGCAAGCTACATCTGCATCTTCTGCATCCTAAGTGAATCCTCCTGTCATCTTGTCAGCTGAGGTTTTATTTTGAAAGTTCATCTGAGACAAGATAGGAAAGAAATAGCCGCAAACCAGATATATGGAAGACTGTGCCACCATTCAGTGAAATCTGGACAGACTGGAGAGCTTGGCAAAGGTAAACCTAATGAAGTTCAACAAGGACAAGAGTCCTACACCTGAGAAGTTATAACACCATGCATCAGTATAGGTTAGGGGTAGACCTGCTCGAAAGCAGCTCCATGGAGAGGAGCCTTGAAGTCCTGGTGGACAATACGTTATCCATGGAACAGCAATGTACCCTTGTGGCCAGGAAGGCCAATGGTCTCCTGGGGTGCATGAAGATGAAGAGTGTGTCCATCAGGTCGTGGGAGGTTCTCCTCGAGCTCTACTTTGCACTAGTGAGACCATATTTGGAGTGTTGTGTCTAGTTCTGGTCTCCCCAGTTGAAGAGAGACAGGGGAAATGCTACAGAGAGTCCAATGGAGAGCTACGAAGATGATTAAGGGACTGGAACAACTCTCTTGTGAAGAAAGGCTGAGAGCCCTGGGGCTGTTTAGCCTGGAGAAGACTGAGAGGGGATCTTATTAATGTTTACAAATATTTGAAGGGTGGGTGCCAAGTAGAAGGGGCCAGTCTTTTTCCAGTGGTGCCCAGTGATAGGATGAGAGGTAATGGCAGCAAGGTGAAACACAGGAAGTTTCACCTCAACATGAGGAAAAATTTTTTTGCTGTGAGCATGATGGAGCCCTGGAACAGGCTGCCCAGAGAGGTTGTGGAGTCTCCTTCTCTAGAGACTTTGAACATACACCTGGATCTGTTCCTGTGTGGCATGACTAGGTGATCCTGCTCTGGCAGGGAGGGTTGGACTCAATGGTCTCCAGAGGTCCCTTCCAACCTCTACCGATCTACCTATGATTCTATGATCTTGTTCTCAACATTTGTCTTGCAGGAACAGCTTTCTGACATGGTTTTGTGAAAGTCACACTTTCAAGCTTGCTAATTTTGAATTCCTAATGCAGTACTCCTTGAAGTCATGAACTGCTCACTGCTGCACAGAAATGTATTAAGAAGCACCGCATCTCATTTTCTGGTATCTTGTTGAAGGACAAAGCTATATAATGTGCTGTATAATTACTGTTGTTTACTGAGAGAGCTGTCTCTCTCTCTTTTTTTTTATGAAATGAGAGAGCTGGGGTAGCAGTTACTCCTTTGTTCTCAGCTATGTCCAGACAGGGAGGAAAATGTTCCTTGTCCCAATAGATGTATGTATCCAGACAGCATCTCAGCTCATGATAGGCTACAGTACAAACAGGCAGGTTTCGCTATGGTATTTTTTTGGTCTTAGTCGTTTTGACTTGAAGCCCAGGCCACTGTTCTAGTCTAATAACTAGGTGACAGGCATGATTATGAATCAGCAACGTGTGACATGGTGGTCTCAGTCCTTTACATATGGGAAAAGACTGTTTCACTGTTAGGGCAGGAGCACTGCTCTGCAAATTAAACTGCTTGACATACCTGCAAGTGGACAAAATGTACATAGTTCTATTGGAAGAATATCAGGGCCTAGGAGTAAGTTTTGCGTACTTCTAAATGTTTTCTTTGGTGCATATACTTTGTAGCTTCTCTGTAGACTCCTCTTCATAGCGAAGAGCTTCATTAAACCATAACAAAGCAGGCATGAAGCCAGCAGCTAGTATCATGACAGGACACTTCAAGTAGGAGGCACAGCTGTAGAAGTAAGGCAGCTTGAACTGAGATGGCCCCACACTCACGTGTTGTTTTTATAAAGAAATGCTCAGGAGTCACCAAATGAATGCTATTCAACAGCCATTTCAACTGCTACTCCCTTATTCCCTCCAAAGTGTTTGAGTGGAGCAGGTGGGTATGTTTTTCCTTATATTTATGGAATTGTTTCTTGCTTTGGTTCCTTGCTGCATTACTTTTTCCTTTTTTTTTTTTTTTTAAATTTTAAATTGCATCTAACACTCTATTACTTCAAGCTTTTGCTTGTAGCTAAAAATATAAATAAATCAAGAGTTTGTTTAGTTTAATTCCTGGTGCTGCAATTTTTTTCATCCAACTGTCATTATGACTTAGTCATTTCTTTGCTCAAAACCATAAAGTACAACAGCATCCAAGGTAAATACTTCAATAAATCGAGTCTGATAAAATAAATAGTTATAACTTCAAAAATCTAAGATAAATAGGAAAGGGAGAATATTTTTATAAGGTTTATTCAGGTTTCCTTGGCAAGAGCTTGATGTACAGTAGACATCCCAGCCAGTACTTTCCCCTGCAACCTGACACTCTTGGCTGAGAGACATCACAAACACAAACGAGTGACCGTGTGATGGTAACTGCTCTGAACAGCTCCAACTGTGTGTCAATGGCTCCTCTGAAGTGGTTCACAGGCAGAGATCACAGAAAAAGGGCTGTTAGAAGGTAGCATGAGTAACCCAGCTCAGAAGCTAGAACGAGATATGACTCCACAGCAGGGAAGTGAGCTGTATGCAGAAAGAAATGCAGGTGCCCGGTTGTTCTGCTGGACTTCTAAATTGGAAAAGGGAACACCAGATTTATCAAGGAAGGGACTTTTTTCAGCCAATTATATAATTTTATACTAGCATTTAAGGGAAAAATTGCAGTGTGCATGAATCATTTCTATGGCAAATTAATAGAATCATATAAGGGAACACATTAACTCCCTGTGTTCCTTTGGACTGGTTCTTGTTCTGTAAAACTGAAGCATAGATATTCTGTAAGGCTGGTCTCTGATCCTCATAAGATCAAGGCAGCTTCCTCATAGAGGACTGAACTATATAGGGCCAGCTGTACATGTTATAATGAATATCTGAGCACCTATTTTTTATCAAGGACTAAGGGGAGCAGAAGGTTATATTAAAGAAGAAAGGAGCAAATTTTTCTGCTGTGATTACTTGGAGGTAAAGGACAAGCCCAGTATGTCAGAGTTCAGCACTGGCAAGGAGAGCTCTGGAAACTGCAGATGTCTTTTTCTGACCAAAGATGAGATACTGCCCATGATGTAAGTGTCACCTTAGTCCTCTGTTAAAGAACGTTTTTGATGACGTTAACCAGATTTGGAGGGCAGCTGTTATGAAGTGTAGCTCAGGAAACTGTGCTGCCTCAAGGTCTTGGAGCAGCCTTTTTACTTTTATGTCTTGGCTAATGAAGAGACTGCCCTTTGGCATCTGTTATATAAGGCAAGAGCTTTTTAAGCCCAATGCATTTCGCATTTTCTTGAAAAACAAAACTTTTGACCCAATAGGATAATGCATAAAAAATTTCCTGAGTTGCAGCCTCCTTGAGTTTTCCCAATGTGGGTTTTTGCTCCACAAAGTGCATTATGAGCATGGGGAAAACAGGTCCAGGGACAAACTGCTTTTTCAATGTTGCTTAAAAGTGTCCAGTGATGTCAATATGATCACATCATTCTTCTGAGTCTGTTCTATATCAACTGGAATTTTTTGGATTATTTCAAATGATTTTACTGTGCAGTAAATTGAGGCTTAAATAAGAGAAGCAAGTATGAATAGATTACATTCAATATTATTTTTGTTTGGCCCTTCAGTACCAGAGATACTGACGCTCACAAATACTGCCTCTAGAGAGAAAGTTTCCCTCTTGTAATAAGCTCTTTCTTCTCCACAAAACCAAGGGGAAAACAGAGGTCATCTACATAAAAATGTGCATTTGGCACACTACTGTGCCTTGAAACAATTCTGTTCTTGGTTTCTGCTGCCCTGTAAGTGGAGAACAGCACAGGGTACGTTTGTGGTGCACTCAGTATTAACTTTCACATTCCACTTCTTTAAGAAAAAAAGGTACAAATAATAATCTGTTTTAAGTTTTACCCAGAGCCCACTGTTAAATTGGTCCTCAGCCAACAGCAATCTAAGAATATGCTTTCCTGCTAATATGGTTCAGTGATAAGGTCCCCGCCAGCAGTATATAACAGGGAAACTGTATGTAGTTAGCCTTGATTCCTTGGCAATCAGGCACACAATTTGAACAGCAAGTGGGAAATTCCTATTGATCTGGTTATACTGATTTTCAGAGTTTTATACCTGTTTCTTTTTCAATGCTGTCTTCCCCTGCATCAGTTGTTTCTTGGGATTTTTTTCTTTAGTGCATGTAAAAGATCAAAGCAAGAGGCAACATGAATTTGCTCTTAGAAGTGGTTTCTGTTGTATCAAGATCCATTCCATTAGATTAAAAATTGGCACGTAACAAAAAAAAAAATCCCCCAAACCATAATCAAAAATACAACTTCTGCTACCTTATGGTTTATTTTTGGATAGGGCCAGTTACATGAGCATAGTTGGAGTACACACAGGTACTTGTTACAGCATCAGAGCTAAGCAACTCGTATGTGCATTTAAATGTGCTTTTCTGGTGGGCTTGAAACCTATTCGTAATCAAGCAAACCATTTTGCTTTTCAGCAGATTTGACATTCTCCCCTCAGAAGAGGCTCAGTACTGGGACGGCAGCTATGTTACACTGCCACTCCTGACTGAGGTGCATTGACAGAGACACATGTGGGAGATTACATAGACTCCACTTTCACCAAGTCTTGCTATGGCCAGGATTCTCTCTCATTTTTATAAGCACTAAATTTTACCAACATTTACCCTCAAATTAAAGAACTAACAAGAACATATTACTAAGGCAAATAGACTTTGCTTTTTCTTCATAAATAAAGCAGAATCTTATTTGATCTTTGTTGCCTTGGATGAAGAGAACATGTTATTAGGTGCCAAACCTTTGATGGTCTCGTGGATGTACCTGAAATTAACTCACTGAGAGTAAAATGGAACTGATGAGTCACACATGAGTTTGCAGTTTCTTTTTGTCTCCCATATAACTAGGGCAAAAGTTACATAATACTTTTCCTTTTTGGTACAGCTTCAAGCAAAGCAGGAGTCTGAATATGATTGCTTGGAAAGACATTCTCTATGAATTCAGAAAAAAAGGTTAATTTGTAGTAAAGCAGTTCCCTTTCCCATCTTATCTGCATGTACAAATATCAAGAATGGAAATAGAAGTAGGAACACATAGATATGTATAAAAGTATCAAAGTGGAGATCTCTAAGATTGATCCTTACACTCACTAATCTATAACAGTTTTTACTTTAGTAGAATCCTTTAAATGCTTGGCTAACAGTATGTCTGTATTTTATTTCTGAAGTCTAAGTAGTTAAGTAATATTAAGCTAAGTACAACAAGCATATAAACTCTCAAATATCAGGTTCCAACAGAAAGAAATTTGGGAACATAATCTGATGTTAAGACCTTTGCAGCTAATGTGAGCCTTTCATCTAATGGAGTTCTCTTGGACCAGAGCTGTTACTACCAGGCACTGTAACTCCACTTCTGAGCAAAGAAAACCAGCCTGGAAAGATGTATAACCACCACGGAACACTGACGGAATCTTAGCTCCTTCCTCTGTCCTAGTCCTCCTGTGTGATTCTGGGCAAGTCACTCTGGGAAATAAGACACAAAGTCTATTTGGAAAGTGAGGAATATAATACTTTGAAATAGTGGTAAGCTGTTGTGAGATAAAAAAGCACTGGCAAACTGTGAAGTTATCTTTAATAATGGGGAACAAACAAGTATGTTAGGAAGAAAAGATTGTTATGTGGCTAGTTTTTATGGGAATCAAAGAGGAAGCAGGACATATATGTGAGTAAGAGAAAGTGTTTTATATACACATGCTTATAACTGATGGTATCAGTAAAAAGAAGTTGCTCTGGTAGGCTAATCCCTGCCCATATCCTTCACATTGTACAGTTCTGTCTTGATCCTACAACAAAATCTGTGTTTCACAGGTGAGACTTCTGTATAGCTATACACGACATGCAGCTGCTGCTGTATTATAAAGTACTCAGGGCTAGATGCTGCTGTAGTTTGGCAGAGTGAGTACAGAATAGTAATTAGGACTTTCAGAGCTATCCATTAAATTTACATGCCTGTTTCAATTCAGTTAATGCAATAAAAATCCAAGACTGAAGATCTCAACCAGGAATCTCTGGAGAAATACCAGGTAAGATTTAGGTAGCTCAGAAAGCAGCTGTATACATTCTATGTTAAAAAAAGACCCAAACAAACAAAAAACCCCAACCAACCAAAAAACTCAAACACTAATGTGGAGACACATTAACAGGAGTGCTGATTCATATCATTAATATGGGCAGGCAGGAACTGTGGAGAGCGAAACAGCTGTTGGAACATGCTTTCCTTGAGAACACACCTAAATTAAGAGGCTGTCAGAGACATGTGTTTCATAATGTTGGCAACTCAGGTGTAACAAATTTCCAAGATGACTGTTAGTGAGTACTAACAGCTAAAAAAGCATTTCCAATTTCTTGCTGAATGTGGAGACTTAAGTGTCAAGAGGAATAGAGGACTGCAAGCAAAAGGCGAAGGTCAGTTGGGATACATGTGCAAAGTAATGCCCATTAGCAGGAAAAACATAAATGACTTCCAGACAGGATGGGGTTCAACTCAAGTGACTTGATTTAAGGAAAAGAACCAGGAACGGAGTGAATGGAAAGATCTCATACTTTCATAGTACAGAGTGTTTTTGCTTTCCATGTCAAACTTTTTGTCTTGCACGGTGGATATTGGATGTGGTTTACTATGATAATTCCTATCTTCCTGTATTTGCTTTTCTTTTGATATATTTTAAAATAATGTTAATTGCACTGGGAAAAAACATGCGTTCTCCTGTTATTTTTCTTTTCTAAGTGCTACACTGTTTTTCATTTATGGATCAGTTTCTTACTGTAATGGAACCAAAGAGATCATGATTGGATTTTATTTCCTGAGTGTGATTGATCAATGCCTGCGAAAATTACTTCTTTATTTCCCTGGAACTGTTTGGCAGATCAGAAGTGGGAATTAAGCATGACTTTCAAGAATTTTTGTCAACTTTCCTACTCCTTTTATTTTTATTATCTGCAGTGATAGACTATTCAGGCACATGACATAAAGGAAACTAGATATTTATGCTTTTTAAATAACTTTTAGGTATCTTGCTAGTAGAACATTCCTTTGTTCCATGTTTGGTTTTATTTGTTAGTTTTTCTTCTCATTTTTTTCACTTGGACATTCTCTATGAATTTTAAGTAAATGTTGAAGAGAAAAGGTAGAACTTTTGATGCCAAACATTAAGACAGGGTTTGAGGATGTATATTTCACCTGTTGACTTATTATTGGTAGTGATTATCATGAAAAGGTTAAAATGGTGCTCAGTTTGGCTACTTTCTTTTCAACAGGCTGCTTCAACTATGGTTTCTAAAGATGGGAGATTCATGCTACTGATTTTTGAAAAACATTTTCTTGCACGTTAAAGAAGTGTTTTTGTTGATAATTATAAAATGCTGACCCTTTCACAAAGTAGTGTATCAAGACCTGTGAAAATGGTGATACTCAGATTTCAAAAATGGAAGGTCCCTAGATCACATCTGAAATATGTGGAGTGCTTTTTTTCAGAACACACTCTTTAAATCACTGATGCTGGTAGCAGAATTCTGGCCAACCAGGCAGATCTGTGAACATAGCTCCGTGTTAATCAGGCTGTAACAAGTGGTGGGTTGGGTTTTTTTCTGTTGTGGGTTTGGTTTTCTTTTTTACAATCATTTTGTGCTCCACACTTATGTAATTCTACAAGTTTTATTGATTTATTAATCTGATTTATAGTGTTAATTAAAATTGTGTCTGGGAACACTTTGAAAATGCATGTTATTTAGGACCTATGTGAAAAAATCTCTAAAGGACAAGGGAACATTCATTCGCATGAGTTTTCCATCTGTCTTTTTCATGATGGTTTGCAATGTGCAATAAGTTTCAGTAGGTATTTGAGCAATATTTGGAATCTGTACATGTGGTGTTTTCTGGGGAAGAGATGACATCAGAAAAATTATGTTTATTAGGCTTGCTTGGCAAGGTTTTGATAGTGGGAGGGCGACAGAGGTTGCTTCTGTGACAAGCTACCAGAAGCTTCCCCTATGTCTGATGAAGGCAGTGCCAGTCAGTTACAAGATGAGTCCTTTGCTGGCCAAGGCTGAGCCCATCAGTGACAGTGATAACACCTCTGGGGTAACATAATCTAAGGAGAGGAAAAAAACAGCACAACAGAAACTGCAGCCAGAGAGAGGAGTGAGAATATGTGAGAGAGACAACTCTGCAGACACCAAAGTCAGTGAAAAAGGAGGGGAGGGTGTGCTCCAGGCATTGGAGCAGAGATTCTCCTGCAGCCCCTGGTGACAACCATGGTAAGGCATGCTGTCTCTCTGCAGCCCATGGAAGTTAACGGTGGAGCCAAGATCCATCTGCAGCCTGTGGAGGACCCCACAACAGAGCAGGTGGATGTACCTGAAGGAGGCTGTGACCCCATAGGAAGCCTGTGCTGGAGAAAGCTCCTGGCAGGACCTGTGGCTCCATGGGAAATGCACACTGGAGCATTCTGTTCCTGAAGGACCACATCCTGTGGAAGGGACCCATGTTGAAGCAATACATGTAGAACTGTATCCCATGGGAAGGACTCACATTGGAGAAATTCATGGATGATTGTCTCCTGCAGGAGGGACACCATGCTGGAGCAGGTGAAGAGTGTGAGGAATCCTCTCCCTGCCAAGAAAGGATCAGTGGCGACAACGTGGTATGAACTGAATGAAACTCCCACTCCCAGTCCCTCTGCACTGCTTTAGGGAGGAGGTAGACAATTCAGGAGTGAAGCTGACCCCAGGAAGAATGGAGGGGTGAGTGGAAGGTACTTTAAGATCTGGATTTATTTCCCGTTATCCTACTCTGATCTGATTGCTAATATATTAAACTAATTTGCCCAAGTTGAGTCTGTTTTGGCCATGACAGTCATTTGCAAGTGATCTCTCCCTCTCCCTCTCCTTATTTTGATCCACAAGTCTTTTATTATATTTTCTCTTTCCTGTCCAACTTAGGAGGGGGAGTGATAGAGCAGCTTTGCTGGGCACCTGACATCCAACTAAGGTCAAACCACCATGTATGGGTGTCTCTGACCAACTAAAGAAAAAGAATTTCCTAATGTTGCCTCAGCTAGACAGACAGTAGAGGACTTCTGGGTCAGAACTCTCCCTTTAGTGTACTTTCTAGAGAACACTTGTCAGAGTGACTATTTCTGGTGTCTGTGTCAGCCTCACAGAACCTCCTGATCCCATGGCTATTCTTTTAGATGTACACACAAATTATGTCATGACTGAATAACCTTATTTTCTGCCCTAGGATATAGTTTTATGCTGTCTGCCCTGCTCATCTCACAGAAGCTTTCTTCAAACCAAATACCTTTACTTTTCATGGTATTTTGAGCTTGAACTGCTGTTGGGCAGAGCAAGAACAACTAGCTGGAATAGGAGGCAAAAGACAGGCAGAGTAATTGCTGCAGTGTGCCCCCTCAAGCAGCCTGGGCAGCCCAAAATGAAGGAGAGCCCTCACTTGCCTATAAGTAAGGAAGGCAAAAGTACATGGTCCTACAAAAAACTAAAAGTTTTTGGCTATTTCCAGGAAGTTTCTATCTCTTGCTAATTCTTTTTATGCGTGTTGACTGTTTGCCCTAGGATCTGAGCTGCAGGATTTGTCCTTCTCATAGAGACAACAGCTCCCAAGTAGCTGCACCATGACCAATGTTCCCAGCATGGATGTGTTTAGGATGCCTTAAAGCTCTGGACTCGAAAGTATTTTAAAGGGATTGTATGATATATCCTTTCTAGTATTTTATTAAGCTATTTATCATAGTTGAATGTCAGGAGTTTGGTATTATTTTTTTTAAAACAAAACAATTCCAGAAGTAGTCTTTCTTTTCTTTAATGTGTTTTTATGGCAGATGGATAACACGGAGTAGTCATGTTACTATTTCAAATTGGCATGTTCTATTAAAAATTATTGAGTAGCTATACTGTAATGTCTCCTATATCCAACAGAGCTAATGCAGATTTATACTGATGTTACAAGAGAAATTGGCCATTTTTGGGGTATCAACATTTTCTAAGTGAATGGATATCTTGTATCTCAAATAAGGCTTCATAACACCTCCTTAATAGTACATATGGTCTTGAAGACAAAATGGACTGCTGGGCAACAACTTTATTCTTTGAAATCTGTGCAAGCTAATCATACATACCTTTTATATTTAACAACAAAATACCTGCCTGGAACACCTTTTACACTTTTGCTTGTATGTACGTTGTGTCAGAATATTTTATTTCTATTTATATCAGATAGCTGTACTGTCTGTAATATAACATGTTATACATGAAGAGTTTTACAGTGCTTAGTAAAGTTCTGTCGCCCTAAAACTGGATTTTGGAGCTCTCAAGTAGGGCATTCTTTGTAATAACTTTCCATCATCCCTTCCAACATTCTTTCTCTTTTGAGAATCATGGCTGATTAAAAGTCTAATGCAACAGCTGTTTGTAATCATATGATTGATACGTTTTCTAGACAGATGTGGAGTATTAGAAGCAGAAACATTCTGATTTTTTGCAGTGTTCAAACAAGTTTTGGACTGATACTTTTTAAAGTCAGAGTAGAAGAGGGTCTTTCTGTACTTTATTAACAATTTGTGTAACTCAAAATTTGATAACACGACATAGAAAAAAAACCCAACATAGGTGTGACTTTAGGAGGTGAAATTATTTGTGTGCATGAATCAAAAAGTGATCTGAAAATTTTTAACAGCTCCCTATACTAATAGATTGCTGTACAAAATATTTTTTTTTACCCATTTAATGTCAGAAGTGAAGTCTCCTTGTGAAAAACATACTCTTCACCTAGCATGAGCTGATCACTACATAACAGCTAGCTGAAGGGTGGTGAGACCAGCAGAAGTTGCAGGAGGAGCACAGGTAGTGATACAGCATTTAAACAATTTGCAGTATGGAAGACATTAGGCTTTGCAATTGTCTTTAAAAAGCTCAACCCCATTGCAGTCAATCAAGGACAACACTACCCCCTGTTTGTTTCACTCAGCTGCTGAAGAGTAAGCAAGCCTGCTTACACCCCGGGCTGTAGTTCACAGTGAAAGTCCCTACAGCCCTTATCCCCCACATGAGGAACCTTAGAGAAGTAGCTTCAGCAAATGTGTAGCACAGTGTGGCCCTAAGGCCACAGCAGCTCTGTGGACACTGCTCAGGCTGATGTGTGGCACCTGGGCCCGAGCTGAGGGGCTACACCTGGGCCCAGCCAATGCCCAGGCCCAGCACCAACAGAAGCTATATAAGGTCAGTCTCCAAGAAGCACTAAACAGTTTGGGGAAGGTTTTGCAGGCAGCACCTCAGAAAGAGCTGATGCATTCAGGTGATGTATTTTCTTTTAACATCCCTTATAGCCCTTACCTGCTTTCGGAGTAGCTGTGTGAATGGTGAGAGGAAGGAAAGGTTTCCTTCTTGTCTGGATGTGATTTGAAGTCAGAGAATTTAAAGGCTCTTGTTTCACATATAAAGTTGCTCTTGCTGCTGTTGCATATGTTTCTGAAAACTTCCTTGTATAAACGTCATCTCTGCTCTGTTATTCTCAGGCTCTTTGTTTTCCTCAGCTGCCCTTGTAGTTTGAGAATGCTGTGGCAATGTGAATATGCCATGAGGCAGAGAGGAGGCCTGGGCCCTTAGGTGGTTCCTGTAGGGAAACTAGGGAAAGGTTTTGATGAAGTTGTGCTCTAATTGTCAGGTCATATGATTCCTAACAAATATTCATGTGGGAAGTTTGAATGTGCTCTTATCTCTTGTACTGCTGTTGGTATTGTTGGTTGGTTTACAAGGGTTTGTTTTTCTGGTGTCACAGATCATGAGCTTACCCAAGGTATTGTTCCTATACTAACTTGGCCACTGAAAAATAGCTAAAGGCGTTTAATGTTTTTTAAGGAGGGGAAATGATCAGGGGTCTGGCTTTCCTTCTTGAAGATGTGTAATGTTGACAGTCTAATTGTATATGCAACTTGTCTTTCCATGTATAAGGAATGTTTTTTCTTTTTCTTTATTTACTAGTAGGACCAGAAGTTCTACTTGAATTCCAAACTTTTATCATTTACCTCTGCAATGGGGGGGGGGAAATGTAAAGTAAATGCGTAGATTGCATCCACATTCTACTAGAGTTGCACCTTAAATTGTTTATTGGCAGTTGCTTGGATTAAGAGAGAGGGGAGGAGGAAGCAAGTTTATTCCATTTTATGGAGGTAAATTCTATCTCTGGTATTTTTATACAGTTTGAGAACTTAATCTTGCAAATAAACAAACACTTAAATAAGGTGTTTATCCAATCCTTGTAATTTTTGCAGGAAGATCACTTTTTGTTGATATAAGAATTCAGTCATAATATCAATATTATATAAATTGGAGAAGAAAAAGCAGCATATTAGTTAAAAGAGATAGGCATTGAACTTTTATGCTGAGACTGTTGCAATAATTTGTGCTCTCAGCCATCAGACATTGTGTGTATGCTATGAGAAGGAAGAACAATGTATAAGGTGGACATTGCAACCTTATTCCATGTCGCATGCAAGACAAATGACCTGTATGTATTAAATCTGTGGTGCTCTAATAAAGAGCTTGAAGAAAATTTCTGTTCATGGGAATATACTTCTCATATTTGGTGTTGAGCACAATTTGGCAGTGATGGCTTTATTGGGTTTTGCATTTAAGTCAGACTTTTTCAGCTTGTTTCCTACTTAGGAGATATTAAAGGAAAAGAATAGTACTCAGCTCCTGAAGAGTGACAAAGAAGGGTTCTGAAAAAAAAGGGGACGAGGATAAAAAAACGAAATACGTAACCTGAGGATTTTTTGTATTTGTGAAAGCATGCTTTTGAGACAAAGGGCTATGTTTCTTCCTTAAATATTGTCAATTTACTTTCAAATAAGAAGTGTTTATAAATACAAACATAGAAATATATGTGCATATAAGATGGTATGCATTCATTTTGTCTCTGTTCTAGCTCCTTATAGAAACGGAGTAAAAAAAAAATTAGCCAGGAAGTTGAACCAATGTGTCAACACATACAAAAATATCTTAAACCAAATACCAATTAAATATTTCATATCATTTTGCCAGAAATAAAAACACTATATTTAGATCAATTCAGATGATCTCAAATACAAGGCAGCAAATGTGTACAAACTGCAAGTACCCATATATCAGCTGTTTTTTGGTATATCTGTTACATTAAGTTGCCTACTTCATTATACAGGATCTAAGTGATGCTTTAATGGAAATACTCGTAGTAAGCCTAAGCATATGCATTGAAGACTTGTTTAGCTGATTTTTTTCTTTTTTGTGTGTGTACATTCTTCAGGTATTTCTGCTGACATTACTAATGTGCCACAATTTTCAATTCATTATATCACACAGTTTGCCTTTGATAGCAGGAACAATGAAAATGGGCAGCTGTGTAACCTGAATGTTGTCACTGAATTCAGGTTGAGTGACTAGAGTAGTACATAATATGTAACTGTAGTCCCTGTCAAGCCAACAGAGGACTGTTTTTCTTGGTGTTGAGGAACTGCTTCAGAAAAAAGAAAGGCAAGCTATACAATAACGTACATAAAGGACAGCTTCCCTGAAAAAGTTTCAACCACTTTCTTTCAGTTTGGCTCCTTCCATGCTTCAACAGGACAATTTCTTTTAAGCATGGACGAAATTACAATTTTTACAAATTCATGGGCCTAGTGTGGATAAATGAAACACAATAAGTTTCAGGTTTTTTTTATTGTGCGGAGTATCCAATAATTTAAAAATTATCATTATCTGCCCTGCTTGAATCCAGAGACTTTCTTTGTCCATTAGCATTTTCCTGTAGCTGGTCCCAGCTTCTGACTCAACTGGGATTGTGTTCTTATCGGGCACCATAACTGTTTAATATGCCACCCATGTTCCTCATGCTATGGTAAGATCTTCAATGGCTAAAACTTGAAGCTAAGAGCTTTCCTAGTGGATTAGATTAAAACCAATTTAAAACACATATTGATTTTAGAATGTGGAAGGACGAGCTCAAGAGAAATAAGAGATCCACAGCAACGTCCCCATGGGACAGATGGCTAAACTTATACAAAATTACTTATTATATCACAAGGTATCTTTGTGAATATGCATTTATGGTAGTCTCTAATTTATATATGCATATTCTGGTAATATGGGTGCAGATATAATCTGCCACACACCTTTCTTTATGAAGCAAATGTATTTTTCAAGTTAGATCTAAAATTATGTTCATAAAGCCAATTTTGCCATAGAGCTGACTCTGGTAATTTAGGGCATGTATCTGTTTATTAATGGTATACTTTGTTGTACTATGTATATAAAAAAGGGTCATCAAAAAGTCCATTTCTGATTTGTAGCTCGAAATTCAGATCTTTAATAAAGTTTGTGTCTCTGCCAAATATTTGCTTATAAAGATATATGCTTTTGTGTGCAGCTTAGAGGTTCTGAGATTAAACTAGTGAGAAGAGGCAAGCTTGACTGCTTTGTTTATTAATGGGCAAAAGCACAGTCTGAAAATTTTACAATAGGAGAGTAGTTCTAGACAGACAGCAAGGCACCGCTGTGGAAGCTGATTGCTCATTACATTTATAGATAAGAATAGAGGCAATGTGTGAAAGATTGCTTTAAGGAGTGAAGTTTTCTAGTATATGATATGAAGTACCAGTTGCTGTTTCTGAGTGCTGTTGAGAATACTAATTTAGAAATGGGACCCTGTCTTTAACAGCTGCTTAAAGATACCAAGTGAGAATTCTTTCTTTTTTGAAGACCCTTTTTTAAAAGTTGTAACAGCTCTTGTTGTGTGAGTGAGGGCTTTCTTAATTAGTACCTAACTGCATGCCTGATTCATGATGAGGAACTTGTGAGCTCTTGAATAAAGGTTTATCGGAATGTTGCGTAATCTAGTATCTGGGGTTGATAATAATCAGCAGTACTTTGAACTAATCTAATTTATTCTTTGATTTACTTTAAATAACGCTCATTTGAAGCCTGGTGGGCAATTCAATAAGGAGTTGGCTTCCCACTCAACCCGTTCAATGCACTGTGTATTTAGATAATATTTGAAAGCTGGGTGATCAGTATTTTATCTGTGTCATTTTCAGGGTCATTTTCTGTGCTTGAGAAGTTCTTTCTTAAGAAAGCTTATCAGAGTAGTAATTTATTTTTTAAGAGGAAGCCTTATGTAGCATTAAGTATGATTTTTAAGACTTCAAACTTTAATTTCCATACCCTATTGAACCTAACATGATTAATTCAATTTAAAAATTAAACTTTTTTTTAATCTTTCATAGCATTGAAATTGCTATAGCTGATACTTAAGAAAACTTTACTGTATTTTCTCTTTTCCACTTTGCTTACCATGTGCATTTGTCAGGCACTTTTGTAGAGACTGCTCAGGAATATCTTTCTCCTCCAACAACAGATTAAAATAGGTTAAGAGTAGCATATGCGACAATTACTTTGCAATAATTAATTTCAAAAATTAATATTCTGAACTTTTTACTTGCTATTTTTTCAATAAGTCTGTTATGTGTTTGAAGCTTGTAACAATATTGTCAGTTTTACAGTCATGGGGTTTCTTAAGCTTTGAGATTCTCTCCAGAATTTAAAGTGACAGCTTTATCACCTCTTGCCATTTGTGAGCTGACTGGAAGGCTAGAAACCCAAATGTGTTGAAATACTAGTGGTATTACTGATGGACTGAAATGGAGGTCTGCACAACCCTTTCCTGTTTTGTGTAGGAGCTGTGACAGCTATAGCAAAAGGATGCCAGTTAGCAACATCCCATGTTCTTTCAGTCTGCACTTCCATAAGGTAACCCCATGCTATGCTTCTTAGGGATGCATTTTTATTTTTTTTTTCCTCACAATTTGAAGAAGGTGGCCTGACTGCGAATTTATGTCCTTAACTTCCCTGAATGCACAGGGTGTTTGGGTGCTGGCTTGCTCAGTCACTTAGGGCAAGCTCTCAGATGATGTAGTTTGCTCTGCTGAAACCAGTACTGGCATGCTCACTTACACCTGGGGCCACTTTTAAATCTCAGCAATGAATAAAAACAGTGTTTTAAGATTTAAAAACCTTATTCAGTCTGGAGAACTTTGCAGCTACTTTTATGAGATAATATGCAACAAGTATGCCTGATAAATTCTACATTACAACCCAGGTTCCAGAAAAATCTTCAAATGTCTGACTTCTGTCAATTTTTGAATATTTTATTTTCAGGATATGTTAAGGAATTAAGACTGCTTTTGGTCTATTTTCTTTTGAAGCATTGTGTGCTGTACCTAGAATATAGTATTTATTGATTCTTTAATCATAAGAAAAAAACCCAACTCCCTCTAAAAAACACAACAAAAATAGCACCAAAAAAATTCCCCCAAAACCCTCAACAGCCAAAAAAAAGCAAACTGGAAGTTACATTAACCAAGATATAAATTGCAGTCCAGGTTTCTCATGCCAGTTTGTGCTCTCTTGTCTTCTGCTATGCAGATTTAGCTCTCCTGTGCTCATATGCACTATCATTTTGGCATTTTCATATCAAAAGCATTCAGATGGAATCTTGAATAGGGTATTACACATCAGGAAAAAAAACCATTTTCCAGAAGCAGTGATGAAAAGTATTCCTGATCTCAATTCAGTTTCCCTTTTTAGAGTAAGGGTAGCAGATCTGGAATGAGACTGAATAAAGTATTTTTGCCTTTATAACTGAGAGCAAGCAGGTCATCTTGTCAGGTTTCCAGTACCTGAACAATTACCTGGATGGAAAAAAAAAATACTGGGTCCTCAGAGTTAAAATAATGGATTGTGTTTATCTAGAATTGACTTCTTTTCTTTATTATTTCTTTGATTTTATTTTATTGTTTTAAAGGTGATAAGTCATGTATTCAGTTTTCATTCCTGAAACACTGAAAATCCCAGACTAAAAAGAAACTGAACAAACTAACAGCAAGTTTTCTGTTGCATTCAGGCCACCATGGTAGTTGAAATTATCCTGCAAAATATTTCTTATTTTGCCATTTTTCATTATCACACCATTTTATTCCATGCTTCATCTAACACAGAAGAACCCTGATTGCCTGCAAATAGCTTTATGAGACATATTTCCATGATGCTTCCTGTGAATGATTAAAGTTCACTCTCATAAGGACCCCACTTTTTATAACTTCGTAAAACTAGCAAATAGAGAAACCAAAATAATTTTGGGCAAGATGCAAGGGAATAAAAATGCTATTCTGTAGCACTTTGTGCTGAGTAACCTCCCCTCAACCTTGAAGATCCATAGAACAGCTAACAGATGCTGTGTAGTCTGAACAGGCTTCTCAGATTTTTAATAAAGTTTCATAAAGGAAGGGGAGACTTCCCAATATGCCTGGAAATTTTTGGAAGGGAAAGGGCAAGAGTGATAGTGGGAGGTCATTTAGTGCCATAACATTATATCTTTACATTTTGTTATTGCCTTTTCTGCTCATTTTTCTTGGACTCTATTATGAGAAAATACTACTTTTGTGTGTACACTAAAAATACATAGATTCTGGTAATGCCTCAAAGTGAGGGAAAGTTGAAACACTACATTTTCTGCACTGACACCATATCTATTTGGTCGCGCTTCTGTGCTAGTATATAACATTTAAAAAGCAAACAGACACCTTCCCTTTCCTCAATTGTAGCCTTTGGATCCAATGAAACAGCTTTTGCCATTCAATATTTGATTTGTCTGAGTTTGAGCAGTTCTGTCTTTTAATGTGGTTGCTGGTTCTTATGTTGTTGGAGGTACTGCTTGTCTCTGTGTGAGAAAAAGACAATTTGAGGCTTAGAACTGCCATGGGTTTAGCTAGGGCCCTTTCCTGATAACAGCAGTAAAGCCTACTGGCATGGAAGGAGTGTAAAAGGAGTGAGGAATACTGCTTAGCAAAAGGCTTTGCAATTTCCCAGTTATATGTGTGCATGAAAGTACAGATGTTAAATAAAGCTGGACTTTTTCAGTTCAGTGATTAAATTAATGCATTTGAAAGGAAGAGAGGGGAAATGGTTTCAGGACAAACCAAACCAGATGGGAGAAGGTTAGCTTTGCAGACTATTTCTTTTGGGTGAACCCAAATATATGGTCTCACATTTATGTTTTAACTTAAAATTTTTTATTTGTTTAACCTGTACTAAAATTTGTTTTTCTAGATGAATAATGTTGGATGTCTTTGCTTGAAAATATGAATCAAATTACTCTGAGCTCCCAATTCTTCTTCCGTCTGTTTCAATTCACATGGATTATGCAATTGGAATAGAAATCACAAAAACACTTGTTCTTCTGAGAAAATGTATGTTATGGTATATTATGTATCTATATTATTTTATTGGGGAAGGTGGGGCAGGGAAGTCCAGTTGTTATACTAAATACTTTGGCTTGTTTATTGTTATTATACGCTCCTCAAGACTGATCTGAGAGAGGAACTATTTCTAACCTTGAATTGCACTGAATGTCAGGTCTGTCTATATCAAATGATAAAAAAACCTCAAACAACTAAAAAAATGTCATACCTTATTTTAATTTTTCCCAGTATCTCATTAGTGGGAGTTGAAGTTTTTGGCTCAATATTATTTTTAAAAATGAGATACCAAATTACTGTATCTTACCTACATTGTGTACTGTAACTTTAGTTTTGGAAACATTTTTTTTATTTCAAATAGAAAAGAGATGTTAAATCTTTCAGATCAGCAGAAATACCTTCTGTACTTCTAATTTTATAATCTCACTTAGATGATAAAGACAGTATTCACATGTTAGTTGATGAAGCTATTTTGATTCCAGTCATAAAAGACCTCACAGACTGATGCTATATGTTACTCTATTTACCTAGAGGATCATGTGTCAGGAAGGTTAGTGCTATGGTTACTGTACTGAATTTTGTAGGGGACTCTGTAAATGGGGATGTAAAATCGCTACACAGATTGTTTCAAATCACAGTGCATATTGTGGTTTTGGCTCAACACATTTATGCCTTTCTAGATGAAAGTAGAACATAAGTTTGCTGGAAGCCAGATTTTTTTTTATGATGTCTAACAGTATGGACAAAACAAAAAAATTGGCTGAAAGAAAATGGAGGTTAAAAATCTAACTTCTGAAACTGTTTTTGCTCCTTGCAAGTATATAAAAAATGCCTTCATTGTTCACATGTTCCTATATTCTTGCTAAGTTTTAGAATTCAGACTGCTGTTCCTTACTGTTTCATTGTCAGGACAGAGCAACTTCAAAATAATATTTCAAGAGGATAAAAGAGTTTAGTCAGGTACCGCTGCAGCGTGTTGTTTAAAGCCAAAGGTGTTTCATAGTGTACTCTTTCTGGATGAGGCTAATTTTCTTGTGTCCATACGATCATCATAAAGTAAAGAGTTGCTATAAAAAAAGTCTAACTTGTGAACTTTATTTTTGGATTGTGACCATCATAATTATTATACTTCTTTCTTAAAAGAGAAGAAATGAGAAAATAATGATTAAAGAAAATCTGGATTACTTGTTTTGATATGACAGTGCAGACAACAGCACTAGGAGATGTTGAATCAGCGTTTGTGCATGAGCATAGCTGTCTGAGTGTGCTGGCAGGAATGGAGTGTTCATCTTCAAAAAAATCCACTCAGAAACAAAACATTTCAATAAATAAGAACAATGATTTTATCCTAGGTCTGGCTATAAAAGGACTAATATTTTTTTGCCAGAATTCACAATGCATTTCTGAGATGCTATTTTCCTTCAAAACAGCTAAACCCTTCAATTTGAAAAGTAGCCACAAAAGGGGGAAAACCCCAGTAGTTATACTAGCAAACTTTTTAATTATGTTTTTTATCCTTTGAGCTCACAGTTCCTATTGCATTACTAGAAATAAGAAAGCTTATTTTGACAGTGAGCTAGCAAAGATTCTTCTGTGTGATACGTTGCCAAATAAGAGCTTATTCATGGAATAGTAAGAGTAGGACAGACCTCTTTACCTCTGAGTAAGGAAGTAAGGCCAATGACATGCTCGATATCACCAGTCTGTGATCCAGTATAAACCTACCTTCACAGTGGACTCCTTTTCAGTGTCTGACTTGTGGAATGATACCAAGACAGCTCAGCCAGATTGCTAACTTAAAAAATGAGGAGATCTGGAAAAGGTGGATATTTAGTTCTGTAGATCTATCCATGCAGAGGCAAGCCCAGCTGGATATCAGTAGGTCATCTTCTTTAAACTATCAAAAGGATTAATGATTGGAAAGGGCTGTTATCGAATATGGAAGTGATCAAGAAGAGGTGTTAAACAGCTGCATGCCAGTTATTGCTCAAAAGAGACACCAGTCTCAGTAAAGACACCATGGCTTTTTTCAAGATTTCATTATGCAAAACCTTTTCAAAATTTTCCCTACTGGAATCTGTCTATGAAGTGCTCTTTTCTTACCTGTCAGTACTACACTTCATCCTGATTATGCCACCTCCTATTGTTCCTACCTGACCTGATCCCCACTTTCATTCAATTGTGTCATTGGTAGCCACAGTGCCTAAGTCACTCAATCACATCTGTGATTATTCAGTTGTACCATACTAAATGTCACTTTTTCCATTTTACTATTGGTATGTAGTGAGAAACTGGGTAAATTATTTCTGTTTACAAGTTTTTCTTCAGTTCTGGTATACTTCTGCCCAAGTAATTTTTCTTATACTGCCGAGTGTCCTGTGCTTATAATGTCAATCATCTGTAAAGCTCCCTAGTTTCTTTCCCAGATTTTTTTTTTTCCTGAAAAAATGCCTGATACATGTACTTCTAAGGAAAGATCTGAAGGCTTTGTGGAGGACAGATAATAGATAGAAAGAAAATCTTTCCCATCTTTAAGAACTGGGAACAGGGTAAGAGGAGTAACAGAATTGTTGGTCTGTGGGCTGAAGTTAAATACCTGAAATTAATATTGCAATAAGTGGTCCAACTTTTTAAAAACTATTGAAATGTGAGGAGAATGAGTGTCACCATGGACTTATAAGAAGGAAACTGTCAACTTTCATAATAGGACTTGTAGAAAACTGGTAGAAAAGAGAGAAGCAGTAACAACATCCTTGCATTAGTAAGGCAGTTGTTAGTCAGTAGCTCTCAAAATGAAAGGCTATTGAATGGTGATGTGCAAGGTTCTATCCCAAGTTGAGGACTATTCAGCAGCTTCACTAGCTTTACAAATAAGAATGAAATTGAGAAAAGGCTGCAAGTATGTTGGGGAAACTGAGGAAATGGTCAGAAACTTTATCTACTGCAGTCAGCAGTAGTAAAATATCCAAATTACTTCATAAAATTTTGGATATGTCACTTATAGAAATGTTGAGATCTTGAAAAGGTCATTGAAAATGAATGGAAGAGTATGAGTGCTTTGGCATAATACAAGAAAATTGAAGGGAATGTCTTAAGATATCAAATCGTTGTATAGGAAGTGGGAAAACTTGTTCTCAGAAAGATATTATAGCCTTAATCATAACATGAGAAATGAGATGGACTTGATCTGACTTCTCAAATTCCCTTATAGTTTCAAAATGACATACGCTGTTAAAAATGTAGGGTGAAGTAAAATTTTTTAGATGAAAATGCAACTATATGCATTATATATGTACAGAACAAAGGAGAAAACTGTTATTAGATATATTTTTTGCTAATGTAATTGTTGTTGGAACATACCTCATATACTATTGAATTCTTGTGAGTGAGGAATGTAGCTGGATATACATGTTGCAGTTGAGGAGCTGCAACATAGACAAGAGGCCACTGCAGTAGTCTTGAGTATCTGAATCAATGTTTTAAGCACACACATCTTGATCCTCAAATGTAGTATCTATTTGGATCTGAAAAGAGAATTTGGCTGTATAGTCACAACTGCTCTCCTTCCCACTGAAAGAATATATATTCTTGCATATTCTAAAGTAGGTGGATTAATCCAAATCTATAGTCTGAATAGCTCTAAAGTTTGGAGTAGAAGATCCAACTTGTGGGGTTTTTTATTTTGTTTTTTTTACCCCCTACATCTTTTATGAACTAACATGAACTTTTGAATGCATGTTTAAAGTTGTAATTTTATCTTTAGTCTAATACAATTAAACATCAGAAATTTGGTACTGATGACTTATGCATTAAATATCTTTTATTTTACATAATGATAAAATTAATACATTATTAATTTTTACAAAGATTACAAAATTATTATTTCTTCCTATGGGCCCATGAAATTAGTATAATTATCCCAAACTAATATTATCTTAATGGTATTTTTTTTTCTCCAATGAAAAAACCTAAAGAATGGTGAGGGGATGTAATGGTTAAAGAGATAGCATAAGAAGAATTGGTACTAGTGCTTGTTTCAATAGGAGTACATTTCACATCTGTTATTTACGATGTGAAGTGCCACTGGGGACAGATCCAGTCACTATGCACGTAGTAATACCTTTAATTAGACTAACAGAATAAATATTGCACACAGGCTTTAGGGATCTCATAAAAGCTATACCCCTGATGAAGAGGAAATTGGTGCAACTGTAGAATGCTAACTTCAACAGGAACTGTAAACTGAGAAGATCAATATCTCCTAACTTCTTGTGCATTGATTCTTGCAATACTTATGGATAAACTTAAGGTTCCTCTATGACCTTTCAGAAAAAAAACCTTCCTGTGAACCTGGAAAGCTTAAGAAAAAAAACTTACTTGTCAGTCAAATGACAAATGTCAGATGACCTTCTGCTATCACAGTGCCATACGCAGTTGTGTGTTTGTTTTTAAATCTAATCTTGTGCGTAAGCACTACAGAGGCTATATTATTGGAGCAGGAAAGTATCTTTACTGGAGACTATGCTGCCTCTCTTCTGGGCTGCACTGCCTGAGGTACAGAGCTAAAGCTTGGGGGAATGAAGGCTTTGAAGTTAGAGCATAACAGCCTCTTTGTTTTCTCTGTTTTCCTTGCCATAAAGAGCACGTAACTGGAGTGACAGAGTTCAGTGAACAGACGATTTACACGGCTGCCCATTGCAACACCTGCTGGCAGCTGAGTGTGACACCACGGCAAACATCTACCCATGGCACAGGAAGGGACACAGAAACCCCTTGTTCATGTTTTATAATAGTCAGAAATATACATGCAGTGGGTTGCGTTTTCCTCATTCTTGAAGCTAGTTTTTCCATATGTTTCAGCTAAAGCAATACCTGCAAACATTAAGACTAATTTTCCAGCTCAGTACTTCAGAAGTGACTATGGCAATTCTATGATCATATTGTCATCTTTTGCTTGTGAGGCTGGCTTCTATGTCCTTACAGTGGTCTGCAGGCACAGTTAGGTGGATGGGATATTTTAATCTGTGGCTGTTGATTGCGCCTTGTAGCTTTTGTCTATCTTGAAATATAAAACCAACTGGTCAGGCTCCGGAAGTAAAGACAAAATGGGATTTTGAAATTGGACCTTTTTGAATGATTGTCGCAAATTGAGGCCCTCGTCATGAATGCTGGTTGTGGGCAAGGTTGTAGGCGAATTAAGCTAACAAAAACTCTGAGCTGAGCCTTGTGGGTGAGCTGAAGAAAGTATGCCCAAAACATTGAAGCACCAAGAACCACTGCTGTGAAACAACTTGCATAATTTACCAGATTCCAGCTTGAAGTTGTGTTCTTTCTGTGCTCTGTTATCATTTGCTTACATTCCATTAACATCACTCCTTTGAACACATACAAAATGAAGGCCAAATTTATTTATTTTACAGAACTTCTCAAAATTGCTTGGCCAGTTGGTTTGTGTGGGCTTTTTTTGGTGTATTGTTTTTCATTGGTTTTTTTAAGTCTAATTGTCCCTTGAGCAAAATGTTCTCCAGAAGAGCAGTTCTCATCTTATAGCACTCATCTTTTCCTGACTTTAACATTCATTTCCAAATGCATGTTTTGACAGGGGGAAAAAAAGGCAAACCTATATACTTTTTACACAGTAGATGCCTCTGAGCTATTTGATATGAAATATTTTTTGCATTCTAATTGTAAGTCTTAAGAGTTAATAGCTTAATTTATCCACAAAATTTTCTATATAAAATGACAATGTCTCTGTTTTGCTATGTAAAATTTTACCTGAAACAGTATTAGTGGCTATTTGCATGAGATGCAGGCTAAAATATTTTTTTGAAGTAAAAGCTGAACACCCACTGCAGTATTTCATTCTCACATTTGGTTTTATTAATAGCTGAGAGCTTTTGTGGTAGGAGAACTTATTTTGATAATCGTAATGTAAGAAAAAATTCTATGCATATATAAATAAAATTTGGTGATGAAAAGTAGGTCAGTCTGGCTTTTAGCTACATCTTAAAGATTTTTCTCTGCAGTGATTTGCTGATCCACTTATTCTTAATATCATAATCCTCAGTGATAGTTAATGATTGCTAACATGTGTAACTTTCCTCATCCAGTGTCAACAGTGCCAGTGATATATTTGGTCATCTGTTAGTAAGTGGCTGTTTCAGAATCTGGGTATTTAAAGTGTATCTAATTTAATTACCAAACAGCAGATATGCTGTCTGCAAAAGTCACTGACCTAGAAGGTTGCCTCTGAGCATTTGAGCATGGCTGGTAGTGGAATGATGTAAAATGACATGAAAGCTGAAGACATAATTGCGCATTGTGAATCTTTTTTTTTCAGTAGTTAACATTATTCTGAAGATGAAAAGTGACAGTTATGTATTTCTGGCAACCTTTCCCTGTTGGAAGGGAACATGCAACCTACTTATTTTTGCTACTGTTAGGGCTGACTCAAAATTATATTCATAAAATTTATTTACCTAACATTATGGACTGAATTTTTGTGCAATCTCTACCCAAGTACTAATTTAATGCTCTTACAGTCTAGGTATGTAGTCATGCAGAGTGAGCTGTTAGAGGCTTATCCACAAAATACCACAGGAGTTATTTTTAGGAGCAAATGCTGTGTTTTGGGAGTATCCAAAAAAAAAAAGAAGCATCCAAAATTCAGATGCTTCTGAATATCTGGCCACACAAAACTTAAAAATGCCATCTCGTGACAGCTTTACCTTCTATACAGATTCCATGAGACTGTGCGCACGCATATGTCTGTGTTCCCATTGCTTGCAAATTTACACTTGTAGCTGATATGTGAAAGCTTGGAAAGCGGTTAGTGAGCAACCTTATTTTAAAAAGAGCCGATAAAGTGTATCAGCCAACAATCTTCAAGTGAACATAGAGCCTAAGCACATATTGCAGTATTTTGTTCTTTCAAGTATGCGGGCTCTTTGTTCACTTTGACATGAAATGTTACAGTTTCTGATGATAATAAAGGTATATAAACTGCAGTCAGTTCAGGAACCTGCCATGCTTATCTCTGCAATGCAGAGATATCAACTATATCGCTCAAAAAGTTAGGAGAGCCTGTTAAAATTGTGGCTCTTCCTGTTAGGAGGAGGTTAGTGGCACTGGCACCCTGCGAACCCAAGCACAGCAAGCTGCTAATGTAATCTGATTGATTTGGGAATCCAAGTCAGTATTTCTTTGTAGATGTGACCTATACCAGATAATCTGTGATAGAAAGATGGCAAAAGAATAGTCTATCTAATTTTAATTACTACAAAGAGTTCTTAAAACATGGTCTACTATTTGTAGGCATTTCGTTGCATTACGTTTCAGTTCAGCAAAGGCTAGTATATCCTCCTGGCAAATAATTTTATCATGGGTATCCTGTGCTCATCTGATAGTGTCCATATAGAAAATAAGACAGGAAGACTTCTCTTTCTGGAAAATATATCTCAGGTACTTCATTGAAGTAGAGAGGAAGCACTAGCGCTAGACATCATGACTGTCCAAAATCAGCTGGAAAGGTGTGCACCTAAATTATGTTCCCAAACAAGTAAGGAAACATAACGTCTTTTATGTCTTTTATTTTTATTTTAAATATGAAAGAAAGTCTTAGGAGCCTGTCTACATCCACAAAGACATTGATGGGATGGACGGTGTAGCTATGGAGAGAGGGGAAGAGAAAGGGGGTTTTTTAGGTGTGTGGTGGTTTATGTTTGGTTTTTTGGTTTGTTTTTTTTTTTTGTATTCACTTGGAACAGACGCGTGGTTTGGCTGTCTTACTCTTGATGCATATCATCTGGTTTCAGAAGGCCCTTCCAGTCAGCTGTGTCTATACTTTCATGTGTACCTGCAATGTGTAAAATTGTGCAAAACATAAATAATCTCTTGTAAAGGCTGACACAAATCTCAACTGAGCATGTAGTTCTATGCCGAATAGGGGTGCCAATAAACACTCCAAATGAAGAAGCTCCTGGATATTGTGACAGGAAGTATTTTAATGTTTGCAATGTTTAGTTGTTTGTGGTTTTGTTTTGTTGGGGTTTTTTTGTTTGTTTGTTTTTTTGTGTGATTTTTTTTTTCCTCAAATGCAACCAATGAATGGCTTAGCTTTACTAGCTCTATGTTAAAGTAATAGGAAATTATGTAGCATACACAGTGTCAAGGGAGAGGCAGGAAACAAGCTGACATTGCTTCAGGTATGTACACTTGTGCTATGGGAGCCATTGTCAGATAAAAATATGCTGTGAGCTCTTTCCCACCCACATACTTCAAGTTTCATAAAAAAAGGAGACTATCATGTGGTGTCAAAGTCCAGATTATCATAATGTGGGTGTCATGTTTCTACCCGAAAATACTCCTCTGTCTTGTGTTCTAAAACTCTGTATTTGTACCTGCAAATCAATAATCTGCACACAGTAGTTGTGTCCAAATGCCACGTGTGCAGGGCCACCCACAGCTTGTCTGTGGGCAGAAATGCTCTCTCTGTAGGTGGGAACGTGTTTTTCAAGTACATGTTCTTTTCTTTCTCTCTGCCCCCTCCCCCAAGAGTGACATCTACCTCTGACTGCATTTTTATTTAGCGTAGGATGTATGGGACCACACTCTTAAGTTTCTCTTGTGTGTTGGCTTACCAAATCCTCAGCTTGTACAAATTGGCACAATTCCACTGAAATCAATAGAAGTATGTTGACTGAAGCAAGCAGAGAATCTCAATTCATTAGTTCGCAGACCACGATGCATGTAAACTTCAGGTTTAGGAATATATAAAGATCTTCCTGGAAAGGCTCTGAATGATTGTTTGAAGACATCCTGTAGGCCACAGCTGGCTTCTGTCTTTAAAGTACTGTCTTTTTTTTTTTTTTTTTTTTCCCCTCCTGTTGTCTTCTACAGTTTCATCCTGAATGTCCATCTGAAAGTTCTTTGTTTTGGTATCCCTCTAGCAGTTTGTGGCCTCCTTGTCTGGAAGGACGGTGGATGTAGTAATTTCATCATGTCTGTCAGTGTTGTAACCAGCGGCATAGTGATGCTTAGACAGTGAACTGGATGACATTTAAATGTAAATCTATTGTGATGAAGGCTATGCTTAAAATGCCTCATTATTTTGAGGCAAACACAGTAATTAACATGGGGTGTACTTTATGATAATTAGGAATGTTTTACACATCAGATGGTGATGTTGACTGTTGAGGGCAACCACCTGGATTCAGCTCAGTTGTAAAAATTAATATTTTTGTATTTTCTTTTGATTCAGTGTTTCAAAACACCTATAATAAAATATTTTAACTGTTTAGTCAGTAAATAATAGATCCATGTAACCAGATAATAACATGATTATTGAGATAACTTGTTATCTAAACTACAGTATCACCCATGGATAAATAGTTTATATATTATAGTTTATCTTGATTGTAAAATGAAGCTTCCACTATATTAATGGCCAGGTGTTGTTACTTTCCAGCTATCTTGCCTCTTTGTCTGACCCAGTATTTGAACCTTCTGAACACCGGTATCCTAGAATTGTGGTCCATTTTTGACTTGTTATTCATCATAAAGACCTAGTGTGACATTTCTAATAGAGAAAATGATAATAATAAAAAACCAAACACAAAAAAAAGTAAAGAACTAAAAAACCCCAAAACAAAAACAAACAAAACCCACAAAGCAAATGAGCAAATACAAAAACCAACTAAACAATAATTTATCGTGAAGTTTCTTGATAATCTATTTGCAAACTTAAGGTAGGTTAAAGTGGCTTTGTTAATACATCATCAAAATTTTTAGAGCTAGCTTGGAAGCAGCTGTATCTCAGGAAAGGTAACAATATGTATCATGGGTACATATGCTAGCTGCAGATCTAGGGTGCTTATTCCTGATTTTCTGTGAAATATACACAAAGTTTCTGTTGTAATTCATGGTTGCTGTGCATTAGAGTTTTTGCAACTGAAGCTTTCCAGAGTTTCTGCTATCAGTTCAGGTCCAAACCGAGAAGGAGTGTGATTTTGGTTCTGGTGACAATGTGAAGGCAGTCTTATAACCAGCAGATAGAGAAATTGGGCAATTCTATCAGTGTTTTGATAAGAGACATTTTTAATAATGGCATTTACATGGCATTATAAAATACTGAGCTGGGAAATACACTTTGGATATGGACAGCAGGAGGGGATTGTTAACCATTATCCTTACTATGTGAACAAAGAATGAGGATGCAATAATGTAAAATAGTGCTATCCTTTTACTTTTAATACATTTCTGATTGGATGGTAATAAACTTTTGCAATTGTATTCCAGAAATTGTTTGCTTAAATTATATGACAATATCTGCAACATATTGCAACAGTGGCAAATGTTTTAATGGTTCTCTTATGTCTGTGCACCTTGAAGATACACTTCACTTGTGTACAAGGAGAACATATTTAAGCTCAATAAAAACTTGCTGGTTTTGTATTTGTTCTTGTATTTCCCTTTATGCAGCCTGTACTTTAAAAATGACAACTATGTGGGGGAAATTAAGTACAATGACAAGTTTTAATATGTTGTCACTAAATCATGACAGGTTTCTGTTTGTATTCAAAGTTCATTCCTACTACTGTATTCTACCGTGATTTTTAAGTTTCTAAACCTTAGTGATCTGGGGGGAGGTGAGGAGGAGCTATAATTTGAAAAAAAAAATAATAAATTAAGTTCAAAAAATGCTGCATTTCAAGGCGATGAAATAATCTATTTCAAACTAGGAACACTTGTAGATGCTTATGTATCTATGGAATAATATTAGATAAACTTATATGTGTTAACTGTGTGGTGCCATTACAAATGCTATTTTTGGCTGAAATGGATCAGCAATTGCTTATAAAAGAAGAGATGAGACTATTTCAGCTGGCCTTGGTTGGGCTGTTTGGAATGTGGTCTGTGTTTCTGGCACTCACACTTAAGGAGGATGCACAGGAAGACTAAAGAAGTTAAAACAAAGTTATACAAGCCTAAATAAAAGAAATGGCAAGATATAAAAATTAATCTGGAATGGGTATCACTATACGAGTGCTTGAAAAAAATTGGTTCGCATTGTTACTCCGGCAAGTAACAAAGTTAAACATCAAAAGAAAAAGGGGATAGTCAGAAAAAAAACCATGGTGTTCATATTAAGGAAAAGTCAGGATTACATGAATTTTTTAATATACTTTTTTTTAGTCCAGGACACATGATAGAAGTCCAAGATTATCTAGATACTGCTTCCAGTTGAACTACAAAGTATTTCTATATTTAACTCTTTAACTTACTATATGTCATTTCACCATCTGTAAAGCAAAAGATGTTAGTGTGGTGGTGGTAGGCTGTGCCAAAAAGTGAGTCTAACATATGCATCCTACCATGGTCCTGAATATCACAGACTATTTCTATTGTAGGAATTCTTTGACTTGTAGTTTTAGAGGTAAATCCAAATGTTTTTCTGTACTTGCTAAACAGAAGGTATAGACTTGATTCAGAAACTATTGGGTTCTATGTTTAACCCATCTTATGCCAGAAGTTAGGAAAAAATAATGAACATTTGGAGGTAAGTTAAAACTCCCAACAATTCCCTACCTTACAACAAGCCCTTAGTACCACCTCTGTTGTCTTAAAGCATAGTATTGTGTATGCTGGGGAACAGCAATTGCTGTCTTATGCATGGCAAGTGTATTCCTTCTCCTCCTCTGCTGCTGTAAAACTAGTGCTCCTATTATGTCAAGGTCCATCGTGTTTACTGCAACTTTGATATGCTTGACCTAAAAATACTGCTGTAAATGAATTATTTGCAATGACACTGAGTAGTAATTTTCTGGAATGTCTCTATGGCCTGCGGGCATTATGCTGAGTATATATGTATCATATTAACAAGAAAACATGAAAATGACCATGAAACCTTTCCACAGTATTTCACTACTGTCACCAAAATGGGATTGTTCTGTGGCTTTACAGTGTAAGGAAAGACATGTGCCAGGCAGCATCTGTTGTAGGGTGTGGAATAATGGTATTGTTTTGCCAACAAACATTCTGTAAATTACTAGTTTGTAGAAGCTGACTTTAAGTTGTATAAAATATTATACTTCTACACACTATGATGACATTTTTCTATCTCTATAGGAAAACATGATGTCACTAAAATCAGTGATAATTTTTCTACTAGGCACCATTAAAAAAGACCATTGCTACAGAGTGTTCTTTGGAAATCAGTAAAATTTGCAGTTTGTGTGAAAATATTTTTTGTATTTGTAATGGGACTGATTATCTGCATCTAGGCAGCGTTGGCTGAGGTTTCTGCATCTTGTTCTAGTAGAATATAAATTGTTGCTATTTAATATTTAGTGAGTTTATGAAACAGTTATGATAGAAATCAAGCAGAAACATGTGTTTTGAGGAAAAGTACTACCTTAGAAAAAAATATAACTTACTTTATCTTATTCCTGCACCAGAACCTGTCCCCCAGTGCTAATCATTAGACATCAGTTAGCACAGAAAACATACCAAAAATACTTATGCTCCAGGACACTAGTTCTTTCCAGTGTTGCCAAATTCCAGAATCTTCTACCTCAACAAGTATTTTCTCTGTTAAAAATACATAACACAACTATAACTAGCATGAGCTGCAGACACCAAGACCTGATTTTCGGGTCTCAGCAAGGAACCTTGATGCATACTGTTGCAAGAACATACTAGCTACAACTGAATTTGAAAGTTTCTCTGTCTGTCTAGAATATATAGCTTTCATTCCCACTTTTAATGTGACCCTTATCCTGATTATTTAACTTTTGGAAGAAATTCCTACTTCAGAATATCTGAGTTGCACTAAGTCTAAAGACTGAACTTACCTTTGATGACTGTACGATGTGAGGAATGTAGACTGATCGTTTTGTGTATCTGACCAGGTTAATAAAGAGTTGTAAGGAAATACACAAAGTTGTGAGCTTTATTTATATTTTTATTTTCTTACAACTATCAGCAATACTAAGAGCGTGACATAGGTACCCAAAGTTTACAATAATTTCACAATTCAACTACTGTTCCATCATCATTTCTGGATATTAATTTCTTTCATCTTTCAGATCCTTTAAAAGGAAAGTGTAATAGTATATATTGCCTAATGCTTAATATTTTGTTGTCTAGGTGTTTAAAATCAATTTTATGTAAAATTAATCTTTTTTTTTTTTGATATAATGTTTTATTTGCATCTTGGAATTCTGGCTCCCATTTGTATTTGTCATGACAAGTATAGAAGAAATTTATTAAGTATTCCATAACACTTGGTTAAAATGAGATTTAAATATTCTTTCCTCTTATGCTCAGAGTCCTTAGGAATGAATATACATAAAGTTCCCTGTAGTGTTATTTATTTCTGCATAAAAAATGAATAAGAATTATTATGTTGTCAATGATGCTCAACCCTGGAAGGACAATATTCCAGAAGGCAGTGATTTTTTTTTTCTAGTCATCTAAGTTAAACACAAACAAGAAAGGAAAACCTTAATATCACCAAACATTTTTAAATTTTTTTTTACCGGAAAAATGTAGCCTACAAGAAATGCTTGCTTCTCACTACTGCTTTCAGAGCTGATGTTCCTCTCAACAGCAACTGTAAAATGTGGGGCCACAGTTGCATTCATTGTTCAGTGAGCTTGTCCACATAGTTAAACCCACCGACAGCAATGAATGTTGATTGTGACCTTTTTGTAAAGCTTGGCAGGGTGAGGGAGAAACATCACATGGTGATTAGGTTGCTATCTTCTGTGTTAAGGCCTGAAAGCATGAAGTAAGGAGGAGGATGGTTAGCTGGAGGGTACAATCAACGGTCGATGGTTTTCACTTTAATTCCAAACTCACCGACAGCGTTGAATGTTCACTGAAGCAACCACTACAACAGATCTCCATTGACTTGACAGCATCCTCAAATGTCTGAAAGGAGGGGGAAAATCAAAATTCACATGATAATTTTAATCATACAGATGATGTAACTTGAGTTGTTTTTTCTCTTACCAACATCAATACCCTTCTCTGCCCATCCTATTTCAGCCTTTGTGCAAGGAACTGGAACTTTTCCGGACTTCTTTCTATGAAAAGAAAAGATATTTCACTTATTCAGGCTTTAACAATATAGGCTGGGGATCCAGGCACAAGTGAATTAACATTGTCTGTTATTTCATGGAACTGAACTTCATAGAAAACAAAAACATGCTATGTCATGTATGAATAGACCTGGCTAAGAGGTATATGAATCAGTGACGCCAATTATACATTGCCCAACTGAGTAAAATTTATTCTCCTGGTAGAGTTCCTTTGGATTTAAATATGCTTAGGGTTGATGAAAACTAAGTTTTCTTTTAAGAAAGTTTTATTTCCCAATAAATATCTTAGAAATCCTGTTTTTCCTTACAAATTGTCATATATACAGAATTTACTGTGAAAGTTTTCAGGAGGGAAAAAAAGGCAAATGTATGTTAAGGCTTGATGACCTAAATGGTTTTTTGTATGTGTTTTAGGTGGCAGCATACTGTCCATGTCTAGATATAGATCATCACACAGTAAAGTGATTGTTCGTAAAAATTTGCACAGTAGCAAAACACTTTCTTCCAATTTTCTGAGCTTTCTAACTCGATTGTCCTAATTTTTAATATAAAGAATTAACAATTTAAAAAAAAAAAAAAAGGTTGTAATTTTCATGTTGTAGGGTAAGGGATTAGAGAGGTTGGACCAGAACTCAAAATGTGCTAACCTGGGAGTTTTACCTTATTTGAATTTGCGATTGTCCTGCAGAAGATGGTCTTGCAGCTCAGCTGGGTTGAATGTTTATTTATTTTTTTTTAGCTGCACTGAAATTATGTGACAGATCCATTGGCTTCTGTGAATTGTTTGTTTACCTTGTCCTTCAGTATAAGATGTGTTATAATTTCTCATCCATTTCTGATTATTTTTAAGTCTTTATAGATGTTGGGTTTTGTGTTAAATTTGTTTGTACTTGCATACAGGGAACCATCATTGAAAGACTGCAGGTTGTACCTGTATCTAGTTAGTAAACAAACACCTTCATATGCACTTTGTCCTAGCTTTGCATTGCAGAGGTATTTATTATATCATTTAACTCAACTGTATTTTCTATCAAATGTATCTGAAGGACAGAATCATTAATATAGCCTGCTGGTGAACTAGACAAGAATGTAATCAACTCATTTTCTCCTTTATGGTAGATTAGATGTGTTTTGTTTAGAAAGACAGCTGTGATTATGAATATATCTGAATTCTAACCAACTGCAGCAGTAGAACTTTTTTCCCCTGATACAGCAGCATGAGTTATTTGCTGCCAATACTTCAGGTCTGACATTTGATTAGTTGTTAGTTTGGTTTTTGTTTTAATTGGTTTTTTCCCTTCCCTTATTTGTACTAATGTTACCACAGTTTAATTCCATGGATGTTACAAAAGAAGTTCCTTACACCATCATGAGTGATGAGAGAATAAGGCTCTCCAACTCAGTAGTCTTTTGCGTGTCTGCATCTGTTCAACATTATTCTAGACAAATTAATAATCTTTATGGTTTAGGGTTGCTCATATTTGACATCCTCCCTATTATAAGCTAGCTTTCTGTATGCAATTTCTTTCAGTACTCACTCCTATGCTCTTATTCCCTGCTTCCATTTGTCATTTAATGTTTCAGTAAGGGGTCTTTCCTAGCTGATGCTGAGAGTTAGGATGGGGTGTAGGGGAAGGAAGGAGCTATGTAGAGCTTGCAGTGGGTGGATTGCATCTTAAAAGGAATTACTTTCACAGGTGTTTGTTATTCCCTCTCCACCCCCCCATAATAGAAAAACCTCAGTATTTCCTTGGTTACCTAACCTCTGTTGAAACAGACTGAAACTTGTAAGTACAAAAACACACAAAAAAGTATTCCTGAGATTCAGCCATGATTCCTGATGTGCAGGTTATGCAGGGTAAAAATGCTTTCATCCTTTCTCATCTGGTATTCATCATTTTAAAAATCCCTTACAGGGCTTAGCTAGCTGTTAAAAATGCCAGTTTTAGTTTAAATTTTATTTCAGATCTTCAGGCTTATGTGAACATTCAGATTGGATGTGTGTTGGGTTTTTTTTTTTTTAATTTAAGGTTAGTAGGTCATAAATAAACCAAAGCACTTTCTTTGCTATGAGAAATAGGGTCATGGTGTACATGAAATATCACTTTAAAAAAATTGGACTCTAAAGTAAATTGACAGAGGTACATGAGGAAGTAGTTCATTGTGTTACTGTAAAGGCCATAGGGATTTGGACTGCTAGAGCTGCCTGTTTTAGGAATAGATTAGATATATTGTCTGATGACCTGTACTTAATTTAAGTGACTGCCTTTGCCAGTCCTTCCAGAGGGCAACTGTGTGAAGTAGAGCATCTCATCTTCAGTCTTTAGTCCTTTTCCTCCTTCTGATGGCCTGACCTAAATTGAAGATATGGGTGTTTTGCTGCGCAAACAATTACTTCAATGTTATGTGTACTGCAACTTCAGTTCTAATTAGTTAGCTTGTCCATTTTGACCTTGATATCTTAAATCAAAAGGCTAATGTTCAAATTCATTGTACTGCTTAATACTGGCCACTGTTACACACTACACTCAGGTTTAACAGCTGCCCTATGTAAAATAATAATAAAAGCTCCCTCTCCCTACAGGAATGGTGGCCAAAGCTGTGAAGTACTACTCTGCCCTGCTTGTTGCCCCACCTCTTCCTTTCTTCCTTCTCCCTCCTGCACATAAATGCTCAATGGAATATAAATGATAGATGTCAGACAAGTCTGGTTTGCAGGGAACTTCAAGACAGCTGGTTTAGTTCTTTTGACAATCTTACTGCTTGTACAGCAGTGAGATCACTTAGGAACAAATATTTCAGTGAGTACACAGATCTCAGGTTTGTGGGGTTTCTTACCATTTTAGATAATTTCCCTAACGGTGCATTAGAACAGTCTTCAGACTGTATGCTGATTAAAATAGTATGTTAATATATTTATATGGCAGATACTCCACAGGGCTTATGGCATCTATTTTGCTGGCATTGAATTGTTACTGAAAGGTGGAGTTAAAACTTTTTGAGGGCAAATATTCATTTATATTAAAGGACAACAACAGAACAGTAGTGTTAATACTCATATTGCAAAGTTATCTCATGGATACAGCTGTTGGCTACTTGCACCTCCCACTTGGTCTTTCCCACAGTCTGCCACTGGGCTTCCAGGTATACACCGGGAGACAGGAAGAAATGCAGTGCATGGATGTGTTTTCAATTGTATGGAAGAAGAGAATTCCAGTGACAGTGTCTACAAATGTCACTAACACACTTAGGATCAGATGCTCAGCTAGTGTAAACTGACACAGCTCCATTGACGTCAGTGGCATCTGCATTTATACCAGCTGGCACCTGGATGCTCATCTGGAAAGAAAAGTGAAGTAGAATGATCAGTTATCAGTTCTTATTACCTTTTCCATTTTTTTGTTGTTGTTGTGTTCATTTTTTTATTAACCCTTTCTCAAGTGACAAATTTTTATGTTGTGTTGATGTTTTACCCACAATGAATTAGCAGTAATATTAAATCTTAGTCAGTATTGACACTGCTGTTCTTCCACCAAGAGAAATTAAATCCAGCTGACTGTAGCTATTAGAAATTCAATTTATTCTTAGAGTACTTTGAGTTATATGCTGAAAATAAAACCTCTCTGTGGCTATCAAGAGGAAGTCCTTTTTCTGACAAAATGAGAAGTGTTTGTTTCCTCTGTGGTCTTAAACTGCAAGAACAGAATCCAATAACTTTCATTATAGTCTAAGACTCTCACTGTATTCTACAAACACTATCTGCAGTTGTTTCTGTAGTGCATTGGAGTATAACATTGGCTCCTAATTACTAATGCAGTAATTCTAAGGATCGTGTTTTCAAGCAAATCCAACTAGACAATCACAATATTTTCATGTTGCCTTCATCCCATGGAAACACCTTTGTAAACCTCTGCTGGAAAAAGATGATGTTTTAGGGAGTATTTCACCATTTACTGGAGTACAGCCATCTCTGGAGAAAAATAGCAGCTGTATAACATCTTGAAGCACTAGTATATGCCAGTCTGAGACAAGAGGGAAAATTGTAACTTTCATGTTTAAATTTTCATTCTACAATGGTGGGTTTTTTTGTACATTATGGTAGGAAGAAACCTAAAGTTATGCAGGATCATCCTTGTTCTTGTTCATGAAATAAGAGGGTGAGAATATCTTGGCACACCAGAAAACACTTTTTGAGGTGAAATAATAACACCAAGACTGTTTTTGTGGGTGGGTTTGTTTATGGTGTGTGGTTTGTGGGGTTGGTTGGTTTGTTTTGCTTTTTTTTATTTTTTTTTTATTTGGTTGGTTGGGGTCTTTTTTGTGTGTTTGTTTTAACTAAATCAAAACTTGCTTGATATGCATAGTCTGCACAGAGCAATCTGCAGTTCATTGAGTCTTATCAGAGTTCTGCTGGCCCAGAAACCAGGACATCTCCACGTGTTCTAGTTCATGTGTTTGTAGCCTTTGACTTAGATTTTTATGAAGTGCTGTCCAAAAAGTGACTGTGCTCTCAAAATTAAGCCCATGAAATAATATTACATGTCTAAAACACAGGTTATAAGGTGGCCTGGTGATTAACCAAGATAATTGAGGAACAGAACAAATATGAGGAGCAGTAATGATGATAGTTCAGCCAAATATCTGATTGCACTTCCAGTAATAATTTAATTGTGGAATTCAAGACTGGTTTGCCCATTAGAATTTTACCTGATTACTATTTTGTTAAATTTTTATATTAAAGACATTTGCAAAACAATGTAATGTAAAATACTCAAGACAATATTGGCTTTTTTGATTACTGGTTGGATTTACTGTACCTCAACAATATAAAATTATAAATAAGAGTAACTATATAAATTGTTATTTTTTTTTAACAAATTATAGTTGCTTTCATTTTTTTAAAATAGACTTTTGTATCTAACCTATTGAGCCTGACTCTGCAATTTATTACTTCATGTTGTTATTCCTGCTTGAAATTATAAGAGCTTTTTCAATGCACAAGATTATGGTACTAGACCTATAAGCATTACTTTTTATTTAAAGCCAAGAAGTTGGTGAATAAATTCTAATACTGCCTGCAGTTTCCCAGCCTTTTGGATGGCAATTCCCCACTCTTCGTTACTGGAACACGTTATTTATGGAAGATATGCACATATTTCACTGTCCATAAATCATACACAAACATCTGTTCTTTAGATCAGTAGATGGAGTATGGTAACTGCTTTTTACATTAATCTCCATGAAGTAATGCTTACCTACCGACATTATACTTTAATATTTTAGCGAATATTTCAGTAATTTAATGTTTCAGGCAATGTAAGTCAAAACAGCAGTAACTGCAGACACAGTTGGGCATAGATTTCTGTGTGGCTCATACCTGAAAAATGTCAACGAGAAGCTGTATGATATAGGGAGTAAATACCAAGAGCAACATGATCAACTCTGCTAAAACACAAGAGGTTCTGTTAGTAATTCTCTGTACTCATTACTGCCTTTGAAGGAAATTTCTTACCCTCCCTTTTCCAGTGATAGTCTTTAACAGGCATCCTTTTCTTATTTGATGAATCTGGATTGTCTGTAGCAGTCTAAATTTTTGTCTTAGTAGTATGATCTATTTCCCATGTGATCCTGCAGGCAGGAATCTGAAGCCTGTAACTGCAAAGCTGCGCTCGGGAAAACATATGGTACATGTGGAAAACAAGGCTGAGTACAACTTAAAATGTAAGGTGTGGGAAAGACAGTATTGTAAGATAGAATGGGCACTGGGTGGAAAGTCAGGGGATAAGAATTTTCTTATTCTTTCTTCAATCTTGATGTTAGTATTCTTACATGAAGTGTTTTCAGCTATAAAGAGCAGAATCTTCAGCATGTTACCTGTTTATTGTCTGTCAGGTATTTATCTAGTAGTTACATGTACCAAGACTGGAATCACTGACTGTTTTTCAATATCTCCTTTGTCTTTGTTTTTATTTTGTGGGAATGGAGACTTTGTATTTGACACTAGCCTTATAAGTGTCAGCATAGCAACCAAAGTTTCATAGAATGAAAATATGTATGAAAATGGAGAGTGAAAATAGTCTATATTTCTAAAATGTATCGAGCCCTACTGTAGTCAAGTGATTGCAGTTCTTCATCTGCAGAAAATAGGTGATTACTTTTAACTTGCCTACAAATCCTCTTGGTTTTAAAAAACACAAACTGCTTCAGAATTAATGGGTATCCCCATCTTAGGATTTCTGGAGTGTTTCAGTACATTTTGTATATCATCTTTTAGGTTCTTCACAGTGACTATATGAAATACATACACTCAGAAAAATGTTTGGGGTTTTAAAAAGCATTTAATTTGTGCTTTTCATTTTTAATTATTTTTAGAAGTTACCAGAAAAAGGTGCTGTTTGAGTGCAAGTTAGGTTAGGGATTCTCCAAGTGTTTGTATCTCACTGCCAGAGAAGAGTGCAGTAGCAATTGGCTTTAATATCCCATCCCCCTTTTTTTGAGTCACTAAAGGAATGGACTGTGAGAATTGCCAAATACAAATTATGGTCCCGCTGCACAAAGTTTCTTTTGATCAAGAGCAAGTCATTTGAACCCTAACGTTTAGGGGGTAATACTTATAGCCTCATAAAAGTTCAGTTGATGGCTGATATCTCATAGTGCTTTGAAGATGTGAAGTGCTATATAAACAATATAAGTCTATTGCACACAACTCAAGCTATTAGCATTTGAGGCACACTGCCCCAGGCCCTTAGAGGGAAAATCACATCTTCACTGGAAAAGAGGCACCTTTCTAACTTCTCTCTGCTTCCAGATTAAGTATCAGATTTCCAGGTAACATGTAGATATGAAAAAGTATGTAATTTCACATACTGTGTATATTACACAGAATGGATGCTAACTAAAGGCAGACAGCATTCAGTTAGAACTGCAGTTCTGAAAATGTAAGGATGGTAAATCATTATCTGTTTGCATTATTTCATTTACTGTAATTGTATTTTGGTATTCTTGCATTTTTTCCTTTGAAATTTCTGCATGCATCTGTTTGTTGCTAACACACTCAGTATTTTTCATGTGTAATATGAAACAGATGCGAGATTATGCTTCATCTTTGTTCCTAAAAATATCACCGTACTTTACAGAAGTAAGACCACAAATGCAATTTGAGAGTACATTGAACACTCCATGGGTGTCTGTGTGTAAATATTGGTGAAATCTTGTTCTTAAGATATCTATGCAAGTTAAGAAAATAGTAGAGGGGACACTTGTTAAAAAGCTGGTGTATCAGCCAGCTTTTAGAGCCGAATGCACCGCTCAGATAGGAACCAAGTTTTCATAGTATTGATGGAATTGCCTGATTTGCTTTGTTTTGACTCTCCATCACACATTCTGTATGCTCTGATAAACAAAGACTACTGCATAGGACCCAGAAGACATGCCTATCTTGCAATCACTACAACATGCAGTCTGACAGTAGATAGAGTCATGTCTATCTTCAGGGAGAAGAGTAAATTCCTTGAAGTCTTTTTATGCCACTCATTGTGCCAGTTTAAAAACAGACCAGTTTTTGGTACAGAGCTGGTAGAGCTTTTTTTGCCTTTTGATGGTTTAACTCCTTATTTTCAACAGCAAAGACCTTTCTAAAGAATTGCATTTTTTTGCTTGCTTCCCCCCCCCCTCCTTCCACCCCCCCCAGTGTCTTGAGCTAATCTTTTAGGCATGTTAAATGATGTAAACAAGTTTAGATTTCTGTTACTGTTATCTAGGAACAACCAATCAAAACATATGCTGTTGACTCAACCCTACAAAGCTTTGAACACAGAAAAGCTCAGACTTTGAGGGACTGGGCACACAGTTTAAATATTTAGCATAGCAAAAACCATTGCAGTACAATTACTTGTATTGGATCCAATGATTTGCAGCAGAAATGCAAAGCATAATCCCGTGTATTCAGGAAGTAAATGCCTAGTTTACTCTTTTCTGTTGTGGTTTTTTGTGTATGTGTTTTTTTTATAAAGACCATTGAACATAACCACATATTTTCTGCTCTGGCAAAGGCATTGTTCAGTAATATATATTCTTCTAAAGAAAAATAGCTCGCAATAAATACAAGATTTTAGGAATTGTTATAAAAGCCTTATCTTTATTGTTGAAAAATGGTGTATCCTTAATGGTTTTAATTTGCCTGTATTTTTGTGGAACTCTCACTCCTCCTTGTCCCTGTTAAGCTAAACTACCATTTGAAAAGCTCTTTGTGCTTCAGTGACCACTTTAAACTTTCTATTGACAAAATTAAGCTGGACTCCTAATTTATTTTTCCAACAGAAAGTGAGAGTTGAAAGTGATCATTGGCCCAAAAACCTATGGTAAGAGCAAAGATGATTTTATTGGGAAAGAGGAGTGATGTTTGGTCCTTTCTCTGTCCTTCAGTTCCCTTCTCCTGTTAATTTCCTATAACCCTCTTGCCTCTTTCCACTTCCCAGAGTCCCAGGAAACTTGATTTCCTATATCCCTTCCTGAAGTTTCCCTTTTGCAGCCATGCAGCAGAAAGGTTTCCCTTTTTGTATCCATCTGCCGCAGTGAGGAATGGTAGGCCAGGAAATAATGTCTCGAACCTCAACAGAAACTGGTTGGTGAATCCAGACTCTGTCTCTTAAACCTGTGGTAAGACTGACTGGGAGATTGGCAATAAAGTAAATGAATGAATGAGTATAGCCAAAGGGAGTGGGGATTCTGAAACCATTTCCCTTTCTTCACATATGCTTATCTGCATTTTAAATATGTATGTAAACACATATGCAGACATAGTTTAATGTCATAGAAAAAAGAGAAACGTCTCTTCCTTTTGGAAATTTAAGGGCATCTGCTCTGTACATGTGTAATATCTGGAAGGCTCAAACTTAATCAAAATGTATTTCTGCATAACCAGTTCTTGCCTTTCTGAAGTTTCTAATGCATTTAAACACCCAACCTGTAATGAATTAATAGTTTTTGGATTAAGTGGATGGCATTTTATATAGATTTAAAAATTTGTAGACTTCCGCTATTAGAATCTTAGTAACCACTCTGTTCAGATGATGATTTGTGGATTCAATCACCAGTGATGTTGGCTATTCTGAGAAGTTTTGTTCCAGCATCAATACCTCATTGGATTTGTGAAACCTTTCTTGTTTAGGTATCTATTGATTTTCTTTTGAAGGATAATCAGGGAGCTTGAGATACAGCTTAAAATTTCTGTGCTCATTAAGTGGGTGTTCTGTTTGTATTTTTCTTTAGGAAAAATCTGAATGAAATGCCGTTCAATAGAAAGGCTCCATCACTTAAGTCCTACAGTAAGTCTACACACCTTATGCAGAGACATTATGCTGGCTTTTAGCAGATAGGGTGAATTTCATTCTTAGTGAATATGACCCAGGTGCTAAAAAGCTATAGATGAAAGTGCTAGGTTAAAAGCACAAGTCAGATAGGTACATAAATATTACATGGCTATATCTTTAATGGTTTCCTGTCATAGACTTGCTTTGTTTAAAGATTTCCATAATCCCACAGATTTATTGCATCTTTTCTAGAAGTATGCTGTTAGCAGGAAAGTCAGTTGTAACACTTTCAGTCACATTGGAGGATCATTATACTTTCACTTGAATAACTACTTAGTTGCAAGAAATTAACCACTGCTGTTTAGCACAAAAACATTTCCAAGAAGGGCTTTCATTTTTGTTGTGGAAAATGACCTCAGGCACTTAAGGAGGTAGGCAGAAGGGAGAAGTAACGATCCTGCTGTCTTTTAATATAGTGTGTTTTCAATTCAACAATGTCTGAAGAGGGCATTGCACTTGGACTTGGAATGCAAATGTTCTGATCTTGCTCGTATTGTGGATCTGATGGCTGACCTAATACCATTGAGTGAAACTGGTTTAAGGTTCTACATGGTGTGCCTCAAGGCTGTGGGAGACAGAATGAGACTGAGGAAGAAATAAGCTAGTGAACAGGATAGAAGGATGAATACCATAGGACCAAAGAAAGGATATAACCAGTGTTCATGTCTCTGGAACCTTTTGCTTGTTATGAAATGTGGATCATGCTTAATTGTCATTTGAGGGCCAAGTGAGTGTTTTGCACATATGCTATACACAGGACTGCTAATATAATGTAAGACACAGTGAAGCAAGGAAGGAGGAAAAAAAGAACAGCTAAAATATTTAGCAATTTGCCCCGCTTCTCCTAGGGTAAAAACTGGAAGGCAATAGAAGACAAATAGTCTCTGAGTTCTAGGTTCTTCTCTAATATACACAACCTATTTAATAAGGCAATAACAGAGTGACAAATCCTGCTCACCTTTTTTCTCTGGAGCTGCAATTTCACCACTGCTGTTTGAGAAATACACATTTAAAAATATTTTTAAATTATAAAATAAAAACACTTATGCATATATAAATCCGTTATGACCTTTCCGTTTTCTCCTCCCTCTATTGCAGAGGCAGTGGATTTCTCAGGTCTGAAGAAAGAAGTATTGTCCAGTAATATGAGGGCAAAGGGGGAGAGGAAGCCTATTAGTATTTCATGTTCTCCTGTTCTCTCTACCCACACTTGCAAGATTAGAAACTTAAGTCTTCAATATGTGCATCAGGGATGTGGTGATACAGAAATGCTGGGAATTATTCAGTGCAAAAAGGGAGTGGGCTACTGTAGTCATGACAAACTCCTTCTGAATTTTGAAAATAAAGGTAGCACTGCCACATTTGTATAATACTTTTAGTATTTTCCCCTCTCTGTTCTTTGCCTTCTTTCCAATGTTTACTCTCAAGCACCTGTTTTGGATACCTGAAGGTTAGGATCAGAATCTCATTCAGCTGTTTATTATTACATTGGATTAGCTGCATAGTATAAGTGTCTTCTGAAAACATTCACTTAAAACACAACCAGCAAGTACTGTGTTTTTGGGTTGGTTTTTTTTTTTAAATTTCTTTTTTTTTTCTTTTGAGAAGTTTATAACATATTTCATTGCACAGGAGAGAGGAAGGCCACATCTGAGTTTTCAGGGGGTGGTGGTTTCCATATGTTGCATGCCAGGAAACCTAACTGTGGAAGAAAACAGCAGAGTTGCCTTCTAGAAAAGGGCCTGAGCAATGCCATAACATCAAAGCCATGAAAGCATTTTTCTTGAGGAGCTGTGGGGCAGGCAATTTCAAATTGGGCATACTGCTTCTAAAACCAAATGAGACAAACGTAGGTAGCCAAGAGCTTGTGTGTGTGCACGTGTTCACATCTGTGCAAGTCACTATGCTTCAGGAAAGCTGTGTGTAAGAATTCATTAGGTAAAAGGGAGAAGGGCTTAGTTAAAGTTCTTTACTACCTTCTAGAAAATTACCTACCAGGCTTTTTAAAACAAAATGTTACCTTGAAATTGTATGCAGGGAACTTCAAAAGGACCAAGGGATCTTAAAAGACCCCTTTCCTTGACATTCAGTGGAATTTCTGCTAAAAGTTCCAGCGGTTTTTGTGCATCATTAAGAAGCACAATCTGAGTGCAAGATTATCACACAATGCAATATATCTTTCATATGAAAACTATACAACAGCCTAGGATTCTTTAGTTCTAGTATCTGTAGCTCATCCAAACTATAGAGAAACTTTCAGTTTGTAGTAATCACAATTTAATAACATGGAACTGAATATAAAACTATTAACAAGCACCTAACTTATAGGCTGTTGACAGATGTCTCAGCTTTTCTTTCTCCTTTATGAACATATTCTCTGGTTTGTTCCCATTACCTGATTTTGTTTTACCTGCTCTTCCATTTTCATCTGCAACTGTTCAATGAGCTTAATGTATCTTCAAATAATAGATGCTGACTTTGAGAGTAATTTCAAACTTCAGGTTGCACTTCTGCCTGCAGTCCTGATTGGGTTTGAGTTCTTACTCGGATCTAAATCTTGAAATTCCTTCACACTTGGATGCTTTTATTCATGCCACACCAAATATTGACTTGTTAATGTTCAGACATCAGCTGTCCCTATGCTTGGAAAATACATGTTCCTTCATAGTCTTCTATAATAAAAAGAATTAGAAAATGTGAAATACAGTTAAAACAAATAAGGAGGCAAGTCTCCTTACATTTGCACTTCAGGTATTTGATGAAGTCACAAAACACAGAGGCTGGTCATAAATTAACCAACAGTAGAATAATCTTAGACCTATTAACTGAGAAAATGTGAGAGAATGGAGTATGTTAAGCGAAAACACTAAGGGAGAGGCAGAGAAATATCATTTTAAGTGGATTATAAGAAAAAGCAACTAACTATGTTCCATACTTTCCATTAGGAAACTCCTATGTATGAATTGTATGTAAACATAGCCTATTTTCTACGTCAGTAGCTCTGCATGCACGTAGTTCAAAGGACCAAATAAATGAGAAAGTGGGTTGGATTGGTCATGCATTGAGAATCCTTGCCTGGAATGAGCCTATGCTGAGTAAACGAAATGTGAAGGGATTAAAGTGCATTCCAGGTGATTTCAGATAAATAGAAAGGAAAGAAAGTTTCACTGTGTGAAGTGACAAAAAGTTTCCGAATTGGAGAAAATATGCCTGTTTGCCTGTTATAGTCCAGTAAGGGTTTTTTTTTCCTCCTCTTTCCCCACTCTTTTGTGCCCTACTGAGGATATAAATCGACATTATTTGTCTGTCTTTCTAGTTTCCCAAGGTGTAAGTCTGTAAGCAAGTCTTTATGCTCATGAGTAAATATGTTTCTGTAAAATTTTACAGTGCACAAACATTCAAAGTTTGTACTTCTCATCCGTACTTCTCATCCATTGATTCAGTTTTGACATTCAGCAGCAAAATATGTCTATTTTTATTAAATTATCAGCAGTTTTCCATACAGAGCTGGTGGTGATGAACTGGAGTCTCTGTAGTTCAAAACTCCTTATAAGAAGGGTAGTGAATGAGTGTAAATTCACTATCTTTATAATTACAAAGACTCAATGGAGTTTTACAGTTCTGAGTGGAAATAGAGTTTTATTGGTCAAAAAAAATATCTGTACTTTATAGATTATACTGTCTCATGAAAATTAAGAATTAACAGTCTTCCTTTCATTATGGCTTCTTTGTGGATAATATGTTTGATATATATATTATAGATGTTTGTGAGATGCATAGTTAGAAGCTGAGTTATGAACAGGGTCTGTATTCTCTTGGTTTTGGCATTCTGCCCAGGATTTTTCCCCCCACTATCTTTATTTAAAAAAAATTAAAAAAAAAAGAGGGGGGAAATTAATGAATTAATGTAGTCCTGGAGTATAAGACATACTTTTTCTCTTTCTTTTTTGTGCCACTTTGGGCCTTTGTATAGCACTAGTATCAAGTATTCAATCAGCATCTTTAAGAAGCACCTACCAGGCTGCCAGATTCCCAATGCAGAAAAGCTAGAGGTTGCCAGAAATCAGTCACTCTGTGCTAAATATTGCTGCTGGCTCCACTCCCTGTCTCTCAGAGTCTGTAGAAGTCTAATCTTCTGTTCTTCAGTGAAAAGATGGCAGGGTTTCAAAATGCCATCTGAAACTGCTGTTAAGTAACAAATGTCTTGCCATCCTGCGTGGTTAAAGAGTTAAACTGGTCTCTGGTCTCAAATGAAAGCAAGGTCCTATTTTATTTCCTTCTAGTATCTTATCTTAGATGGAATGCCTTTATGCTCAGCTACTACAGTATTTGCCATTCAGTTCTTTGCTTGCCAAGACTTAAGTTTAATGAATTTAGAAATTCTTCTATTTTAAACAGAGTGGTTTGCTGCCAATCAAGTCTAAATATCAACATCAAACTGCCTTGCACATGCACAGAATGCCAACCAGCAGAGTACCTATAAAGCAGTTCATCTGCCCCCAGCTTCCACCACATATGTGGTGAATGTGTCATGATGTTTGTACAGAGTTGGCATACTGAAAACTGAAATGGTGTAATGTTAAAACTAAAATCAGAAAAAGTAATGCTGAGGCTAATGTGCAAACAAATCCTTTCACAACTGCAAATACACCTTCATGGTGTTTCCAGTTTTTATAGAATCCAGGGACCTTCCAAAAAATACCAAGAGCCAATTGATTGTATAAGAAAGAACAGAATGAATTTTCCCATCACACTTACAATATACAAATAATTTTTAGTAAGTATTTAAAGCAATCATTACAAAATCAGCTTAGTGTAAAACAAATCAAGCAGCATTATTTTGCTTAAATGTGTTCCACAGCTAGCTTAGGTGCTTAATTAGCACATAGTACCTAAATTCAAAATCTGAATCCTCAGAACACCCTATTCACTGCTTGTGTCACTATGGAGGTGCCCAAAGTCCCTGGCCACCAAAATAACTGCCAGATGAACTCCCCGTTGCTTAGGTCAGGCTGGTGCTGAGCACCTGTCTGCAGAAGTGCCCTGCTGGCCTCACTTCAGTAGGTCCTGCACAACAGGATGAAGGAGCATGTGCCCCTGTGCTTTCTGCTCTTATGAGCAGTAATTTGTCAGGAAATCTGAAATTTGGTCACTATGAACATGAGTAAATGTAAGAGTCTGAATATTGGGGGAATATTTGAGACTCAAACAATGATTTTTGGGTTTGTTGTTGTTTTTGGTTTTTCTATGGAAGAATTGTGGGGAAAGGATTTTAGTATCAAATATTTTTGTTTGTTTGCTGTATGTCCCAGAGGAAAAAATGTATATGCAGTTCAGAAGCAAACCACAATAATTTTGCATTGTTTTTTGTAAAGACTTGTTTCTATAAGCACTCCATAAATATTTGCTTGAAAATGCACTGACATAAGTATTTAATTTCATGTCTTTCTATACAAGTATTTAAGAATGCATATATTGGAAATGTAGTATACCCATTTCATTTTGATATCTCCTGAACTGAATAATAAATTATATTTTTCTTGTATTTTAAAAGGAGGATGATATGAAAATAAGTATATAGCAGGGTATAAGACAGAATGTATTTAATCATTAATATCTCTGACAATCACAGAGATAGAGATATATATATAGTCTACTTTGTGATTTGTAAGAACGGACACAGAGGGTACAGATCATTCTCATTTAGTTTTGGTTTATGTTTAAATGTATTTCTCTATTCCTATTCTGTCAAAATAATCAGTGGATTTGTATTAATGTCAACAGGGGTATATCAGTAATTTTAAAGAGGGACCTATTTCCCAATTCAGAGCAGGGATAGAGGGCAAGGTATTCTAGTGTCTCCCCAGTAATCTCTTTCATGTCTATATGTAAAACACGAATTACAACCAGCAAGTGGTCAAGCATGAATTAAATCTTTGTCATGTGATATCACATCTTTTCAAGTTTATGTCTGAAGACAACACGTAGTATTTTTACCCTTATTTAAAGGCCAGAGTTAAAAATCTTTATTGAACTTACTAAAGGAAATAAATTCTATGCAGATTTCCAGTTCTTTAGTCAAATCTAGTATCTTTTAATAGACACTTTGGGGGATGTTGTTGTATTCACTTACAGCTTAGCCCAAAGCTACCCCTGGAACAACTCGCTGTTTGTATGTCCTCAGAGTAGGTTTTCAAAAGGCCTAATGTTACTTCACTTTGCTCTCAGTTGAGTGAAATGGCAATTTTTATGTTGACTTTTAGAGCTGAATTTAGGAAATGTTAATTACTTCTGTGCAAGGAGGATTTTCAGATCTAATAATCAGAACAAGCCATCAGTACTTGGAATGAATCCATTTCAGGCTGACTGCACCAGCTTCTGAAGAGCCTTTGGGGCAGTTCTAGTGAATGACAATAGTTTAAAAGAAGCTAAATATTAGTAAGGCATTGATGAATGTGGTCATATTAAAATGACGCAAAACCTAAAAGTACCTTCAAAGGATCATCCACGGCTACATTCAGTGACCATTACTAAGTCATTTAATACACGATTACATAGCGGTCTAGACTAAACGGAGAGAATTTACCGAGAGTTACCATGGGGTAGTAGCTGACATATGACAGCTATTTCTTTTTACAAAGGAGACTGTAAGTCATTAAGAACAGTTAAATGCTATAGCTAAAATATAGATGTTCCACTGTAGTCATTGGCTGATGACATAAACCTACATGTAGAGTTGTTGTTAAATACACGTTTAAAGTTTTGCTTCAGATTATTGATGATGTATCAGCAGAGACTGCTATCTCCATTCCAGCTCACATTTAGAAATTGATTTGATAAGGGGCCCAGCACAGAGTAATCATAGAGGTCTTTTCCAGCCTTAATGATTTTAAGTCCAACTGTCAATCCAACATTATCATGTCCTGAAGTGTCATGTCTACATGATTCTTGAATACCTCCAGAAATGGTGACTACAGTACTTCCCTAGACAGCCTGTTCCAATGCCTCACCACTCTTTTAGTATAAATTTTTCATACTATCTAATCTAAACCTACCCTGGCACAACTTAAGCCCATCTCCTTCCATCCTATCACTAGTTACTTGGGAGAAGAGACCAACACCCACCTCACTACAACCTCCTTTCAGGTAGCTGTAGAGATCTATAAGCTCTTCCCTCAGCCTCTTCTTCTCCAGAATAAACAATCCCAAAGTTTTAAATGCAGGGAAAATATCTGGATTCAGTACCTAGCTCTGTTAGTGACTACATACAACTACTTTGATTTCTTTGTTAGAATAATTTAGATAAAGAAATGTCTCAGATTTTGTCACACAATTGTTTATAAAATTGAATGTATTCTCTTTCAAGATGCTGTCAAAGTGCAAATTATTATTTAATCAATATTTGTTATTATGAACAACTGTACATGTGTACAGGTTAATAAATATCCGCTTCTGGAAAACAGCGTTTCACTACATCTGGAATATTTTTCTGAAGGTGGAAACAAAAAATAGCTAATATTTAAAAACTGAAAGAAGCAAAAAATCCCCTCAATCTAGTTTAGGAGTTAGGTTTTTTAAAGCACACTCCTTCTGTCTGATTCCCTAACCATATCCTATATTTTAATTTGAAATTGTCCATGAATGTTTTCTACCTGGCTCTGTACTATTTTTGCCTCTAAACATTTTGTTGGGGTAAACAGGAGTGTTGTCTATGCAATGAATTAAGTATTGCTGCCATCTAAGCAAGAAATTTCAGTGGAGTCTAAAGATAGACTTGTCTCTTGTATCTGTTCTTTGGCAGAGAAAGAGGGTAATTGATGAGAAGTACAGTATATGAAAGAACAGTTAAAACACAGACACGCTGACATTATAATACAGCATCTCATCAGGTGATGTGGTGTTTTGACTACATGCCTGTAGCAGGTCTATAATTTAAATGCCATTAATGGCACAAAAAGCAATAGTATGGAGACAGGAATACTGTAAAATCTCTGGGTCTGTACTTACAATGCAGATAAAACAGCCTTTGAACTTGTGATGCCAAATGTTGTCCAAAGTTGCCCTTTTTCCCCGGGGAAAGCAGTTCTTGGTTTTGTGGTGCTTTATTTTTTCCCTTCCTCTTAGCACAGACAGACATTTTCTGTTCAGATTGCTTGGTTTGTACCACTACAAAGATCCCAGGCAAAGGGAGGCAGCTTGAATTTTGCCTAACTCACGTCCCCTTCACACATTCAATACAGAATTCACTATTGTGAATAGTCATGACTCTGTTTTCTTTGTGCTCACTGTCTTTTGAATACTCTTCTTTATACTTTTACTAAAGTAGCACACAGAACTAATTTCACCAGAAGCTATTGGTGTTTAGCTGTAACAGAGTTACACATAGTCCTGTGACTGCATCCCAGTCATAATATCTCATTTGTTTCCTCTCAGCTGTTGTAATGTTCTTTGCCTTTTAGACTTGTTGTCCTTTCCCTTTCTGTCCTTTTTTCTTTTTCTTTTCTTTTCTTTTTTTTCACCTCTATTTTAAATTGTAACTGGCTTTGCTTGTTGAACTTAACTGTGGGTAAGAACAGGTTTTTGTACCTTCACAGAAGCCAAACATTTAATATACCTTAGTTTAATGTATGCTGTAATTGTTTGCCAAATTGGTGAGAGTCTTTCCAGAAACAGTTCCTGATCTTTCAGAACCTTGCAAAAATCTGTACGATATGTTAATTGTGAAGCATTTTTAAGCATGTATTTCAAAAGAGGAAAAAAACCCACTGTGTAAATGAAACTTGTTTAAAGTGCTCTGCCATTTGTAGCAGGAGACTGTTGCAATAGTTGCATTGTTTCTTTATACTGATAGAATGCAAACAAAAGAATGAAGCCTTTGTAAATTGCACATTAAACTGTTTCTTTGTATTTAAGTCTAGTACTATAGCATGTATATAGTAGCTGTTTCCAATTTTGACTAAGTGGATGAACTCTTTTCAAAATATTCATGCAGTACTAACATGCATGAACTAAATCCAACTTTTATTCTGTGAATAAATACAGACTAAATAATGAATAGGTCCAAACTAGTAATAGTTGCTAAAGGGGTAGGTAGGGAGTCTCAGAAAAGCTGTCTCTCTTTATAGTACAAGCCTCACATTTTAAGTGTGATAAATGGGTGCTCGTATGTATGCCTTTTTTTCCTCGCTTAAAATCAAGTCATACCTAAAATTCAATGCATGTTTCTCTGCCAGAAAATGTGACAAGGATATATTTTATACCTTTTTTTAAAAAAAAAAAAAAAAAGCTACTGGGCTAATTTAGAAAATTTTGATCTTAGCAGAAGTTATTTATTGAGAATGTGTAGCTACCTTTTTGGAGCAGAGTCTCTCAAATCTGTGATCATCAAAATGGGTTTCTACTGATCCTGTGCTTTCACATAACTGAGGTTCCTTCAAAATTTATTACTAGAATGTGCAAAAAGAAATACTATGACTGCTTTGGTTTTGGAAGCAATCTTGATCGGAACAGTAAATAAATGCAAAAAGTACATTGTCCAAGTGACAGCAATTGTCTGTGTTTATTCCTTTCTAAATATCAGTGAAGAAAGATTTCACTTAAACCACTTATGCATGGCTAGTATAATCAGTACTTTTTAGCTATGGCAGGGGGCAGAGGGAGTTCTTCAAATGTTTCACAGTGTTTTGTGGTTCTAAAGAAAGCTTTTTGTCATGTAGTCCAATAATTTAATGAGAAATTAAGCCTATAAATTATAAAATTTAGTTGTTTTTTCAACTTCTAACAGCAAATCCAGTAGATAAAACCTGAGAGGATATTGGGGAACTGTACTACTGCTTCCAGCTTTTCTCTCTCGTAGAGATCATTGTTTTTTTCTAATCGTTATTTGGAAGTGTCATGAGTAAAATGTCAAAATTCTGTGTCTTGGGCTACAAGTATTAAGAAAATCTGACTTCCCTTTATTTCTGTTTCCTATATTTGTTGCTAGTTTCCTCTTCTACTTCTCTGACAATGCATTAATACCTCATTTTTGTTACAGCTTGTTTTTCTTCTTTATAATGCACCAGAAATCATGCAAACAAATAAGGTTTCTTGTATTTTCAGTTCCTACTGTATGCCGTTTTCCCTTATTTCAAAGGAATCATTACTTATGAAATCATTTGGCTTACTGTGACTGCACTTTCTCACTATGGCTAGGCACAGTGATTAAAACAACCTATTGTGTACACATTGTTGAAAATAACTAGTAGTTCAAATAACTAGAGGTCTCTGACTTTCTCTGCTGAACTTTCTAAATTCAGTGTTTTGCAAAAAGACCAGTGTCTATCTCTGTGCATGTAGCTCATGGTTTATCATGTGCTATTTACACAGATGTGCAACCTACAAGTGTGTATTTTGGGTAAACTTTTGCTTCTTTAATTTCTATTTTGTCTTTCTGTGCAAGATAAAAGTGACAGGAAATGCCTGTACTGTAAATGTAGAATTTACATATACCAAGTGCTGAAAATAGTGTTGAAGGGGACTATCTACTTGCAAAATTCTTACGATTTTGTTTGTGATATCTGAAAAATAATGATTTCTTTTTTAGCACCCCTGTCGCAGAAACTTGGCGTGTCAGGCTAGGAATTCTTCTCCTTCCACTCCTCCCTTCTTGAAACCCACTGAAAACTAGAATTAGGGATTAATTACCTGTGCTGGAATCTCCTTCAGATTAGCAGAAGTGTTAATAAGAATATTGAGTCAGGAGGAGCTTAAGGATGTTTTAACAGCCGCTCACAAAACAGATTGCTGTGAGGAGACACAGATTTTGAAAGAAAAGCCCAGTGTTTTAATATCATAGTCATAATCTTCAAGTCTTTCACTTACAACATGTTCTAGTAGGAAATTTAAGGGAAATGCTACAAAAATTTGTAGTGTATTCACATCACTTGGCCTTAATGTTCTTCATAATGCTCAGAGGGACTGGGCATAAGTATCAGATGATTTTTAAGAACAGAGTACTTTGATTAAAAATCTTTCATAGAACATTTCACAAATGGTCATATGTTTGCCCATATTAAATTATTAACATATTTGTAGCTATCAGCTTGAATAACACAGAAGCAGTATTCAGATTTCATTATCAGAATAACATGTGCCCTCAAGGTCAGAAAAGATATACTTCATGGAGATGGACTGGTACTGATCTCTTAACTGTAGTATTATTACTGATACTGCTAAAAAGACTCTGAATGGAAGAAAGATTTATGATCTTTAATGTTGAGTTTCCTCTTTTTCTGTACTCTGAAAACTATTGTAACAGTATAATTAACAGAAAAATTATTCAGTTGCTAAAAAGTGGAAAAATAAATATGAAGAAACCAAGAAAGCTCAAAGATTAGCTAATAATTTCATTAAGAGCGTTTTGAGATTATAGGATAGTGTGTGTACTTCACACAGAATAGACAGAATACTTGCATAGTATCAAGTGCCTACAGTCCTGTGGGAATCTGAAGCCAAATGAGCAGTAATGTAATGTTTATCAAACCACTGTCCTATGATTTATCTGCACAGAAAAATGTGTAAGGTGTGCTTGGGTGCTGGAAAAAACTAGACAGGATGCCTGTTATAGGAAGTAATTCTCACCTGACTTCATTTACCTAATAGGGGATCAAGTTTGCGACTGGTCACTCCCCTAATAAATAATAGAATTTAGCCAAAGAGAATTAAGTAATTTTTCTTGCACTTGCTGCCACAAAGTCTCTGTGAGGAATAACATGAAATCAAAGCACCACTTGAGTGAAGTAATGGCTAGTGTTTTGCAAAACTGTTTTTAAAATAAGAGCAGAACTTGAATTAATAAAAAAAACCCAACAACAAAAACCTCTTAGTGGCAGAGTTGGTAAAATCCATTTTAGGCATAATACTATTTTTATATTTAAGAAATCTGAAATGAAAGGGGACTACTCATGCTCAATAAGATTTTAAATATATTTTAAATGTGCACTATTTCACTGTCACATGAACATAGATAACTTTTTTCCTAATAAATGTCTTCTATACAAGTAATTCCTTCAATAAACAAACTGGTTGTTATTTTTCTGCTAAAAGCCCTGAGTATGTTCTGTAACAAAGCCCCGAGGAGAGCACAGTTTACTTCCTGATGTAGTGGTGCAGTCCCAGCTTTCCTCACAAGATCAGAATTCCAGATGTTCCCATTTTGCTGTATGGAGTGGAGCTGTAATTGTTGGACTGCAAGGATATGACTTGGCTGTCTGATAATGTACCTGTTGAAATACTTTCACTGTGACTGCAGGGATGTGTATATACAGTATAAGGGAAACTATATTATGGACTACAGTCTTTAGATGCACTCACTGTTCAAGTGAGTACAAAAAGCACTTAGATTTGAGAATATAATAATGGCATCTCAAATCCCACGTAAGGCAGGAATTAGTATCTAAAAAGCAGCATATAAAGTAATAATTTGAACCTGTCATTCATAGAATCATTTAAGTTGGAAAAGACCTCTAAGATTGAGTCCAACTGTAAATCCAATACTGCCAAGTTCACCACTAAACCATGTCCCTACATCTACACATCTTTTATATACCACCAGCAATGGTGACTCAACCAGTTCCCTGTGCAGCCTGTTCCTGTGTTTGGCAATCCTTTTGGTGAAAAAATATTTCCTTAAGTCCCATCTAAATCTTCCATGGCACAACTTGAAGCCATTTCCTCTTGTCCTATCACTTATTACTTTAGAGGGAGAGAGACTGGCTCCTGCCTTGCTACAAGCTCCTTTCAGGTAGTTGTAGAAAGTGATAAAATCTCCCCTGAATCTCCCTTTCTCCATGTTAAACAACTCCAGTTCCTTCAGCAACTCCTCGCAGGACTTATTCTTTAGACATTTCACCTTCATCATGCTACTTGCTTGCTTTAGTCATGAATACAATGTGTATAGAGGGGAAGAAAACCTCACCTATGGAGGTGTTTCTAGATGTTCAGGTCTGGTGTTTCTCTCACTGTTTCATGGGGCTGTTTTTATAGGACACTAAAAGCTGAAGAAAGCTTGGATTTGGTAAGAACAAAGAATGTGAGAACAAATTTAGTTGTCTGTTTACATCTTTTTGATATTATTTCAGAATATGTTCTAACATGGTTGAATGTGCATGTGTTCAAATTTCTTGAACATGTTCATGACTGAGTTGATGGCTGATCCTGGATTCCTTCCACACCTAATTGCTCCAATAAATGCTGTGGATATTCTTGTTGTGGGTTATCTTGTTTTAAATCATCACTACAAATGTTTTAAATGTCTTTGTGAGCAGTTGATGAAAGGCAGAAGGCTTCTTGAGTACTAGCTCTAACTGCCACTTGTGGCAGAAGAGAAACACCAAACATGAATTTCTTTTCTATTCCCAAACTTTGTGTAGCCACTTCTATTTCCCTAACCTGCTTAGCCTGAAAATGGCTTGTTTTTCTTTTTTACAAGATGTAGAAAAACAAGGTCTTGATTTCAGGAGATGATGCTGATGTATTACTGTAACAGAAATTTGTGATCAAGATTACAGTAACTGTCACCAGTATACAGCTCTGCCTTCAGGGTAAAAAAAAATAAATGGAGACAAGGATTCTCAGATTTCTAGAATCCTACTTTGTTGGACAAAGACTGGAAGGGTTAACATTGGCTTAAGAATATGGAGAAAAAACATCTTCTATCCCTTCTGGGTGTGTAGATTTGAACATTCACTTGGCTTTGTGGTCTAGGTTTATTACTAAATGCTCAAGAAAGCCTGGGGGCATTTTCTAAATGAGACTGCAACTGTATGGCTTTTAAACTCAATTAGTCCTCTCTTCTATTTTCTGCATACTGCGTCCATTATGATGGAGTTTACTTGGCTACATGAGAAAGGGAAGGTGTGGGGGTCCCCATAACCAGCCCCCTTCTTTTCCTGGAATGGGAAATTTGCTGGAATGGCTGCATCTCTTATGAGGCCTTTTGGCGGTCCTCAGAGTCTTAAAATGCAAATTGTGCTTAAGGGGAGGAGGGGGAATAAAAAACAGAAACCAAAAAAAACAATCAATCAACAGTAAAGAAATAAGTGAATTAGCTTCCACTACCTGATGCAAGATACTTTCTGAGTAGAATGAATACTGAACTGGGCTGTGCTTTGTGGAATATCAACATTAATTTGGCCCGGTGTGTTTTTTCTACATAGCGATCCTCTGAGGCTTGTGGTCTTCTGTAAAATGCAAACTTGAGAGAAAGTAAGCCTATCACAACTATTACTAATACCAAAAAAATGTGTCCTAAGAAAATTGCTATTCACAGGAATAAGAACAGATTAGAGAGTACTTAACAAAGCAGTAGAATTGATATGTTACCATTAAAAATAAAAAAAGGTAACAAATGGAGAAAAAACACCTAATAACTGCCTTAAGGAAAAACCCCTTTGTTAGGTTTCAAGCACAAGAAAATACTTGACCTGTTTTGAACAGCAGTGTTTTTTATAACATGCTTTTGTTGGATCAGTCTTTTCTCTCTCCTCTCTGTTTGATCTAAAAATCCAACTGTGTTAATTTAACAAATTAATGTACTGCATTAAGCTTGTAATATGATTAAAGGTATTACTAGAACTTTATAGGAAGAACGTTTTTTTTTTTTTTCCTCATTCTGTTAGGAGTTTCTCCCTGCGTGTATATATATATGCAAAACTGTAACTACATCTGGTTGAAAACTCAATCTTCCCCTATCACATGAGGAAAAAGCAAATTGTTTTGAAGAAATGCATTTTTCAGTAGACATTTTTCTGGGAAGGCCTTTTGTGTGATGAGAAGAAAGACCTGTGACTGCCCTAGAATGGTAACCTAGGTGGTTTTGGTGTGCCTCTGGATTGCCCAGGCCTGGAAACCTGGGTTTCCTATACTCTGTGTGAGAGTCTTAACTATCAGACTACTATCTGTCTTCAAAGTGATGCTATTGCTTGACTTTTCTCTTCCTTCTTCCTTTGGTATGGCATCCTATTCCCCAAAGAAATTTAAAATAATTTAGATATACGTGTGTTTAGTATAACATAGAAAAAAAATAAAATCAGAATCTCTCTTTTTCCTCTGAGAAAGAGATACTTTTTTTCTAAACAGTCTTAAGTCATCATAGATCCATTGCTCTTGTCTAGTAAAGAACAAGTTAAAATTATGATATAGTTTGCCCTTGACAATGAAGTGAAACCATTTTACATGTATGGATAGAGAGGTTCTGTGGAGGAATGGGAATTCTTGCATTTATTCTGGAGTCTTGTAATGAATTATCTGGCTGTCTGTACACTGGTATATGTACTTAATATTTTGCTTGACAAAACTAATGTTGGCAAAGGGCTAAAAGGCTGCTTTAAAAAATACAAAACCAAACAGGGGGAAAAAAAAAAAAAAAAAAGCATGAGGAAAATATCCTGTTTATAAAGCCAGAGAGACACTTTATGGAAGAATAAAATCCAATCAATCTTGTATGTGTGAATCTCTCTTCACAGAAACCTGTGCAAAACTTTAGCTTAGTTGTATTGTAAATATTACAAAATCTCTTTTGAAGTACAAATTCTAACTGAAATCAGTAGACTTTTTCAAAAACTTCAGCATACATGCTAAGATATTACAGTTGTTTTTATGTACTTGAACACAGTATATCAGGTTTTCTTTGAAGCCTCTACCAGTGGAGAAAGAAAGGTGATGACTGGATTATGAATCCATACAAATTGCCTCATTTTTAGTAATTAAGATTTTAATGTTCATCACTGAAATGTGATATTGGCTGTGCTTCTGAATCATTACTTTGCAAAAAGAAAAACATTGCTGTCTGTCTCCAGATGGGTTTCCACCTTGTTTAAAGATTGGTGTTTTTCTCCTTTATTCTTTAGAAAAGATTAGTTTTAATTAGACTCTGCATTCTAGATAAGCTGCTCTTCATTTTTAATTCAAGGGAACAAGAGGAAGTAGCATTGATTTCTTTGAAATATTTCAACCTGTCTTAAACTTACAGTGCTGTAAGTTTGCCTTGAAATGCTGCTGTGACATTCAGATGTTTGTTGGCTGGACTTGAAAGTGTACTTTGGATGCTGTTTAGAAAAATCTAGTGCTCCATAAATGCAATACACAATAAAAGGAAGTAATGCTCGAGACCTGTTGTGTATGGATTGCTGCAAACTGCTTTTTCTCTTAACGCTTTCAGCTTGCTGACCTGGAGAAAAGGTGGTTTCTACATTCTTTTCCAGTTATCTATGTGTAATTCTTCATTTTAAGTCCTTTTTGGTTTTGCTTTGACCTGTTTTTACAGTTTTTAGTGCTGTCTGTTTAACATGTGTGCAGTGAACAGCTGCACTACCGAATTCCTGCAGATGTTGTGAGCCAATATGATTTTTGTAACTGCCTCTATGATGTTCAGTCATAGAAGCCTTGATTTAGGAAAAAGGAATTTTATTCAGTCATGGATGTCTTGAAATATCCTGACCTAGACCGAGGGGGGAAAAAACCCAGTGTGGTATTTTCTGGCACTCTCTCTACAGAGCTGTCTGGGATGGCTTTCTTCTGTGGCCCCCAAACACATAAGGTAAAGTTTGGAGCCATACAGTAATTGCACAGTTCCAAGTTCCTTTTCATAACTACAGCAATCCTGTTAATGCTGCCTCTTTTAAAGGTCTTTGTTATTAAATATAATCAGATAAAAAGCTACACACTGTAGATTTCTCTTCTGTAAAAGTCCATTAAACAAACATGATATTACCAGCTGGCTGACTTCTGAGCTTAGGTTTACTGAGGGTTTTAGTGAGCTACAACTCTACAGGTATGGGTTTTTTGACTTCCTGATTTCAGGTGGAATTTTGCTTATCAGATCACTTCTGTTCTCCCGATTCCTGCAAGTATGAACTTGCCCCACAGGAGAACCATCTCTATTTTCTTTCTTAATAGTTCCAAATACCTACTAATCTGAAAATAATTTTAGAAAATGTATTTCACTGTTGAAATAGTGGCTATGACACTATTGTTTTGTATCTGTACTTTGGTATAAGAATTCCATATAGTTAAAATTCATAACTGAGTTTCTTTTCAAGATAAATTTCAGGAAGACATACCTTAGAGACCTATATCAGCGTGTTTATCTGGGAACTAGGTTGGACTTTAGGGCTTTATCACAGTGTGTGTGTATGTACATTTGTATCTAGAGGTGGGAATTAAACTGCTGTGGCAATCTTTCACATGGGTTTGCTACGCAGTTGTCTGCAGGAGTTGATATACTTTGTATAGGTTTCAGCTGGGTTTGATGTTCAGCTTGCTCTGGAAAAGTAAAGTGTTTTCTGTGGTGCGTCCTAAACCTTTTTCTCCTTCCACCCAGGCTCTACCATCAAATTACTCTATCATAGGTACCTATGTAAGACTATTTTTATTCTTTTTTTTATGGCAGCTGCTAAATAATGCTGCCAATTTTGTCATGTTAGAAATATAATCAGTGCTTTACACATCCTTTCTTTTAGAGACTGAGATTGAAAAGGAAATAATGAAATCAGCACTGCTGGTCAAGAATTGCAATTAGGTTTTCCGTAGAAAAAATAGTAACACCAAAACCAAGACTTGTTGGTCCTGTTCTCTGTGCTGGTGCACTGTCTTTTTGTTCCTTCCTTATACCCTATCAAAAAATCTGGGCTGCAGGCTCTCTTCAGTTTTGAAGAAATAGAAATATAAAGATTTAATCTTCACTCTTTAAAAGTAATTTTCTAGGTCTTTTCCCTGCTAAGATAGAATGGAAACCGTAAACTAATGGTAAATGTCAACTAACTGCTAGACTTGTAAGAACTAGCAGCTGGCTTCTGCTTATGAAGCAGAGAAACTGCGTGGGAGGAGATGTAAAGAACCTCCTCAAATACCTACCCTTAACAGCAGGGCGGGGGGAGACTGTACTGAAGATGGCTTTTATTTAACCTTTAGAATTATTTTGCTGTTCTCTCAGACTTATATGAAAATACAAAATGGCAATAGATTTGTTTCAGATAAAGGCATCAGACAAAGGCCCCATACAACCTAAAATTAATTTCTGGTAAGAAATGGGACGCTTGCCTGTATCAGTTTTGCCTGTTACAGATTTATGGTATGAGTCTCAAACACTTGTGAAAAGTGTTTAATGAATAATTGCTTTCAAGGAGCTTGTGTACCTCAAATCAGCTGCAATGTTTCAATGCAGTAATGTTATTAACACCACCATTAGAGTAGTACCGAAATGGCAGCATTTAAAATACATCTACCACAAATCTTAAATGATGGGTTTGTTTTGAATACAAATAAACACAGGCGAAATAGACTAGGTGGTAATCATTCATGATGTATAAACTGAGATCAAAAATAGTCCACAGGCAAATTATAGGTTTGCAACGCTGTTTGACCTAAAGGCTGTCTAAGCAAAGCAACTAATGTTTCTCCTATTTCTAATAGGAAGTCCATACCTGCTGTATGAGAAAGAGCTGTTTGGAGTGGTTTTGTTGTTTAAGTAACTCATTTTTTCACTAGTTATAGAACCTTCAGAAAGTGTTTCTGATATGGAAAACAGCATACAACCTCATTAGTTCATGATTAGTCATCATGATTTTAATCATCGTACAATGATTTTTAAACTTATTTTAAAAAGATTCAGGGTAAACAGACTAGAATCTGAAGAGTCAATTACAAGAAACTTAACCAATGTATCTGAAAAATGTGATGACAATATCTCTGGCTTTTAACTGGAGAAATTTCTATATCTAAAAGCTGATTTTACTGGGCAGATGAAACTGCTCTCGAGGAATGGTAAATATTGGTCATTATGGGAAGACTGTTTTTACATGTTTGATGAACAACAGCCATGTGTGAAAAGAAAAAACAAAAGAATAGAACTGCAACTCTGTTATTTCACCTGCTCTTCTTTTAAGTGTGTCCTTTTTTGTTTGCTTGACAACTCCCACTATGGAGTACTTGTCCACAGTCCCAGGAATTACTATTAACTCCCCAAGATGGGGGTGGGAAATTAGAACTGGTGAGCAAAAGCTGGAAGGGTACCAGCTGGAGGATATCTGTGACAGATAAGAATAACAGGAAGAGAGCAAAGGGGGAAAGAAAATGATCAGCACTTTTGGCTTTTTAAAAGTGGGGTGCAGATGACTTGCTGTTGTGTTTTTGTAATGTCTTGTTTCCAGACTGCTGGCTTAGTCAGACACATCTTTAATTTGCCTGTCTATAACAGCTGCTTCTGCTGCTACCACAGAAAGAGAAATTATAGTTTCTAAGCCTTCATTTCATCCCTCTTACCTATAATCCTCAAGTTCCAGTCTGTCTGACCACTTGACTCAACTTTTCTTAATTAGCAGATCTTTTTTGAGGGGGAGGGGAACTTAAATATATTTTGCATACACAGAAACACTAAACAGACTTGGAAACTCCTCATGAGATGAAAAACATCCTGCTGGGAACATAAAATGGCACATAGTGCCTAGAATAATGATTTCCATAATTGAGATTTTCATGTGCTGTATTAGAAAACATCATTTACCTGGGGTCCTGATCTTATGAAAAGAAAAAATGTTTAGCTGTTTAAAATCTTATCTATCTCAATGTCTATACTGATTTGGTTTTTTTATTCCTCTGAAGAAGGCTTATGGGGTTGGCATGAAACAGAAAGCACAAGATGAAAACTAACATTCAAGTGCAATCTGTGGTTCAGATGTACTTACTTGATTTGCCCAAACGAGACAGGTGAAGTTTCATAATGATCTTTTCCTTGTACCTGAGACCAGAAAGCTGATGGATCATTTGGCTGAGGTGGCACATTGTTAATGAAGTGCTAATAAACTACATAATTTGGGAAGGTACACACTTCTGTAGAAGGTAATAGCTCTCACTGCTGCAAGTATCTTAATGTAATCAAAGAAAACAGCTTGTTTAAATAATCTACTAATTGTATGGCACAACCAACTAATCTCTGGGATGTACCTTGGAGACTCGGTAATGTATTTCCTTGACTTCTGGGGAACCGACACAGATGATGTTGGTCAAATTGCCCTCAGTTCACTTCATTTGGTGGTCTCCAGCTCTGTGGTGGCTTGTCTAGAAGACAAAGAAATAAAGGATTTTGTGTGATAGTTTAGGATATACTCAATAGATCAACTGATAATTGGTCTTGACATTGCACAAGGAAAAACCACTGGTGTCACTGTTAGAGATTTGAGTGTATTTGTATTATTTGTACTAAAGCTTTTTGTTGGACTTTAGGTAAAATGTGCTTCAAGTTAGCTTTAAGTGAAAGATTATTCACAATGTTAAACTGGAACACAATAGCGTGAATAAGCCTTATTTTCACTCACTGAAACATCATAAATACATTTATCCATGGTATTCTGTTGTTTGCTGTTCTTCTGAGATTATTCAGATACAATAAAAATTTGCCAGAAAATGAGCTCTAGGCTTATTTTTCAGCACTGCAGATAAGTGTTGATAAGATTCTTCTCTGATAATTCAAATGTTAAACCTACTTGCATTGGTCTTTTTCCATAGTGTAGTTTTGGACAAATTTTGTGAATTAACGAAAGATAATCCCACTTAAACACAGGTCTAGGTAATAGTCTGCTCTTTATTTGTTCCATGTGCCAATCCTGATGACTTCTGCAAAAATCCTGCAGTTTTTCAATAGCTCTGAAAACTGTGCTGAACTTAGCCTGCAGTGTTCAAAGGAACCTGAGGAACTACATAAAAAACCAAGCCCCTGTCCCTGAAGTGTGCAGCAGGTTAGGTGGTGGGGTTCCTAATGTTTTCTAAATTCTTGGCATTTGGGACTGAAAATGCCAGGACTTAAGTAACAAATACTTGACTTGCTTGTTAAAGCCATGTCCATTAAATTGGACTCGCCTAAATAAGTTTAGTATCAAGTAAGCATGGTGTATTAAATCTAAAAAGAAATCTTTTCAAATCTGTACTTTTCAATAGTCTAATGATTACTTTTTGAAGAGTTTGTGGTTTGCAAAATATTGTAATTACACAGCATATGCTTTAAAAGATGGGTCTGTAGTATTAACTTTCATGTGGTTTCATGGAAGACATTTTGAGAATTTCAGATCCATCTTGTTTAGCTACACTTTCCCTGTTACAATTAATGGAGGAACATACAAACTTGAATTCTTCAAATAGCTTTGAAAAAACCTCACATTTGTTATTTGTCTCTTTCATAGAACATTAAAAAAAACCCCACCACCCCTCAGGGAATTAAAGCACAGTGCTTTAATTACATAATGCCCATTAATGCTAATAAATGTTATGCTAAAGACCTGTGCTGTACCAGTGCCAACTAAAACATAAGTCTCCTTCCTTTTCAAACCTTGTGCCACGTATTGCCTGGACATGTGGTCATTAAAATGAACTCAGTTGCAAAAACAGACATTAGACAAAGATGCATGACTTTGGTTTTTTACTTTTAATAGCTTTTGTAGGTTGAAATAATTCTACAGTTTGATCTTCAAGTAACCTTTAAAAGCATTCAGATGGGAATAGTGTTAGCCAAATGAGGGAACAGGCCACTATATATGTGAAATCAAGTGATAATATTTTTCAACTGCTGTAATACAGTCTGAGATGATGTGAGTTTTCTCTCATAAGTTTTCATTGTCATGATGGTCTGAAGAATGAGTTAACCAACTGTGTACATACCTATATCTATCTTTTTTCTTATTTCATTGTCTGCTCTGTATCTCTCACCTTGTCAATAACTGCAGTTGTTTTTTGTTGGGTTTGGGGTTTTTTTTTAATTAAATATAGCTCCGCTGTTAGTAGTCTTTCCAGAGTTTGACTCCAGAACTAAGTCTGGAATTTAGTTCTTAGTCCAGAATTAACTCTGCATTTCTAGAAATCAGTCAATTTACTCCTTATCTATATGTTAAATTGTAGCAGTTCTGTTTTCTATGTGTGGAGTACAAGAAGAGTTTGGGATCTCCTTTACAAGAAATTGAAGGAAAAAAAACCCCAAATCAGTAAGAGGATCAAATTTGTTGATGTAGATATTTTTTTTTTAAACATCTCTGTGTTAAGCCAACATTTAGGATCCCTTTGTACTAACAAAACAAAAAAAAAGTGATAGTGGTTTGGTCTGGTGGAGAATGGAGATGAAATGGGAATAGCTGTGCATGAGGAGGATGCTCTGATTTTATCAGAGCAGATGTGAGAGGATTTTGTGGAGGCAGGAACATGAAATGAGGAGGGGCTTGAGTGATGTTTGGATGGTAAAATTCATAAAAAGAACAAAAAAGCACTTAGATACTCTGGCTATGAAGACTTAGAATGTGCCTAGACTTAGTAAGTGGCAGGATAGTGGGATCATACAAAGGTATGTGAAGAAATATAATGAAAAATAAATGTAATAAAAAGAAATGTAAGCTTATAACTAAATGTTTGAAGTCCAGGGTTTCTTTTAATGTCCCTGGTCCTTCACCTCAGACGTTGTTTCTCAGCACAATCTTTGTTTCTTCACATATTGTTCTTGACTGTCCCAATACCTGTATAATGATGAGCGTTGATCTCCTGAAGTGGTTTTCTTAGTCAAAGGATTACCAACCCCTTCTTTCTTAAGCCTATCATAAGGGCAGTCTTCAAGAGCAGACAGGAGGGAAGAGTGAGGCAGCATGTGAGTTCAGAGTGAGAAGTGTGCCATATCCTTATGACTAGAGACTGGGTGAGCAGGGGAGATGCCACAGTGCATGGCTGAGCTGAAGGAAGGGGGAATGTGAGGGTGAGGCGTGGTAAAGGGTTGGGTTTACGGCCTGAGATGTTCTCTGCAGGGCAGGGGGACCCTGGGAGCACTGTTGTAGGGAGCTCTCAGCAGTGGTATCTTATCCTCTATCATAAACCTGTTCATTCAGGGTATTAATCACATTTTTAGTATTTTCATTATGTAATGTTCTGTTTATACTGCATTAGTGTTTCTGATGAAAGACTGGAAGACTTTGGCTGAATTTGGGTGACTCTACCACCAGATATGTAAAAAAAGCCTCACATAAAAGAAAAAAAGGGCTGATAGAAGCAGGAAGTGTCTGAGAATGGTCCATGTTGATGAGAAGTAGTTATTGGATCTGGGAACATTTTTGAAAACCATTCTTATCACTAAGCCTCCATTTTACACTTCTGCTTCCCAAATTCCCAGTCTGGTGGGACCTCATGTTATATTTAACAGTAGTAGTTACTTTTGCCATTGAGTCCTAATGGATTGGAATCACACTTAAAAAAACTCGTAGTTTTTTAATCTTTTATGCTGCTGTTGTAAATATCCCTTTTATTTTTAAATTAGTGAGAAACTTGAATATTCCCAAATCTTCCCAATATCAGTTGCTCTTTTTCTCAACTTTCTGACTAGTTTCAAGGAGAAATGTCCTTGTTTTTTTTCTTCTGTTCTGTTTGCCTGTGTTCACCTTGCTGCTGATTTTCCTGCATACAGGCAGACCCATTCCAGCTCAGTAATGAGATGATGGCATAAGGAGACAGAAGTAGTAAGCTTGCTATGAAAAGCTTGCAAACTTGGAAATGCTTAGATGCCAGGGTTTTAAACTCATTGCAACTTTATTAATGACGCCCTAGGGGAAGAATCTGTTAATAGTAAATACATTCAAACAGATTTGAGCTAGAAAAGCTGGATTTACTTTATTTTGGTTGCATATGTACTACAACGCTATCAGGAGATGCTTTAGAGGAACAGCAGTGAGCTCTTAGCTTGGTTTGTGTTGAACTGAAGGTTCTCCATGACTGCCTATGTTTTTCCAGCTTTATGGAGCTTCCCACACCCCTGCCAGCCCCTGTAGCACTTCACAGTTTAAAAAAAGCTGTATGTTAAACAGCATTTGTTGAGCTTAATGAATAATCAAATATGCTTTCATTTTTTTCTTGAAATATTAGTTCTTGATCTGCTTTTGAAACAACACACGTGCCACATGCTCTGGTAGTTTCTACATAAAAAGTATTTTAGCTGAGAAAATGGAATCTTTGTGTCTTTGTCTCCTTACTAGCTTTCAGGCGTGTTTTGGCAGGAGCTCTGACTGTCGAGGCACTGGAGAGGAGGGGCCTTGCACTCATTTGTCAGCTTTTCTTGCATATGTAATTTTTGTCCACTCAGCAGTACCAGAGGGGCTTAAAAAAGGGGGAGAACTCATAGCTGTTGAAAGTCAAACTCTTGAAATAATTGCCAAACTGTAACAGGTTGCGGGGGGGGGGGTTGGTTAGAAATTACAAATATTTTGGCTAAAGCCAGCTTTAGGTTTAAGGTTTTTAGCAGCTCTCCATTTCATGTAATTGCATGCCTATTCCTGTCCAGGCAATGGTACTGTGTTTATAGACCTTTTTATAACATGTTGATAAAATGGCTTTTTTAAATGGTGGTGAAAATTGTTTCACTGGTGTTCAAGACCTGGTTATTTCCAACCAACAGCTTAATTTAAAAATTTAGTCTTCTCTAACTTTCGTCCTAATCCTCCACTGTGATCTTCCTATCTTCCTTTGCAGGCCATGCACTTTCACAGAAATTACTCTTTCTTCTTTTTTTTTTTTTTTTAATTTTTATTTTTTTTATAAGATGACAGATCCCTTCATACTAAAGAAAGCATTTAAGCATTTTTCTTCCTCAGCCTTTTATGGAATATTAACGTTGATCTTTCCTCCTCATTTCAGTAGGCTATTTAAGCTCAGGGCTCATACTGTGAGCTGTTAATTAATCAGTGTGACAGATGAAGAAAGTATCCGACTATGAAAGAAAACCTTACTTCAGTGACTAACAATAAGTATGTGAGCCCAAGTGATTTAAAGGAATTTTTTTTTTTGTGACTGTGATAAAGATTCTTAAGCTGTCTGAGGTAACAATGTTGGTTTTTTTTTTTAGCTCAGTTTGTGTCTCTGCATAAACATTAAAGGGATCATCAATATTTTGTCTTGAAAAGTCTAGACAGGAGTTAAAAGAGCCTCTCCTACAGTTTGAAGAGATCCGGTTTCCCATAATTAATAACAGGAAGCAAGTAAATAAGGCTTTACTGACAAATGAAACTGCAACAGTAATATGTACGCAGAAACATTAGCTCCTAGCTGAGAAATGTATCGACGTCTGTTGGTTTTAGTGTGCAGAAAAAGATTGCTGTGGAAGAACATTAGAGCTTTGCTCAAGTCTAATACAGTTATGTGATAGTGGACTGAAAGTCCAGAAGTAATGATAATACAATTGAATTATTGAGAGTGATTCCTGACCTTTGTTTACATCTGTGTTATAGTCCAAGAACTCTTCCCTCATCATTATTTGAAACTCTTTGAACTCAAAGGGATATTTTCATGTTTATTTAAAAGCCACCAGAAGGCATTTCAGACATTTCCTGGAACAAACTGTATATATGTATTTTAGGAAGATAAGAAATGAAAGGAAACTTGAGGAAAAGCTTTTAACTTTCTTCCTTTTTGAAGATTATATTCTCCCTTCAAACACACTTTTTCAGAAACTGTTTGGAAACCCTTCTCTCCCCATCCTCCATTCCTTTCATTAAAATCAGTTAAACAACAAAAAAAGTTAGATCCTCATCTCTTCTGTACTGGTGTAAAACCAGAGCAGTGCTACTTATCTTGCTGAGCTGTTAAGGATGTTTCAGTAAGTCCAAATTGCAATTGGGGGGGGGGGAATTAGTCTTGCCCTTGCCTGCCATACTTATGACTTTCTTTGGTTTTTGGGTTGCCTTTTAGGGGGTGGAGGGAGGGAGATCGAAGGGGGAGGAAAAGGGGAGGTTTCTATGTGTGTGGTTGAGGAAGGCTGGTTGTTTTCTTAGGGAGCAGCAATGACTGAATGCAATATTCAGAAGCTCTGGAAAGCACATTTAACTTTATGTTTGTGCTGGACCTTAAGTCTAAGCTTGCTGAATGATGGGTTCATCATTCTGGCATGTTGACTGTATGATACAACTGCGTAATACAGACTGTGTGTTATCTTAGTGTTGACCTTGAAAAGAGAAGAAAAGTGAAGTTTTTTGTTTTTTTTTTTTCTTAAATGATTCCTAGATACACCAGACAGTAAATTCTTATTTTAGGTGTTAAATTTACAGTTAACTACTGGAAATGTTATCCCCCAACCCTGTGGAAAGCCCAACAGCTCACCTACTAAAAATTACAAGACAGACCAATATAAGCCTGTTTGTAGAGCTGATGTTTTTCCTTTTCTGTACGTTTTAGAAGATTAACAGCTGTTGCTGTACAGGATTATGGTGATGAATACTAAATAGTCTGTCTATAAGGCATTTTGGAAGGAATTCAGTAAATTCAGAGGAGGTATCCCAGCATTGTTTCCTATGACTTAGTGTTAGCTACAGTCAGCAGAAGAATTAAACTATGAAGGCAACATACTATAGCCAGAAAAGGCACAGTGTTCACAATACCTTGTCAGGTTAAAATGTTTCCTGGCAGATATTTTACTGATGACTGATTAAATGAGAGGTTGAGCACAGGTACCTAACTTAAAGCATAGGCTTTTTCCATTCAACTCAATGAAATTATGTATTTCTGTAGTTCATAATTGAACTTCTGTTATTTTCTAAATACATTTCCCTCCCCTGCTAAGTACAAGAGTTCTGTCAACTTGAATCATACGTGCCAGTATCCAGATAAACTTACAGCTTTTAAATGAGACAGCTTATATAATATGGTGCTACTTGACACAAGTGCTTTGGTTCTTACTGCAAATAAATATCTCAGATGTCGCTTCAAATGACAATTGTAATAGGAACAAGCCAAAAAGACAACTGCTGAAGGTGCACTTTCAGGGTGACTATAAGGTATTATGTCAAGTTTTTTTCCCCTAGCTCAGAACCGTAATAACTACTCAATTCCTGAGGGAAGTTTGTGGACAAGGTGCATTTTCTGTAACACAAAAAAATGTTACATTGCACAGCAAAGCTTTGAAGAAAATTGTGTTAATTTTTCATTTATTTGGGACCTTTGAAAATGAAGTGTTTATAATACACAAAATAGATGTAGAGTTAGAAATTTCTCTTATATATATTATTTACTTTTTAATTAGACTTTTTAATAAACAGTTTGATTATCTTTAATTGCACTCCCAAGAGAGAATTTTTATATCAAGCCTAATCTTTGTGTTCAGCTTTTGATGTGCATTTTGCATAACTAAGAAGGAAATTTTCACATTTAGGGTGCTTCTTTTAGAAAGAACAGTGACCCATTAGTGGACAGCTTGAAACCTTTGAATTGGCAGACTATACATTACTAGTATCATTTGCACCAGTCACATGTAGATTGATTAAACACATTTCAGAGAGATTAACAAGTACAGTAAATATTAGAATAATGTAAAATAAGGTTCCTGATATAGACTCAGTTTAATCTAAAAGGTGCTAATATGACTACAGTCCTAACAGGACTGGGTATCGGTAGCAGAATTCTGTTATCTCAAACCTCATAGGTACATAGTTTCCATGTGAGACTCTTTTGATAACTAGCAGTTTCCAGGATGTTATGTAGGTTTTCTATTTATTTTATATGGTATTGGAAGTATCACTTGCCTTTTTCCAAAAAGATGAAGGCTGTTTTTTGTAGGGTATTATCCAAAACCCACCCTGTTAAAGTCACAAGGTTCAAAAGGAGTGTAGATACCTTGATTATACCACACCTTTTAACACAAGACTTCTTTTTGTCCTCTAGGATTTTTAATTGCTTTGAGCATATTTTCATTATGTGTGTTTGTGACTGGACCTGATGCATTCCTTCGTCAGCATTTTAAAATATTTTCTGATTGTCTAATTTACTCGAGGATAAAGATAAGTTTATTTTTATTTCAGCAATAGACTCCTTATAAGAAACCTAGCTAGAATAAAGTGAAGGAAAATGCATTTGCGCTCAGCTTCAAATATTAGTTTCTAATTGCATTCCAGACTATTAAAATATTCTAAGGGCATATTTTTATAGTGCTTTACATTAAGGTAGGAACTCTTTCACAAATCCTTTCATTTCACAGAATTTAGGAAGCTGTGTTTATTTCTTTTGAGAAATAACCTCTTTTTGGCAAAAATGTAAAGGTACTTCCATTCATCACCCTTTTAAATGAGATAATAATTGTGTGAGTGAAAATACTATCAATTACTGTGAATGTGTGAAATTAGATGCGTGCAGAACTTGCCTTTAATGTTACTTTTACTATGACCAATATTGGCCAACTCTGGAAGTACTCTTTACTGTGTGCAGGAGCTCTCCAGGATGCCAGCAAGCAGTGCAAAAAAGTGTTTTGGGCTACCAGTAGGTAACACAAACTATGGATTGCCAAAAGGATATGGGAATTTGGGCATTTAATTTTCCGAAGTGTTTACTTTGGCAATCCAATTAAAAAATGCTTTAAACTTTTGCTTTCTTGTTTGTAAAATATGGAACAGAACATACTTGCTAACACTAAAAGATAAAAATAAAAATTCTGTAAAGTGGTGAACACTGCTGCATTTATTTCAGCAGAAAAAGCTGGCTGATGTTATAGAGTGGAGAAGGCTCCTGTCTGTCTGAAGTCTTTCTCTATCACACATTCTAGAAGGGGTTGAGAAGGGGCAATGCCCTGAGAGTCCTCATTGTGCTCTCTCTACCATGGCAGTTAGTGTCAAAAAGAGAGAAATCTTAATACTCAAAATCCTGATTCTGGAAAGAATTACTTCTGATCTACATACAACAATAATTTAAAAACAAAACAAATGTTTATTGCAATACCCCTTTCAACCATCAGATATGCACCACTGTCAATCAGAGGGGAAGTAATAATGTGGAATAAGAAGCTGATTCTTTTTTTTGTCAGCAGATGAGTAAGGGAATACCTGCTGCTACTATTTCTTGATGTCCTAGTGTATTATTACTCCTTTAAACACAAATATATTTTTTTTTCTGAAAAGCCAGGATAAGGGAATATGCAATGATGAAACTAGATTTCTTGTTTTATTAAATTTTCTCATAAAGGTTTTTGTAAGTAACTTGGACTGCTTTTTTCCAGAAGCATTAGTTCTCCCATGAATATAATGTAACCAGTTCAATAAGTGATTTTCTTTATTTGTTTTATAGGAGACAAAATAAAGGTTTGGTTTTGGGTGGGTTTTTTTTTGTTGTTGTTTTGTGAATGCAGATAATTTTCCATTCTCACAAATGCCAAGAACGTGTTTGGTTTTGGGGTTTTTTCCTCCCTCTTTTCTGTTTTGAAAGTTCTCATCTTTTATTAGCTTGTCCTTGACCTAGGTGTAGTAGAAGGCTTCATTTATGATACAGGAAGGAAGTTTTGTTAATTAAGAAAACCACAGAGTTCTACACTTTTCTGCCAAGATCTCTACAATACTTTTTCCTTGTGTGAAGTTGTTATAGGAAGTGGGACTGATATGATAAACTTGTTTCATGAGTACATAAATCATACTATTCAATAAGGAATTCTTAGCAAATAATTATCCTCACAGTATGTCAAATAATATTTTGTGCATGCAGTGAGTATTGATTTTGAGTAGTATGGTATGTAATACCTTCGTTTTACCAATTAAATCAGCATATATAGACATTACTACGTAATCAATTTAAGACATGAAATACTTGTGGGTTTATCTTCTCCATGGTGTTTTACTTCCAGAATTTAAATCTGCTCTTCACCTGTAATACAGTCATAGCTGGGAGGGGAACAAAAATCCTATGGCAGCATATACTGCTATATGTCAAGTTTTGGTTGGTTAAAAAACACTTGGTCTTTGTTTTTGTTCCTCCACCACAAGTTGCTTTGATAATAGTAGCAGAACAGCACATGACCTGGCAAATGTTACTGCTGCTGCAGATACTACAGCCTACTGTAGGGACTTTGGTTTATTGAAAAGGATTTAAAAGTTCACTTTTAATTCTTTTAACTAGAAAAAATATTTAAAACAATTCTGTATCCAGAGAAAACACTGTACTTCATGACACTGAGTTCTGACATTGCAGAAGTGTTATGATTCTTTGAGTTGTGCATGTTTCTAGACATTTCTCTCTGAAAGCACAAGTACTACTTAGTGAACGGAGATCTGCTCTGTATTCTTTTTGTTCTTTATTTGATTGACTGTTAATAGCATGTTTCCTCTTAAATGTGTAAATATCTCTTTAGTGATTATATTTTAGAAATAGCGTTCTGCTTTAAAATGCAGAGAACCTTCCATAAAGAATCATGTCATAAAAAAAATTTACGACCTAAATTACCAGAATTATTTAAAGTATGTAATAAGTAGAATGTATTCAAGTTTACTGTTGGTTTTTTTTTTTTAATCTTGAGATGCCTAATCCTTGATGAGAGTCCCATCAAATCAAATTTGAGTGCAGAAAATGTTTTAAATCCAGGCACAAGGCTTGCACTTGATAGAGGAAGACACATATTTGTTAGATATCTGCTTAGATCTCATAGAAACCTTTATAATTTAATGAGGTTATGTTTTTGTAAAGAAATAACTACTCTTTTTAAACAACCAGCCTTTTTCATCTTGAGGCAACTTTCTAGCATTAAAAACCAACAAAAGCAAGTCCAATACACGAGCTGTAGTGAAACATTTATTTTTAGATATTTGTTTTAAATATTAAGATACCTCAAAATACATAATGGTTTTTTTGTAGAATTTTTTAATTCATTCCACACCTCAAACAGATCAATCTGTACAGATTCTCTCAAGCATTCCCCATGTTTGTTTGTTTGTTTGTGCTCCCTGTCCCCATCCCTTCCCCTCCCCCCGCCCCCACACCAAGTGTACACCTAGACTACTTAAAAGATTTAAAATGGAAGGTGAAAGCTGTGAAGCTGTGGTAATAGCTAGGCCATTCTGCTGAACTGCTGTGAAACCTGGGGAGTTTGTGTCTTCTGTAATGCCTGACATCCAAACAAAACAGTTCAATGACTCAGAAAATGACAGCCTGCCATAATTTTGATAATTGTTGAAGTTGCTTTCCAACAAGAGCAACATATCTTAATACTGTGATGAATGTTTCAAAGATTCAGGAAAAGGCTGATAAGTACCCCTTGTCATCTGTGCAATTGTTTAGCTTTGGTCATAAGCAGAGGCTGAGAAGACCTTTATCTTGTTTGGTTTGTTTCAGGTATTGTCTATTGTGCAATGGCAGGATCTTCTGGCAGCAAAAGAATTACTTTAAATACAGAGTTGACTCTCTCATTGCTTTTCCTCTTACCTCTAAAACTACATAATCAAAGTCCAAAAGTAATCCTTCTCCTCCCCTGAATAAATTTGTATACCTGTTAATAATTGCAGTTCTCTTTTAAAATACTGAAAAGGTGGATTTGGATCAGGGATGTGATAGTTCTATTATTAAAATCAACTACTTTATCTGAAGGACTGGTTAGGGTGTTTTTACATTTTATTAAATGGTTTTACTGGATATTTAGTTTGAGAAGTTTACATAAGTAGTTGCATTTGCCCAAAATGGACTAAAAGCTTTTACTAGAAATTATGCAGTAGATACTGTTACACATAGGATTTCCTGCAAATATTCCCCACAAACTGTGCGTTTAGTTCTATTTTGGGTTGTTAATTATGCCAAGCAAGTTTGAGATACTTCTGGTCCATTGTGTTAAACACTAAATAACTTAGCAGGAGGCCACAATGTTGCTACACTTGTATGAGGGTGAGATAAAGTAATGCCACTCAGTATGTTGAATACATGTGACTACTGAATGCTATATTGCTAATTTATATTAAATCCTTCACATATAGAAATGATGCACTGTAAACCATTCGTTGCTTTTTTTTTAACTGACAAATTGAAAAATGACCACAGATAAGCAGAAAACTCACTTTTTCTAACTCTCAAAATTGTAAGTTCAGATCTATTTCTGTTCAACAATAAATATCACTGAAATTTAGGAACATTAAGAGATATGTCTAAAATAGTCAATTTGCTGCTGAATAGGTAACAGCTTTTTTGGTCTCAATGTGTCCATTTTTGACTACAAATTTCCTTTTAATCCTTAGAAACGTTTTCCAAAGGACTTTTCTTTAAAAACGGTACAACTCCATATGAAGTTTAACTTCATGAATCACCACCTTCCAGCTTGACAGGAAAACTGATATTCCAAGACTGCACTGCTTGTGAATTAGGAGACAAACATGAAGCAAAATCTTCTTACATTTTTGGTAAGAAGTGGTACTTGACCCTTGAGGCAAACAAATTCACTTCAACCTACATGACACATCATATCCCATTACTAACAAGTGCACTGGCAAGGCTATAAGATGAAGTGACACTTTCTGTTAAGTTAAAAGTAGGACACATTTTTTCCATTTCTGAAAGTTCTACCACTTCATATGGTTGCTTTTGCAAACGAAAAATGGCAACGGTCCTGTACAGAAGTGGTCTATGAAATACGGAAAAACAGCTGTTTCTGAGTATTGTGGCACAAGATGCCAGGCATCTCATGAGGAGAGAACACAGCACAGTCATGTGGGTATTACAGAGCCCACAAAATTTAGTTATCATAAATCTCTCATTCTTAACTAGAGAGGGGGATGAATAAAATAGAATTATGGGTATATTTTTATTTTAACAGGCTCAACAAATATGGTGACACTGTACATGACCAAGATAATTACAGTACCTGGACAGAAAATACAGATAGAGAGAGAATGTGGGGTTTTAACTTGATTTTCATGTGTATCCTGATTTAGATTACTACTGCCAGGTTTTGAGGGTGATACACAACTGTGTGTGTGATGTACCATATAGAATTGCCTTGATTTCTTTTTTACTGTATAGCAGTGTCCAAAATAGTCTCCATTTGCTTTGTTTTATAATAGAATGAACACTGTGAAATAATCTTAATATATCTTCCCATAGCCTGGCAGGCAGGGAATAAGCAGAGTTTCTCACATTACATCATTCTGAATATGGAACAGGAGCCCAGATGAACCTGGGTCTCCTGCTGGCTTTATCAGTACCTTGCCTCTTTCTTTCCCCAACAAGAGGAGAAGGAAGCTTCACAAAAAAAAGTTTCAATCAATGCTAATAGGTCTTGTTTCTTAGATATTTTAAATGAACTTATAGTATCTATGTTGGAATTGTATTCTACATATGGCTAAAAACAACTAAAAGGCTCATCCATAGAGGTAATGAAATGAATTAAGAGAATTTTGTTCTTTATTATATAATTTGAAAAATTGCCTTGTTAAATAGCTTGATTTAATAGCTTTTACACAATTTTTCTTCAAGAGTTTGAATCAGTGAATAAGAAGAAAAAGAAATAAGATGCAGTGAGGAATGTAACTCTAGTTCATAAAAGCCTTTGCTTATAATAAGGACTGGAGTTGTAATTAGCTTTTTTGGAGTGTTTTTCACTCCAGCTGCACTAGACAATAATCTGACTTGTAGTTAATACATACAGACATATCTTCTTATTTTCCTTTGCATTGCAACATGTGTACTTCCAAAATTGGCAGCTTGCCATTGATTATGTGGAAAACAAGACTGTATTAGCAAGAGGGAGAGACTGAGGTCTCAAGTATCTGCAGTGCACAAATTTCTTATTTACATTAATGAAGGGAGAAAATATTTAAGTTTGAATTTAGTTACTTGGATCATAAAGCACTTGGAGCCTCTGTAAGACAAGCCATGAGTTACAAATAACCAGGGTCCAAGCTAGAACTCAGACTGTCCTTGCAACTTTGTACTAGGACAACCCATTAATTTCACTTAATTAATGGTATCAGCAAGATATCAAGCAAGAGTAGATACACTCAAAGCCACTTTTTTGTTTTACCTCTTAATGATGAAACTTAAATCAAACTGCTGAGATACTTTTCCTCCACTAATACAAAATAGAATTGTGAAGGCATTCTATTTTTTAGGAAGTTAGACATCATAGGTAGGAGCGAGATGATTGAATGTGATGTTTCAGAAACAAAATGCTCCTTCCTCCATTCAAGAACTAAAAAATTACCATTAATATCCCACACTTTCTTGCAAATCAGAGAACTGATGTAGCAATGAGTATTCTATCAGGCACTGTATTCCCTTTTAAATGGATGTTTTGTTAACCTTTTTGAGGATCATTTGGCACCAAGTTTGTGTTGTCTAGCTAGGCCAGCCTGGTTGAACTTTAAGTAAAGCATTTGAATGAATTCTATCCCTTTTGGAAATTCTTGCTACATCCTCAAATTTCTCTTGCTACATCTTAAGTGAAAGCAATCATGAGAAGAAACAATTGTAACTCTAGATCTTGTCTGAGAAGTCAAACATTTCCACTATAAAAAGTCAAGTTGTGCAAAATGTTTGTGTGAAACCAACAAGTTAACCAGCTGCCTAAATTGTAGAAGGCAGGATTCTTTTCGTTCTTTATAAGCAAGGATCTTGCCTGCTTTTCATGCCTTAAGGCCACAGAAATCTGAAATCTTTTAAAAGTGTTTTCTGGCAGACTCAGTTTAGGATTTCAGTTTCCTGAAATCCCCCTTTTTTTTTTTTTCTTTTTTCAAGTATCCCTTTTTCTATTTAGTGCATGACAAGTGCTTGTAGTAATTCAGGTGTTACAGATGATGGAGGGAGGTACCTTATGTTTTCTATCTTAATTATAGACAGAGAAGAGTTGTGTGTTTTGGAGACCCAGTGCCTGTGCCGACATAAGGAACTGAATGAATAGGTTTCGAGTACTCGGAAGCAATGTCTTTCTAGACAGAGTACTTGAATTAGACAAACAGACTCTGAAGACTTTCTGAGATAGGCTGTCTGCTATGGCTTGCATAAATCTGTGCTGAATGACTACTCAACCAGAATTACTTGAAAAGACTTGATAGAAGTATTGCCAAGTGAAATGAACAAGTCTCTTAGTTCTGTAAAACTGAGGTGGTCATCAATGAACATAGTCATTAATATACGAATGATCTAATCATTAGAAATGATATGAACTGTGAGACACTATATTAAAACCAGAAAAGCTTGATCATCTCTATTCCAATCTTGCCTTATATAGTTCTCATGAGCTAAGGAGTTCTGTAGCTTCTCTGTTGTAATTAGGTAGATGTAATACTGTTGGATCCTTATAATCCACTCATTTAACAGCCTGTATGATCTCCATAGGTTTAAATAAAATCTCTAACTGTTACAGCTAACCTCCAATACAGCTTTGCTGTGAACTCTTGAGTTCCTCCCACAGGGAACTAATTTGCTTCTGTAAACTGGAGCACATTTCTTCCTCCTTTGCTACTTTTGTTTCCAAATACAGTAGTCCTGATCCTCTAGATAGATTTTTGTCAACTGAAACAACACAGCAGCAAACAATTTTTCCAAACAATGCAAAGTGATCTTTTAATCATTATCAGTAGCCTTTTAAATACTTTTTATTTAGGTGGTGGTGTGAAAATCCTGATGTCATGTGATCCGCTTTTCTTTTCTTGTCCACTTTTAATCTAACTTAGTTCACCCTGTGAGCTGGCTGGAAATTATGGTAACACTAAAGAAAGGATACATTTCAACACAGTCCAAAAAAAGTTGGATGGTGAAATTTAATCTCCTTACTAGTCTCCACAAAATTCTTAGTCTTTTCTCATCAGCCAAATCTAAAATGTCTTATTACACAGCTCTGATTCTGGCTTCACAATTTTGGGGGTAAGATAGTCCTCCTTCCTGGTCCAGTTCCAGGGATTTCTGATGAGAAATCAAATATCTTAGAATCTTAACTCCAAAAATGAAAGTTGAGATTCAGTAATTTGACTTAAAAATTACATGATCATATATGTTGTGTAAATTTTAAAGCTTGTTTGCCCTGCTTCATTCCAGTAAAGAAATGTTTCTCTCCTATGTATTTACTTGCCCATCTTCTTGCCCTACCAGGGAAAATCCATTCACTTTCCCAAATGCTTAAATGAAGCAATCTAATTTTAGCAATCTAATTAGGTGGCTTAAAGGACAGCTAACAGATACTTAAATACCTGCTTACATTTGAAGTTTCTATGATTCTTTTTCAGTCTGAAAGGTGTTTTATTAACTTTTCATAAGAAGCCACTTACTGAAGATTTTTTCCTACTAGGAATCCTTTAATAAAAAACCCTAAATACCTATTAAGATCAGTGTTATAGGAAAACGGGTCAATCATCTCTACAAAAAAATAAATGTAAAAAGTGCGTGAATAATAAATGTTATTAACTGAAATTGGAATTTTATTCAAGAGGATAGAGAGAAATGAGATGTTCTTTCTGCATCACTGAGACACATTATTGCTGGTCTGTTGAAGAAAATTCTTACTCGACATTTGCTTTGGGGACACATTGTAGATTTTGTTAATCTCAGTGAAAGGTAGTTATCAGCTCTGGAATGCAAAATGCCCAACTTCCATTTGCCTTATAGCAAACTGCTGCATTTGTTTTTAAGCAATCTGGAAGTCATTTGAGGATGAACATGAGTATTCTTGTGAAAAAGTCTGTCTTAATGTTGTTCTTCTCTGCCATGTTTAGAAAGCATTTTCTTAATTTATCAAGATAGGTATTATGATAGATAAGAATGGGACTGGCACTGTATGAGGGAGGCATTTTCTGCTTGTCATTCTTAGAGTAGGATAAAATGTGAGACCTTTCTGAGGCTGTGGGAAATAAGTTTTAAGTACATGAAATGGTTTGACTTCGAACTAAAAGGTTGAATTCTACAGTGCCACCGTCTTTTAAAGATTAAATCCACATGGCAATATATGGAATACAATATCCATTGTTCATACTTCTTGAATGACTTGGAATCATGTGTTAACATGATGAAACCAGATGGGATGCTCAAACACTAAACTCCATTCAGTGCTGGCCAGATGTCTTTCCTGGAGAATGGGGGAGAGATCCTCCAAATAGCAATTTCAGAAAAGATATTAACTGTCAAATTTTGAGTAATTGATTCAAGTGATAAATATGCTCTATTGGTTATTCAGTAATTATTTATCTGCTTTTAGGTAAGCTTGACCTGATCCCATCTTAGCTCCTGCCTTCAAGTGAAGATGTATCATCTGATCCAAAATATTTATTCTTTTTGCCCAACTTAAATAAGTAAATTAAAGAAAAATTAACTTGGCAAGTACACTGGGAGATCTAGAGTTTGCTTTTGTGGCTCAACTAGCATCTTACAAACAAAAAAAAAAAAAAGGAAAAAAGAGGGAAATAGAGACCAAAGTAGTTAAGTGAAATGCAAGATGAAGAATGTAGCACAAAATCAAAAAAATAACCCCAACAACTTGTGAAATGGTTAGCAGTCACTCAGGTTGTGTCTCTAAATTAGAACAACAAGTATTTCTATAATGAGCCAGCTATATGTGTAGCTATGTTTGCAGAAAATGCTTGGCTGCCTTCTCTTGGCTTAAAAAATAAACCAAAACAAAAACTCTTCAGTTATGCTACCTTTGATCCTTACACAAGTTCCACTACAGTGGACTTGCAGCACTGTGGAGAGACTGTAAATGTGTTTAGACAGCTGGTACAATCTGAGGCCTTCTTAAGGAAATGGAAAACAATATAGAAGGTCTTCATTCAGAAATATTTTCATATAATGAAGAATTCCCAGTATCTTTCAATGCAGAATGTCTTTTTCAGTGAAGCTTATTTCTACTCATAAAGTATGAGTTTTCAAACAGAACAATCGAGAAGTAGGTCTCCCCCACATTTCTCTTTCATACTATGTTGACTTCACTTATTTTACATTTGTGCAGTAGGGGAAATGCCAGCCAAGTTAAGTTTCTAAATTTAAAAATACTGGATGACAAATCTTTGGCAAGGAAGGATGCACAATTCTAGTCTTCGTTATGCTTGCCACCTCCTGTTGTAGACAGCTAAGGAAAAAAAGGAGCAGGAAGCTCATTAAGATCTTATAGCCAAAGGCCACAACCCCCTCTCCCATAAAAGTCTCAAATTTTCTTGACTGTCTGCTCTCCCTTTGCAATGTCCAAAACATGCAGTGAATCCCGAGGGCATCCAGCAGGAAATCGTTGCTGCCTGTTCTGTATAAATCTCACAGAAGGGAAGAAAAGGACATGACATAGGCACTGCATAGTGCATTGCCCAGCAGAGAGGCATTGGAGGATAACAGAGTAGAGAGATAGGTCTTAATGTAATGAAAAGTTAATTCAGCCAAGTCAGTCTGGTGATTTCAATGGCCTTGATGTTCTCATAACCTGTGTATGCAAGCATCAGTCTTCTTCCATCAGGAGTGTGATGGAAACATAGGATGGAAACCTAACCCACTGAAACTTGCAGGGGGATGATGCTAAATATGATCCCCTGTGCTAGCTGCTACAAAATGACCTGCACAGGTACAGGTGTGCTGTGATGTTCCTTGAGGAACGAACTCAAACAGTTACACAACCAGGAAACACGTTCATGAACTTGATACATGTTCAGTGTTAGTTTCTGTTGACCTGTTTCTCTCTTGAAGTTCAGGAATTCTTGTTTTGTATAAACCTAAACCAGTCTTTCAAAAAAAACCTTCTTAATTCCTCTTTGAACAGGACATGAACTTCATCAACTTTAAGTAACTCATGTTTCACTTCCATCATTAAGGTGACCAATAGATTTTAATTTTTTTTCCCTATTGAAAAGATTCTAAGTTACACAACTTTTGTCACTGAGCCTGAAAAATTCAGCTAGAATACTGTTACTGGTAGAGTAGTCATGATGAATGATTCTTTAAATGAAGTTATGTAATCTTTATTCCCTGAATATACGTACAAAACTGGCAGAGGATGTTGGTTACTGGGATCTTTCCTTTTTTTTTTGAGTGTTTTGCAGAATTGCAGTGTGGACTTAACCATAAAATAAAACAGTGACGCTTAATAATAATAATAATCATACCACTAAAAAATAAAGTGTATGAGTCACCAGCGAGGTGGGGAAAGAGAAAGCTTGGATTTAGAAACAAAATGTCAGATGAATCCCACAGATTGAAGTAACAATGTCCCATATTTTGACTTACTGACATCTCATGAGACAATGCTTGCTTTACCATACTATTTTCTGTTTTGTCTCTAATTTTGCAAGTAGGAAAATTATGAAAAAGACACTAGTCAGATTTCAAGTTAGTTATTTATTTGCAGTTTCCACTCGAAATGAAAATGTATATTTGAAGTCTTGTGTCAATTTAATAAATATTTATATATCTTTGAAAATTAACTGCCCCACAGAAAGGCACTATTTTACTTGCATTATGATTTTAAGTAAAGTAAAATGTCATCCTAGCTAGAGCAACTTGTTGGTTTCACATTTATGACAACCAGTTCCGATTTTTACACCTTTCCATTCCTCTTTGCAGAGGAATGGAGTGATTCAGGGCAGATTGGTTTGAAGAAGCAGGTTGGATGGGAGTAAAAAAAGATGGGTAAGAAGCAGCTGACCAGTGAATGGATTTCACAAGGAGAATCTGTCTGTAGCTATAGAATTTTGTGAACTGTTGCTTTGGAGTACACCTTAGTTCCCAACCTGATGGTGGACAGGATCTGGAAGGAAGAATTTCTTCTATTCCATGTCTATGATGTATTAGGAAGTTGTGTACTGGAAGAAAACTGTTTTTTAATTGTTATGCAAGACTGAATTATTATATGAGAATTACAGAATGAAACACCTATTTTGGGGGGCTTTTGTGTTATGGCTTGTTTCAACTAATCGAAAAGAAGTTTAAAAACAAGCACAATTCAAAGATGGTTTGCTTTAATTTCCTTTCTTTGGGTAAAATGTGAAGTGAAGGCATAGTAATAATTGTAAGAGGTGAGGGAAATATGTATTCACTGCAAAAGCAGGTTCAATGGACAGTTTCCTGTGTTTTAGGGGCACTTATTGCATGTGAAAGGGATTGATAACTCATAAAAGTAAATTACTCAAGACAAAAGAATAGTGTCCTACTTCTACCAAGCTATTTTTTCTGCAGATTTGATAAGGTATATAGGAATTGTAACGGAACAGTTGGGATTTTACAGAGAATAAGTCTCTGAGAAACACTATTGTGATGTTCTAAAATAGCAGAAGCCTAAATTAATTTATATTTCAGTTATCTGTTTTTCTCAGATTAGATATTGGACTAATTTAATTTTTATTCAATTTCATACTCGCATATAATTGTAACATCAGTCCTTTACAAACATTGCAAATTTATGCTCAGATTGTGCTCCTGAAAAAAGATTCATAATAACTACCTAAAGGAAGACAAATGAAAACACTTCTTCCAGACAAAGGATTCTGAAGTTCTGTAAGCATAAGTACCCAAATGGCGGCTTCCAGTGACACATAGAAACCTCAAAAGTGATGAACTTGATGAAGTAGTAGGAGAAAACAATGTAAAAAATTACTTCATTCTGTTTATTACAAGTCCATCTCTTCAGTGCTATGTGTTTTCCTAACAGAAACAATGTCTGGTTTCAGTCTACAGAAGTAGTTGAATTCTCAGCTGTGTAAAAAATACAATTATGACAAGTACACTTGACCTTCAGTGAAATTAAGGAGAGTACCACCTGCACTAAATATGCCTTGTAAACAGTGTCAGGACCAAAGGGATACAGTCTGGCTAGAAATCAAATCCAGTTGCCTAGCTAACTACAATAACAACATTTCAGATTGCTTTAAAGTTTTGACTTCTAATTGTACCCTACTCTTAAACTAGGAGCGTTGATGAGTTGCTAGCAGCTGCACTGTGAACAGGAGCACTCTTTGTGTTGAGATAAAACTATGCAGCTCTAGATACAGTCTGTCATGCAATAAGCAAACTCTGTTGGGTGGGTTTTTTTGGTTTTGTTTTTTTGTTGTTGTTTTGGGGTTTTTTTTTTTTTTTTTTTCCTTGATTCTCTTGTAGTCCAAATCAAAGAACATAAGAAAACCATCTCAGGGCACTTTCCAGAATATTTTGATCTTTTGACCTTTGCCTACTCCTAGAATAAACTAGTATGGTAAGATGCATGTGTTCTTATCAAAAAAAAAAAAAAGGCTCCTTCAAAACCAAACCTCTTAAAACTATACCTATAGTGAAGAAAGCCTAAATTAATTTATATAGAGATGCTATAGTGAAACAACAAAATATTCTTTTAGAAAGACACAGTATACTGCAGGCTTCTTGTTGTATCTGAAAGTCAATCCAGTAAAATAAATGCTTTAGTCCAAAGCCAAACACATCTCTGTCATGGAAGTTCCTGTCATCAGACTTCTTTTTATGCAAGTCTCACCTTGAAGTGATGCTGTACCTGGAAGATGTGTTACCCTGGGTTATTTTGCCTAGACAGTTCTGACTCCATAAGGTTCTCCATAAAGACTATCTGCTGCTATTTACCTCTTTTAATCTAATCTTTTTACTCTTTTCCTTCAGCTTAATGAACATCTTGCAGCATAGCTCAGGAAGAATGGAATGTTGAAGTCAGGTAGCTAATTAAAGCTTTTAAATGTCTAAATCATAATTTCTTAATTTCTTTTAGGCATGGTTAGCTAGTGTAGATCACAAAATGCAAGAAACAGGTACTGGACAGTATTGTATTTCCCATAAGCTTTATACTGCAGTTGAACAAAGTACATTTTAGTACACAGTATCATGTGGTGGAAAACAGGGATCTTAAATGCCAGGTCCCCATCTGAGGAAACCATCAGTCCTGCAGCATAACATGAATGGGGAAAATGGGTTCCTTGCCCACAGTGGCAGGAAATGCCCATGGTAGGCTTTTCAGAAACAACATGAAATCAGTAATGGTCTCAAAGATGATGGTACCCAGCTTATTTCTCCCCATCAAAATCAAATTGCAATCCCTCAAAGATCTTAGCAACCACCTACTGAATATTAGACATAAATGAATAAATATTGAGTGTGCCAACTTTTATCTGCATCTCTGACAACTGTAGAATTTATAGAATATTTAATATACATTTTATTACACCTCTTATTTTTGTAAATCAAAATTGATATTATATAAACGTTATACAGTTTAGCTGTTTTTTATTATTAGATTGTAAAAATTGTGGTTTTCTTCATATTGGGACTGATATAAATTTTAATAACTATGCAAGAAATCTATTTATTTCTGAGGCAAATATGCTGAAGTTCTTTGGTTGTTTTGTAGCAATGAGTTCTGGTTTTGTCTTCCATTTCCATAGCAAAGAGAATTCATTTGAGAGAGATCAATAACATTGCTGGCATACGTTGCATACTCCTGCAATAACTCACATCTCTGGGATGTATGCAGCATACGTTTAAACTTAATCTTCTAACTTCTTGTATAGAATTATGCAAATGCAACAGCCTTATGAAGAAACTTTATTAATTGAATGCAGTAATAACTAATAAGGAAAAATATGTAAAACAAATGTGTGTATTCCGGATAAAAAAACGTAAAGCCTTGATATTGGATATGTGATAGATGTTATGTAAAATGCTCTGTGCACTTTGCAGCATGTGAAACCTGCACAAACTTTCTACTAATATTAAAGCACTTGCAAAAATGTTGCACCTGGAGCAGGGAGGAGTAAAGAGGGCAAAGGTCAGCATTAGGCATTAAGACACTGACTAAACAGACTTTACACTCGGTGAAAAGTCCAGACAACCCCTGCAGTGTCATCTTACAACTCTGGTTTTCTTCTTTTCAGGACATAGTAATCCATAAATACACTCACGTCACCAGCAGCTTAGCTCCCTCCCCCTCCCCCCTGTTTTTTAACTCTCCTTTCATTTTTAATTCTTACATAAAGATCTGAAATTTTAACCCTTTCTATGTCATTTAATCAACCTTGTGAACTGATTCACAGTACTGTGAATCATCTTCTCACCTTTTAAAATCCTCTTTTTTTTGTGAATTATTTTCCTAGAAAAGTGGTTTCAAATCAAATAAAAATACTTGAAAATAGTGACACACATTTAGTTTATGCATAAGATATTCTGGGAAATTGTCAGATCTTTATACCTAAAAAAAGGGCAATTATCAAATTCTGTAAATAACTTAAATGCATCCTTTTTTTCCTGAAGCTTAACCAGAGACTTTATGTAAAATATCTCATGGGATATATTAAAAAATTTGTTTTTATAATTTATTCTGAGTTTGTTTGGATAGATGAAACCAGTTTCAACTGGGATGCTGCAAAAAAATAATCATTGTGCTTGCCAGTGTTGTTTTAATCAACCAGCCTCATGATTTTCTCTAAACTGGAAAAATGTAGAGGCAAGACACAAAGAGGTGTTTGCAGTTTTTATTGTACAATTAAGCCTTTCAGTTTTACATACACTTAGTATCTGAAATCCTGAGACCAAAGTGATTTAAATCATTTTATCTGATCCCATTATCCACATCTCATGGCTTAAGAGACTGTGGATAGACTCCTAATATAGTCTGGAGCCTTGACAGTAAAAATAGGCTAGTGAAATACAGCCCATCAGTTGCACATAACCGTGCACATTTTGCTGACTTCCTTTCCTCGTTCTGAGCACTGCACGAGGCTGTACTTCCACGTAGGATATTTCCCTCTCACCCGCTTCTCACTATTGCAGCCCTTCTTGCAAACCTGCTGAGATGACCAGCAGATCTACCACATTGTCTTTTCTCGATAATTTTTTTTTTTTTGCAACTCCTGAACAGCATCAAAACAAGATAGCTGAAAGTCTTTCTTTCCTAGTGTGCATGAATATTAATAGAACTATTCAGCAGAGAATATTTTTTTTCTTTTGTGTAGACATACTTCATATTTGCTCATGGATAGAAACCAAAGTTTTGAGTTCCTTGTGTAAGACAATCATCACTTCAGTTAGTCACAAAATGGCGGCATGAAAAAATGTTCTGTGAAATATCATAATCACTCCAGGCCTACTGGTTTCTGTTCTTGTGCAGTGATATTTCAAGTTTCTGCACAAGGGTTTTTAACTCAGTCTGTTCAATGGTGGGAATCAAAGAATTGTAAATAGAAACAGAAAGGTGAAACCAGGAGCACAATTTAATGACCACCAGCAAAGAGGGCAGAATTCAGCAAAGGCGTTTACTTCTTATGGAAAAAGGTTCTGTAGAAACTAAAGACCTATTTCAGCATGATGCTTTAAGCATGTGCTAAAATTCGAGCATGAAAGTGTTTTGTTAGATTGCCTTCAAGCTTTAGAAATAAGAGTATGCTCAACACTATTACAGGATCAGATCCTTGGTGCACATATACTGGATACAGTAAATGCCTAGTGCTCAGGTTTGGTACTCCTAGTTAGTTTGTCTTACTGGTACCATGGCACAGTCTGGTAAATTAGTTGTTACTCTATAAGATTTAGCATTTTAGTGTTAGACCTTACAGGACAGCACTTTGACTCTAAAGCATCATCTCCTGTTTATCCTATTATATTCTGATATTTTATTGCATGTTATAAAAAAATAAGTGAAGGTTCAAGTACATTAGAAACTTAGGATTATTAAGTTAGAACTGAGTTGTGTGACCCTCTTGAGAAACAGGTTTTATATCTTTTCTAGTTCTAGAAAACAACACACCAATAATGACCTGATTTCATGACAAAAGAAAATAAAAACTGTTGTTTTGCCTGGAATTTTATATTCTTTTCAAGCATCTCAGATGTCTCCAGTATTCTTTGTTGTGGTATCTCAATGTTGACCTTGTAATAATAATCACAAATTCAAAACTTGAATTCTACTAATATGACATAGATGAGAAAACAGGCAGTTAAATGATTTGCCCAAGGCTACAAAACGTCTTGCTGGAGAGCTGAAACCAGACCTTTTACCATGTCTGCCTGGCCACTACCAAAGTCTGACCTTTGTTTTATATTCTCAGACATGTTTCTTCATGCACATGTTACTTGGACAACATGCCTGTATAGCGAAGGCCATGCTGCCCACTACACATTCTCCTGGATTGTTTTCCACCTTATATTTAAAAAGTGATTGGGGTTTTAACAAAAACCTGTTTCAACTGAAGAAGGCTATCTTATTGAAACAGTTTTCATAATTATATTTCAGAAATTATTTTCCAGAGCTGTTTAGCTGTTTCTTGATTCAGGCTTATAGTGATCATATGACACCATCAGTCACTCAAGCATAATGTTAAACTAAACTGTGAATAGTAAACAGAATTTGTACAAAATAGTACAGGAATAATAAGTCTGTAGCTAATTTTTTTCCTTTTATAAAAGAAAACAACAAAAAACAACCATCACATAAAAACAAACCAACTTGCTCTGTATTGCTTTCAGTTGGTCTTCTGCCTCCCTTTTCTTCTAAAGGATTTGTTTTACCCACTTACCTTATCCATGGGCTATGTAAATGTATGGGGAGGACCTTGTGTATAATTTGCACACTCTACTTGCTAAATCTCAACAAATATTGTTATATTACTTCCCAGATATCTCACTAAATCCAAATAAAATACTAGGTAGGACTGCAACGCTATCATCTGTGTGTATATTTCTATAGGTAGTAGTTGTGTGATATATACAGTATTTATAGCGTGTATTTTGCATGTAGAACATAAAGACACAAGTGAGATCATGATCACCAACTCACATAGTGTGGGTGGGGTATGTGTTTGTGTAATTTATGTAGACAAATTAATAACAATTGCAGATTACAGATGTTTTAAGGGTGAATGTTTTGCACAGTGGAAATTTACATTTTTCTGATATTTTTAAAATGTGGATTTATTTTTTTAATTTGAGAAGTACCATATCCTTCCTATTTTCTGACTTCATTAGAAAAGGCAAAGCAGTTCATGCTTGAATTCACTCACACCTTTCCTTTTTTGTTGTTCACTCTTTGCCTGAGGGTTTTTTGTTGTTTTGTTGTCGTGTTTGGCGGTTTTTACTTTTTGTTTTGTTTTTTTGTTGTTGTTGTTTTTGGGTTGTTTTTTTTTTAATATTTGGCAATTAAATGATGCTCTGTACCTGTCTGATGTGTGATAGACATACATATTTCTTGTACACACATTTGTAAAAGAGCAACTCACAATGATTTTTGCCTGAATGCAACTAGATTTGCTTCTGTACAAATAACATAAATATTCCTAATTATTTTAGCTCATGCTAGAAAAGATTCAGGACAAAGGGGAGATTGATGCAGTGTGCCTTACAATGGCCCTACTGATTTCTCTACTGGCCCTTCCTCTGCACATGGTCAATTAGAATTGAAAATCCTGTGCTGATTTCATTCGCTGGAATTTTTAAGCAGGTCAGGAAGAAAGATGTTATTGAAAAGAAAAGTCTCATCTAAATAAGAAAAGAACACGTGGCCATCTGGTCTAACTGTACCAAGCTGGAAGTCATTTTGGCTCAGCCGTAGTTTGAGCTTTGCAACAGTTTGCCAAAATATCAAACAGAAATCTGTTTACATTAAAACACTGTGCATTTTCATCTATAAAAATGAAACGTGCAGTTCTCTTCATATCTGCTAATGCATGAGCTCATTTGACCCTGTTACCTTAAAGAGACTGCCCATGCTTCTGGTAGGTTCTCAAGTTACTTCTGGTGTGTAAAGGTGTAAGTGAAACAACCAATCTTTTGAAAGTTTTGGAAGTAATCCTGAGCACTGTATTCTTATGGCTAAAGTTTGTACTTCTGCTTGAACTAGGAAAGGCTCAAACAAACAGACATGACAGAGGAAGCATGAGGGGAAGAGGGGAGAGGGGACTTTAAGAAAAGAAATTAGAACTTGAAGTCTGTGCAAGTAGCACCATGGAGTTCACACAACCAGTAGGAGGCCATAGGCTGAGATGAACCATAATAGTAATTGTATTTTAAGGAAGGAGTCAGGAATCTGCATTAGCTTCCATGATTGCTTTGTTTCAACATCAACTATCTAAAAGTTTAAAATAGTCATCACAAAAACACAGGCTTGAAATTTTTCGCATTTAGGTAAACAAACTCTGTGTAAAAAGCTAAACCACACAGAGCTCCAAATCTCAGATGCCTGGACAACACCAGTTGGAGGAGAACACCATATTTGCAAAAAGGCTGCACATTTGTATCTCCTACCTACTTTAGTCAGAGTTGCTGAACACCCAGCATTCACAAAAACCAGACCACCTTACTAGGAGAAGGGGAGAGAGTTGAACTGAGCATGGAGGCAAGGGCCCTGTGTTCAAAACACTCAGGTTTAATGCTTTACTCTTACGTGATTAGCCATTACTTATGCCTTGACAAACAATATACAAATGGTCAGTTGAAATATCCCTTCTAATGCATGGTAGTGTGTAAATCACTTCTGAAGTTTAGAGGAATTGATTTGCAAGGGATTTCAGTCTTTAGGAAATTGATGAAAATATGATTGCTTACTGTCATTACCTTAGGAAAACAGAAATCAAAACTTCAAAATGTAGCCGCAGGCATTATTTTGAAATACATTTGTGAAATGCAAGTGACAAATTTTGTTTTTCAAGTATAACATGTTAGGAAAAGTAGAAAGGAAATTAGCATATTAATAGTAGTGAACTTGTAAATTGCATGCATATGTGTATAAACAAATATATACTTCTCATATATGACCATTGTGTTGAGTTTGCTTGTATATTTCATGTAAGGTATATAAAACATTCCTTCAGAAAAGTGCTAAATCCCTTATTTAAAAACCAAACAACAAACAGGAATACAAATTTGACTGCAGCTCTCAATTCCCTTTAATTCTCTGAAATATGTTTTCTAGAAAGAGTCTTTACCTTGCCTATGGATAGTGTTGTTACTACACAAAATCTTTTGTTTATACATTTCTGCTGTTACTTGGAAAGGAAGTTGTTTTTAAGGCTAAATTTATGGAACACCTATGCTGGCTTGCTTTACAAATACTGTTTATTAGCAATAGTACTAAAAAAAGAAGCATAAAAACCCCTCCTATCTTTCTTTTATGATACCTGCTAGTATGACTAAAATATAGTTTATTTCTTTTCAGGGAGTAAATTGAAAGCAGTGTATGTGTGTGTAACCGCACGTGTGTTTAAAAAGCTATTTTATTTTTAGTCTTTTTTTCACAAAGTCCACATTTAAAAGCAAAAATTAGTCGTCCTGTGTATCATACCATCATGTGTACCACAAGACAATGTAATTCCGAAGAACTTTTAGAAAATCGGTCCGCATGGCATACATTTTAAAAATAAATAGAATAAATGCATTGAATCTCCCTTTTCACTGTATGTCTCTGCTAACCCCACCCATAGCCACACAGAACGGAGAGCAACTATTTTGGGGAGTACTGCATTCCCAAGACCAACTTTCTGGCACGATGACACTGGGCCAGTCAGCATTTCTCTGGGCTGTGGCAACAGGAAGGCTGGGGGTTGCAAGGCCAGCTAACTAGTCCCCTGACATGCTCCCCTACTTCAGTTTGAAGACAACCTACTTGCAAAGCGTTTTGCTACCGCCTTGTTTAAAACTGCCACAAAACTGTCTAGCAGATCTTGTTAATCCCTAAACCCAAGTATGTTTAAGCATTTCAGTTTGCCTTTCAGATGTAGGTTCCTGTACGCTAGCTATTTGCCTTTATGTAATATATTACATACATAAAAAAAATACATCGTATTTGAGAGCTGCACGGAAATGATGTGATGCATTAACTTCAGATAAAATACTGCATTGACAGAAAAACTATAGAGTAGAAACCACTATAAAATGGGAAACAGCGGCTGCCCCTAGTTACACGGTGTTGGAAAGCGTGCGCACGTTTTGTACAATAACATATATATGTTCAAAAAGTTTCTTATTTCATATTTTTTGCGAATCACAATGAAAGTTGAAACTGAGCCTGGCCGACATAAGGAGGAAAGGCTTGTGTTTGTCTTTAATCTTTCTGCAGCATGGTTCAGACTTCTGTCTGATCTGCACATAGCAGAGGAAGGGGCTTGCCGTGCATTGCGTGCAGGCTTCTTGATTGTGGAGGGGGAAAAAAAAAAAATTGTGGCTGGAATCCAGACAGGCGAGCGCAGTGCTCTGTTGATCATTGTGTCTAGCCTTCAGGTGTCTCAGCTCACAGTGGGCGGCGGTTGGGGGAGGGGGAGATAACAGGAGGGCAGACAAAGAATAAAATGGTGTGGGTTGTTGTTGGGTTTTTGTGCGTCTGTGCGCTTTTTTTTTTTTTATAATCGTATGTAAAAAAATTCATGTCAAATATTTAAAAAAAAAATTAAAAAAATGCTTCTTTTAACATTCCTTTCACTGCAGTGGAAGCAAGCAAACATCTGTCCAGGAAGATTTATTTAAGCCATAATTAGTAGCGTCTGGAGTCTTTCAACAATTTCTCCTTATTGCACTTAATTTTTTTGTTTTGTTTTGTTTTAAAGAAGTCAGCTCATCTTTCACTTAGAAACTGTTTTCACTTCATGCTTTATTAGAGATCCAGCCTAGCCAGGACTGAGTCAGATTTCTATTGTCTTCGCTCTTTCCCTTCTGATCATAGTTTTCAGAATCTAACTTTTGGTAGGGGGTGGGGGGGTTGGGAAGGAGCATGCAGTCAGGGAGAAAGATCTTATTAAAAGTCTCATGAACATGTGGAGTGAAAAAAAAATAGAACAAAAATACAAATCAGTGCTTCTTATTATGCAGTTATCCATTTGGGTTCAATTTCTTTTCCGGAGAAGATGGAAAAAAAAAAAAAAAAAAAAAAAAGCTCTGCTTTGTCTGTTGCTTCTGTTTGAGAACTCTCATAAATCTTGCCCAGAAAGCAACATGGGCTTAAGGAGATCTGACCAGCAAAGCTCTGGGAAGCAATTGAAATGTCTCTTGCTATGGATAGTCTCTTCTTTCTGCCCTCTTCGTCCCTGCTGCCCCCTCCACCCCAGCCTTCTGACGTTATGCTGCAAAAAAGCCCCACACCCTTTCCCGCCCCACCAGGAATCTAAGTGAATGCAAGCTGCAATCTAGAGGTAAAGTCACTTATCAAAAAGCCTCTCCTTGTCTGAGGGAGTCCAGATATTATACTAGTTGTGGGGTTTTTTTCATTCCAGCCATAACCCTTTTCTAACACTCCCCCCTTGGCTCGCCTCTCCCCCTCCCCCCGTGGAAGGGGTGGGATGGGAACCTTGCTCGACTTCATTGTTCCGAATGTAAGAGCTATTTGCCCCAAAGTGTCTTTGCTGTCTTTCATAGCTAATTATAATAACTGTCAGATGTCTGGAAAGTCTGGGCTGCCCTTGCTGGCGGAGTTAAAGTTTGCCTTTATTTTTTCCCCTTGGGGACAGATCAAGCCTGATTAGACACAGAGTACAAATAAAAGTGAACAACATACGTGTGTAGGGCTTTTTGTCTTTGTTTTTCTTTATGAACAAAGCAGCACACTGGCTATGTCAGGAAGCAGTGTGGCATGCAGCATGCATACAGGCACTGCCCTGGAGGATAACACTTTTTTCTTTTTTTCTTTTTTTTTTTTTCTTTTCTTTCTTTTTTTCCTCTCTTCTATCGAACTGTGCAAAAAAGATTTCTGAATTTGAATAGCAGTTCAGATACTTGTTCATCTCAGAAAAAGTAACCATTTGTTTAGTGCCTGTAGCATTTTGACAATTATAAGATATTTGCTTTTCTGGGTTATAGTAAAAATAAATAGACCCCGTACTCACAGTTTTGTCGTGTTGTGCAGGTCGCTGTCTCCTCCTGCAGAGATAAGGAGAGTCAGAGGATGTCAAGGGTGCAGAATCCCAATTTAATTCAGAAGAAATGTATAAATATGCTTCCTGAAGTCGCCTGGAAGTCAGCCACTTGTGCGCAGACATCCCATTGCTGCTCTGCACGCTATACTATCTGCAGTTCTGAATTGAACTAAATACTGCCCATGTGAAAGACAGGGGAAACACAGTCATGTGGGACACACAAATCCACTCTATTGGCTCTGAAGGCACAACTTCAGCATTCTTGCATTTCCACCATTGGTTAACAGTTCAAGCTGAAAGAGTCTAGGTCCTCCTAGTGAGTCCGTTTTCCCTTTATGTGTAGAAGAATAACTGTAGGATTTTACAGTGACAGGATTAGTTAAGAAAGGGACTGAAGTCATCCCTTTGACTGAAGCTGGTGGGTGGGGATTGGAAGCTGTGCTTTTCTCAAGTCGACGTTTTTCCTTTTTCTGCCTGCGTTCTGTGTGTCAGGAAATGCTTGCAGTTAACTTGGGCAGTACAGAGAAACTGAAGTGACTTTCTTCACGTAAGGGATAAGGACTTGACTTTTAGAGTAACACAGTGTTACAGACAATTCAATTATTTTTACAGGAATAACTCTATTCTGGCTGGTTAAAATGTGGTTATTTTATCTTTTCTTGATTATATTTTTTTTTTCCCACCCCCCACCCCCCCAGTAAGGACTATATAAGAATCATCTAACTTCAGCTTTTGCATCACTTAAGCCAGACAAATGAATCCAGCAGTTCCAAATAATAGAGTAATAATTTGAGTGACAACAGAAAATAGATTTTACAGATCTATTGGGTCTCTGGGGAGTACCATGATGTGGTCGTAATAGTTTGAAAAAAGCAGCAAATTCCATAAAATATATAATTGCTGTTATTTGGTCATTTTGAGAATAATGAAACTATAAAAATTAAATAGGAGGGAAGAAGATTGAGTATTCCCTATTTTGGTGTTCTGTCATTTGCCTGATTGAGTTATGCCAGTGTGAGCAGTAATTTGAAAAGGTACTCAGTCATGTGTGACATACTTCTCCAATTAACCCTTATTAAAAAGACCTTTCCCCAATTCCACATGCATGTTTTCCCAGAATCAAGGAAAGTAGAGGTATGGAAGATTTGTCAGGGTTTGTGTCCATCCTTTTCTCTGGGCAGGTTTATTTTCTCTTCAAGGTTTCCATGGCTTTGTTAGTGTAGCTCTAAATACCCTGAACATGTGGGTCCTGTTGGTGGACTATTGAACTTAGGGCCTAATTTAGCAGTTGAAAGGCTTAACTATACTTGGAAATTTACCAGAATAATTATTCTGGAATAGCAAATTCATTATATCCCTGTGGTGTATGCAACACCAAGCACGGACAGACTGCACTGCTGGCATTTATGCTCTTATTCAGCAGCTTATGCCTGGCTCTGGCTGTCAAGGCATCTTTGTTTCTACCAGTCAAGCTTGTTCAGACCACCTTAAAACAATGCTTCTTCCTCTTTAGAGCTCAGTCTCTTAAGCTATTTATAGACTTTTATCACCACCTCACTGACCACCCTTATCATCACGTAGCTGAACACCATATTCCAGGTGTACCTGCATAAGATATGGGAATGATCCTCTCTAGCCTGGGACCTGGTATCGCTGCATCAAATCAATATGTGTTTGCTTGATATGTGAGCAGGAAAGATATACATCTTAAAAATATACTTACTTACCTGACAAACAGGATTTCAAAGGAGATGGATACACTATTATGTTTGACTGAGTTAAGAAGGTGGCCTTGAGAGGCCTTCTTTGCTCGAAAGTGGTAAGATGATGCAAAACATTTATTTTTCTTTACAATGCTTACTTAAAAATAATATTTAGTAGCAATATGTAAAAGGTGGGGTCTGGTTTTGTTTTTGTTTGGTTTTTTGATCTTCATGAATAAAGGTAATTGTCTGGTTTGGATAAAATAAGGCTACAGTAGTAGCATCAAAACTTTCTCTTCTCCCTCCAAAAATGTTTTCAGCTCCACTGGGCTTTCCACATCTGGACTCCAGAACACTGAGAGGAGAGGACTGAAAACCCTGGGAGACATTTTGGGGTTTTTTTTTCAGCGCTGGTGGTCTTCATAATTTTGGTTACTTTTTTTGTTGTTGTTGTTTAATTCAATTACAGTGGGAAGGAATACTAATAAGAGAAACCTTACTCCAGAGAGCAGTAAACTCTTTGGTTTTAAGACCAGTACACGATCTTGTCTTTACTACATCTTTTTTATGAATGTCAGTTTGGGTTTTTAAAATGCTGAAAAAACATTTAAAGTGAGGGAATAAACATCTGAATTCACTTAGTATTTAGCTCTTTCCTCAAATAAATCAAGAGTGAATTTCAAGAAAATTCAGGGAATCTGGAGCAATGTTTATTTACCTGCACTCTTTGAGCCATGAATAAAAGACATGTGATACAACCAGACATTTTTGTGATTTTTACGGTATTTTGGAGACCAAATTAACACTTGCCATCACTGTTGTCTGCAGAGAGAGAAGTGCATCTTTATATGTATTAATGTATTTCAATGGACGTCATATTTTCCATATCATCTCCATTGAAAAGAAATCAAATTGAAGACTTAAGCTACATCTTGTTCAGTCTCTTTGAATAACAAACTGCTCCTTTCTCCATTATTTGTTACTAAAGAAGAATTCATACAGTTATGATACAAAGAATAAGAGCATCAAAAAAATTACCATGGTGTGGAAAGTAATATTACTTTGCAAATTCTGTCATTGTGATGACATTTAAGATGCAAGACGTTACTGTACGAACAGGGCTGTCAGAGTCTAGAGACCATACTGATTCTGCTGTGTGGTCCTCTGTGACTACATCCATTGACAGAGAATAGATTTCTATTTCTGTATTTGGGTTAGGGTTTTTTGGGCCTTTTTCCCTGATACAGCAAAGAAGGGTAAAAGCACTTAACTCCTGCCTAATAGAGGCCTTGTTCATAAGAATTTTCACTGCTCCCTGTCCAGGAAATCTAGTAAAAAAAAGAGATTGCTTAAGTAAGTTACAAATTGTAGCCACTAAAATAGCTCTTTCATTCTTTAGAATTATTAGAGAGCATATGGTAAGAGGAGGAAAAAGGATTGCCTTCATCCTCTTGTATGGGGTGCAATCTAAAACATCTTTACAAAACAGCTAGTGTTGTTTTTTCTTTTGTAAATCTTAGCTCAATGACTATTTAATGGGAGGAGGAGGTTTGCCCCTTGGCTTCTTTTTAGCTATGCATGCTACATCTAAAAATGCAAAATATCAAAAAGTTAGATAAATTTGTTTCTGAAACAGAATAAAAGCACACATGCGTTTTGCATGTTGACGTGTTGCATTATATAATGGATACTTCTGAAAACATTTTAACTGTTTCCTTAGAAAATGAAATACAATTCTGATGTGTGTATGATGTAGATTTCATGTTGCCCAGCACTTTTAAGCCTGTCCGTTTTTCTTTCTGTGGCAGATAATTGAACTTTACTGTATAGACTCTGTATTTGCTTGCAACTTTGCCAGATAATCCTTTCTGTTCTATACACCTTTGCTTTTTATAATTCAGCAGTAGGTGGTATCTGCTAAAGTTTAAATCTTATATTAGTCACTGCTATCTCAATGTTAGCAACACAAAGGAGCAGAAAAAAAATCAGTCAAAAAACCCAGGAGATACTGGAGAAGCTGGAAAAAGATAGAGAAGAAGCAAAGTAATTGAAAAATCTTTGAGAGCAGACAAGTGGCCAAAGGGTACCCAAAAGCTTGTTCATGGAGGGGAATTGCCAGAGTCTGGAAACCTGCACATTATTTGCAGTGTGTGTGTATCTTCACAGCCTAGTTAAGAACAGCCCTAAACTAACATGAGGAGATTTTTCAAATTCGTCGAGTACAGGAGGACTGTCAAGGAAGGTTAGTTCAAATCTCTGCACAAGGAGTGGTGAAACTAGCTGCAATGCTGTCTGAGCAAGTCATCTGTTCTGTACATGGACCAGCTGGCCAGGTTACAGTATCTACCATTTACATTAAAAAAAATCACCAGCAAAGCTGTTAATATCATAACTGATTTTGTGGAGCTTTTTTGGGTTTATGTTTTGTTTCGCTTGTGGGTTGTGAATTTTTTTTTCCCAGCCAATTATTTTCTCACTCCTTTGTCTCCTCTGTTTATGTATATAATGAATGAAACCACATGAGATACTGGGAAGATTTTCAGCAGGCAGAGAAGTGGTCGGTACCCCATTACTATTAAAAGTCAAAAGAACTTATTCTTGTCTTCCTTGTAGACCTTCTCCTTGAATAATCTGCCTGAAATTTAACTACAACAAAAACCATCTCAGATGTGGTAGATTATTGACCAGTATGTTCTGAAACTCATACATACTTTCAGCTACTGGTTGTTTCATATTTATAAACCTGATTTTGGTTGCAGGACTGTTGGTGAGCAATTCAGATCTTATCAGTATCTCATTCAGATGAACTGATAACATTAAGAAAAAATCCAGGATTTTTTTGATTCTAAATTTTTTACAAATTTATATGAATGAAAATTAAAATACTCTGTTAACTACTGTATTTGTAGGAGAAAATTTCTAGATAAAACAGTGGGTTGGTAACTGCAATATTGGACAGATTAAATTGAGTGATAGAAGTGTTTTAAAGTTTGGCTATGTTTAGAGTGCCATGGAATTATGATGTCCGGAAAAATGTGATCAACAAAGCTAGAACCAACCATGCTATTAAGCTGATACAACTGAGGTTTAAAATATATAGAATTTCTTGTAACCATTGAGGTACCATTGAAATATTTTTATATCACATCTGCATATTCCAGAAAGTCTGGTGATTTCTTTTAAATTGTGGTGTTTTGGGGTTTTTTTGGGGGCTTTTTGTTTGTTTGGTTTGGTTTTGGGTTTTGTTTGTTTGGTTTAGTTAGGGTTTTTTGTTTGTTTTGTTTTGTTTTTGTCCTTCTTCCTGGGTGATTTCTTCAATTTTTTGTTGCATCCTCCCTTTTTTTATCCTTTTTCTTTGGTGACTTGTTCCCATAACTTCTTTTAATTTTTTTTTTTCCTAAGATACACAGGCCAGAAACTTAGCAGGTTAAATTTTCACCAGAAAAAATGAAGGAATTCATAGGAGCAGTCTGACTTGGTGACCATACCAGGTTTTTTTCCCACAGACTACTCTTACAGTGTTACATATCTTTTTTTTCTGGTTTAAGGTAACTTCTTTCATCCCTAATAAACTCATAATAATATATAAACATATATTTTATAAATTCTCTATCAAACTGTCATTTTCTTACAGAAATTTGCAACTGGTGTTTTTTGTTCTAATTTCCTTCTGCTGTAAGTTATTCTATTGGTTTCAAAGTCTGAAATATATCAAAATTTTCTGCAATCCAGTATTTAGTTTTGCATTTCAAATGTAGAAGCATTTTTATCAAAAAGTCATATGTGGTCTGATTTTGAATATTTTTTTTTAATATATCATTCTCTGGGATAAATCATTTCTCTTCACAGAGGAAATAGGTGAACATTTAAGTATTTCACACTGTATGTAACAACTTTGAACAGAGCATTCCCTCCATTGTCCTCCTTCTACAGCACTCCCTGTAACAGAAGTGCAGCATTATTGGTAAGATTAAAACATCACAAGGAAACAAGTCATTATGGGTTGCAACTTCTTTTTCAGTAGAAATATATTGAAGTTAATACATTTTATAACTTTTTTCAAAGTAATGTATTCTTTGCAGACCAATATAATAAATCTTAAGGACAATTTTTCTTTCTTTTCGTTAATTTTGATCTAAAGAGACCTCCCATTTTTTGATTCACTATTCTTATCTGATATCTCAGTCTTTTAGGGATTAAGATAGCAGGTAATTTGCCCTGTATCTGTTCAGCTGTGTGTGTTCATAAACCAAGATAGTTTCAAAAGGATTTTTTTTAAAAAAAAAAACCATCTGCCCTCCACATTTTACTCCTTAACGAAATAATTTATTTTGTTCCTTTCTTAAGGGAAGTTAATACTGCATAAAAGCAATACTAATGCCATAGTTTTCCTTGCAAGAAACCAGACCCGTTACTTTAAGGATGTTCATTTTTCCTGTAGTAGCTTATGAAAATTTAAATTTAAATGTTTTAATAATTTAAGCAGCATAGTTTAGTGACTGTGTGTTGAAGAATGGTGGAGTTTGAAATTGTTAGCAAAACATTAAACATTTCAGAGAATATAATTCAATACTGCCTTCAGGCACTGACCCTTGTTAGGTCCATGCAGAGTAGAGATGCTTTCAGAAGTAGATTCTTATATAGTTGAATAGAAAAGCTACTCTAGTAAGGACATTTTATCTTTATATATTCTATATTGATTAATTAATTTCTTGTACAGTAAAGACCAAATCATTCCTTTAACAAGATGTTTTTGATCTTGGTTAAAGAAGGTGTAGGCAGAGGGAAGGAAAGTTGGGGTGGCAGAGGGGAGAAGTCAAGGCAAACTGCACTTGTTCAAATAATTAGTCACCAAAGTATGTTCACATATTTATCTGATCCACGTAGGGGAATAAAATCCTGCCCTGAGCCCTTGTAAATGTTCTCCTACTTTAAGTAATCTCTGTCATGGGTTATTTGTTTTGTTGTTCTTTTTGTGGGACTTTTTTCTTTGTTTGTTTTATTGTTGTTTTGGGGTTTTTTTAGAGCACCATCATGATGGTGTCTGAATAGCCTGTTACTGTGTCCCTCACTCATTTTCTTTTGTTCCTTCCCACTGTTTAGTTATGGACCTCATTTGTAGCATATTACAATCTAAACTGGAGGTTTTTTGCTTGAGGAACCTTGACTGAGATCTTGACCTTAGTGAAATCAAGGAGGAGAGTGGGTTTCAGTGTCTTAAGTGGCACCAGGATTTCACCCTTGCTTCATTCAGGATACCACTGGACAAAGGGAGCAAGTAAGAATGAAGTGCTTGAGTATTAAGCCAATTATCTCTTTTAATTAGGACAAGTATAGAGAACTCTTAAACTGAAGAAAGGGTGAAATCTGCTGAATAAATTATTCACAGTAAATAGTCCACCCAGCTCTAGTTCTGACAGAGATAAAGCTGCAGTGGCATCAAAGTGTCTGCTCTCACAGGGTGTTGCTCTGACACAGATGTCAAATGACAAATCAACATGAGGTGAACAGATGAGTCTTATTCCCTGCCTTGCTCAGCTGGAGACATCACTAAGGGTGGTCAAATAGGCTCCAGCGATGTTCTCAGAGCATCCTTTAGCTGTAAAAGATAAATAAAACTGGCCAGGAGGTAACTTCTGTAATTCCTTAAATCTGCTTTGCAGATATTACAAAGGGTAGACTACAAATAGCTTGGGAGATTTTAGCACAGCTTGGAGGAAGGGAAAGCAGTAAGACATTGTGGCCACCTCCTCTAAGACGAAGAGACATAAAAATTTAAAACAGTTTTTCTACTGGTGAAATGGATGTTGCTAGAAGGGAGTATAGCTGTAGTTCATTTTGTTAGTAACGAATTTACTTCCATATTATTTGCTGGTTTCTGGTGATACTAGGTAACAGTGATGGAAATTACTGAAGATGTTATGAATAAATAGCAATTTAAACCCCTTTCTGGGGACAAACTGTTCATGTTTTTGAAAAATGCCCTAAAGATCATAGTTTCCTTTGGGCTTCTGTTACCCTGTGCAATTCTTGTACCACCTGCTGAGTAACTCTATCTCCTTAGCCCATTTTCCATAAAATTGAGTGCTTAATCAGGGAAAACCAAAGCCATTGGACAAAAGGTTCAAAACTGCTTCAAAACGCTTCCTCAGGACAGGCATGTAGTAAAGGGCCTCATTCATAATATTCATCATTCATGTAGGACTTTGGTAGAAGGATTTAAGCGTATGCTGTAAAAACAGTCCTGTCTACGTGCAGAACCTGACATAGCAGCTGGGTGACATGGAGTCAGGCAGCAGTAGCTCCAGCTCTGTAGCCACAGAGAGGAAATCAGAGAATTCAGATCGGATGCCTCTCTAGCCATTAAGCTGTCATTCATGCATTTTAAATGGCATAACACTGATAAAGGCTAATTTTGCCTGAAATAATCTGAATAAAGCACCAGATTGTACTTTGGTAATAAAGCATACTGTTATTTTAAAAAAAAAAAAAAAAAAAATTAAATCATTTCTTAAAAAAAAAAAGGAAAACAAAAATTAAAAGGAGTACTTTTTCTTACTTTTTGTCCTTCCTCCTGCAAGACAGACTACGTTTACAGTCTTTGTCCTGAATGGAACATTTAAAGCCATAATTTAGTATCACTGTGATTTTGTCATTCTTTTAATGCTTTTTTTATAAATTCCATGCAGTGAAATTGAAATGCAGTTTACAGTCCTTTGACATAGTGAAAATTCTTATTTTGCAGTATTCACTTTCACAGACTAAAGATTATAATGTATATGATATCCTGGTTAAATTTCTATAGATTTTTAATTTGAGGATGCTAAAATTTCTATCAATGAGTACCTTCCACAAAAGTAGAATTATACTAAAGGTTAATTTTATCATACTGTTAAAAACTGTGCATCACAGACAAACAATTCATGTAGAAATATGTGCTTGTTCCTTTGAGAGAGGTGAATAGATAAACTGTCCAAGGTACAGGGAAATAGAGCATGGATAATGTGGGTTTGAAATATTCTGTTGCTTAAGTGATGCATTAAATCAATATTCTGCAAAGCTTTTTCTTGTTAAGTTATTTACTTGGCTGCTGTCACAATTCTCCATTTAGGTCATCATCTTTTTAAAAAAATATATTTCCTTGTGGCCTAATTTAACTGTATATACTTCAATTCCTCAAGTAATGAAACTTTTTCAAATGCTGAAATTATAACACTCTTATAATGCTAATATTTACACTAAAATTCCTCACTTGGTTAATAGACTAAGGAAAGAATTGACTTTCGAGTGAGTTTGTAGTTTATCTGTATGAAAATCTGTTACTACAAATGAATAGTAGAATAAAAAAGTGATGCTAATTTAATAAAAAGGGTAAATTCTTTATTACAGTTCATGAAAGAGAATACTGAAAAGACAGACGAGTGTTCTTTCTGCAGCTGTTTTCTTTTTAGCATATATCTGCATAAATGGTATCTCAGAAGTTGCTTCTTCTGAACAGTCAAAATGACTATTCAGAAATAATTATGGAGGTAGTCGGTGCCTTATTGTAACAGGAACTGAAGGTGTGCACTTGGTAAGGGTACCTCAGGGAAACCTTCATCCTCCCATTGTTCAAATGGCTGAGTAAGAGCAGCAGAATTTCAGCACCCTGGACGTATTTCGTTTGTCAAAATAAAATAGGCATATACTGGATCATGAATTCCCCTGTTGTGCTAAGATTTTACTATGCTTTATATAGATTAATAATTTTAAACCAAGCAATTTGTAATATTTTTTTTTCTTTAATCAAGTTTGAAAAGAGTAAGATTGCTCTCTTCCCTCTGTAAACTGTCTTAATGGTCTATCTTCTATACTGTGCTGTCTGTGAGATACTGTTTATATAACATGTAATTAGTTACAGTGCCTATGCAGGCATGTGGCTAAGTCTGCTCTTCAGTTTTAGATGGTTTTATAGTTTTTAAAATAATTCTGAAAGGAATTATAGTCACAAGTGACAGTGATGGGGCTGTGTTGTTTTGTTTTGTTTTTCTTTCTAAGCAGTTTCTTTTAATTTTAAACTATACTAAGAAAAGTGTTTCCAAAGAGAATTTCCTCATCCTTTTTAGGGTATTTTACAAATATGTGTATACAAATAGTGATGAAAACAATGAAGTAAATGCTGGCTGGTTGTGTAAAGGGAGTGAAAAAATTAGGATTGATTGTTTAAGAAAGCAGAAGTAGTAAAATGGGTCATGAGATAAAAAAAAATGTGAAGTACTGAAGGTTGTAGAGGAGAATGCCTGTGTTCCTTGTCTCTCTCTCAAGGACTGAGCGAGGTCTTCAACCTATTCTGAAGATAGAAAAATGTAGCTCTTTTGTTAGGAAAGGAAGTGTTTTTTCACACAATGCGTGATAAAATTGTGGAACTCACTGAGGATAGACCTGTTTCTTAATTACTCTATGGATATAGACTGGTTTGATGCCCTTCTATTTTTTCCTTCATTCATCGTCTCTCACAAGTTTTATTAATCTATTCCTATGATGCCTTTTCCCATGCACCTTTTCCAGTTTTGGGGAACTGAATGCAAAAAAACCCAAACCATCTACTGTCTTGCTATCTACTTTTCTTCAAGTTGCAGAATCTTTTTAAGAAAATACACAGAGAAGGCAACATAGCTACGTTTCAGAAGTACTCTGAAATATTGTTACATGGTCATTTAGAAAATAAGCACGATTCACTGATATGCTATTAAAAATAAGAGGGGTTTTGTTAATTTTGCTTAGATAAAAATGTTTTTGATGTATCGTTTCCCTAAGTTAATGTTTGGTTTATTTTATTCTTGATATCAGGTAAAAAAAAAGGAACAAATGTGTTTTAATCCGATTAATAGAATTTCAACTGTGTAAACCATTGCACTCAGTGAAGGCAATGGTGAAAGAAATTAAAACTGGCTGGAGTTAATTAAGCCAGTTTTCAGATTAATAAGGTAATGAAGAAATATTACTTAATAAATAAAAGAGGCAAGACCTTCTTAAAAATTGTTGTGTTCTACCAATACAAAATTTTTTATACCTTTTATAATTTGTTAATGATTTTGTGGAAATACTATATTATACTTTTGAGGTATGTTGTATGCATTGAAACATGGAGTATGACTATCAAAGGCAATGGAAACTCCATTTCCTGAATAGACAAAACACCTAAGCTGCATGAAGCAATAGGATTTGTAATCAAAGTAGTTGTAAAGTACTATGGTTACTCAAAAAAATAGAAGCAAACTGAATGCTTTGTCAAACCAAAGTCTATTAATATGTCCTTAGTGGACTAAGAGCACAAAAAGATGCAATTGCCCATATGGAATAAAATACACCAAGAAAAAAATGATGGAATAACTGAACTGATGAGAAGAAGTAGTTCCAATGAACCAAAAATTCACTAAATCCAAAAATGTAAAGTGCTGACCCCCATTGACCTCAACAAGTTTTTAATTAGCAGAGGATTAACACCCTTTTCATGTTGTGGCAATCACTAGAAAATAATGTGCATGCATCAAAGAACTCTAGGGTCTAACAAAAGATTAAACACAAAGATTCTGTGGATTATAAAAGTGAATCTGAAAGGGGCACTACACTGTCCAGTTTGCAATTTTGAACAAATGATCAATACCTTAGACAGAAAATATTTTGGGAAGAAGAACTGAAATAGAAACATATAATTTATTTATTTTTTTTTAAACCACACTTGATTCTATTGCATTCATTTCTGAATTTGTTCTATTTCATTCATTTCTGTCTTTAATGTTAACAGTTTACAGCAAGAGTTATTAGAGAAAAATCTGGGCACATTTTAAAATATTGCCTATTTGTCATAAGGTAGCTAATAGGGATTTTTTTTTGTTGTTTTGTTTTTGTTTTTTCCCCCCCTTACATTAATTTTCTAAAATGGCTTTAGAAAGCTTCATTCATTTCTTAAATTACTGTGGTCACCAGGTTATTCAGTAGTCTGTATAAAACCACGACCTGAGATGAGTACTGGAAAACAAGCAAATGAACAAAACCCAGAATCCCCCTATTCTTTCCATTATGAATCTGTTTTGGGCTCTCAGAGGCTGATGAGAGTTGAATTGTGTTTTGTATCAGGGGACCTGTGAGGACTAGTAGCAATCGAGAGCGTTTTGGATGTTGGCATGCCTTGGGGGTGATGGGCTGCTGTGAACTGCTGGCGTGGGGACACAGGCAGCAGTGGGAAGGAGAGCCTTGGGCCCCACCCTGCCATTGGCCGGGCAAGTGCAGTCCCCACAGGGACTACCACTCTGCATCTCCTGGCCAACTCAGGGGTCAGATGTGTGGTGCTTAGGAGCCCCTTGGTACAGCTGTGACATGAGTGAAAACAAACTGAGGAGCCAGAGTCAGAGTTAGCTGGGCCATTGACTGCATCCCAGCAGTAGAAGGCTTAAATCCCAATGCATTTCTGTTTTGGCTAACAGGGATTGAAACCACACCAGCAAATGCAAGCAGAAATGAGGCATTTTTGAGGCTTTTACAATGACCACAACTTTTTAAATGTGTTTCTAATAGCTTTGAATGAAATGCAATTTCAATGAAAGATGTATAGGTTTCTCTAAAGGGGTTAGTTGCTTCTTAGTTCTGAAAATGTGGCTAATATTCTGAATGTACTTGCTGCAAAATAGAATTTATTTCCTTTCAAGGTGCACACAATACTTGATAATGTGCTTCTGCAGTAGGTTTGTAACTTTTATTCTGATTTGGAGCCCTGGGGCCACATGGGTGATAGAGCTGCCTGTGTGCTCTGCTGGTTTGCAGATGATGAACAGGGTGCAGACCGAGGGCTGTGTCCTCGCTTGTTCTGTATCACAAACTGTGCTGACACCTCAGGTAAGTAGAGAATGTGAAGAAACTGCAACCCTGTGAAAGCAGCTGAGAAGCCTGTGGTTTTCACTGGCCTTGCAATTGGTGGTTAGAAACTTCTTCAAGTTAGCTGTCTACTAAGGAAATGTATGCACAGCCCTGGTCTCATCCAGCCTGTGATTTATAGCATCAAACAGTAGGTTGATGAGCATTTCTCTCTTGTTGTAAAGACCCTCCTTAATTTCACTATCCAAGCAAATATCTGAGCCATTAAACAAATAAGACTCTCGGTTTGTCTAGTCATTGTAAGTATTGAGTTCTGCAGGTTAGATATGTTGTAAAAATGTATCTCTCTCTTCATAACCAAAGAAGGTAACATTTGTAACTTCATTTTATCAGAAGTATAGTATTTCTACTTTTACAGGATGATAAACGTCTATTAGAAAAATTCTTACTGTTTATTTTTGCTTCACTCATGTCTAGTTTCATCTTACTCGAGTCCTTTTCCTTTTGTTTTTTTTTGTATAATGATTTTGGCATATTTAAGTCATCATGATGAACCCATTATGGAATAATTTGTATCATGCGAAGGGAGTAATGGAGATTCCAACTGTGATTTGCAGTCCTGCATTCATAGTTATACTAATCAGGAGGACTCTATGCTTTGACTCTCCTATTTAAGGTCAGTCTTGCAGGCCTGAAAACTGAGAAAAATATTTTTCAGTGAATTGGACCTGAAAATTTCTGAGATAATAAACAGGCAGCTGTGCAGCTTTTAGTCTCATTTCTCAACACAGCCACAGTTGAAGCACAAAGACATTCTTTCTGTTATGAATTTTATCTCCTAATACTTGTGGTAGTTTCTGTATTTCCAAGGGGATTTTACATTATTAATTATACTCTGTTACTGACTAGGATATGTTCTATTGGTGTGTTTGATATGTATGTGTCTTACCTGTTCAGCTACTGAATAAGCATTTGAAGCCTCCTGTTGATGCACAAATCTGAAAAAATATACTATTTAATGTTGCTCAGTTAATACTCTGATTTTTGAAACATAACCTGATTCAGCTTCAGACTTTATATGTTAATATTTGAAAAGAAAATTAAAAGATCTAACCTTATTAAGAGGAAATTAACATAATGGGTTCTGATCATATGTAACCGTATATAAGAAATGCTATTGGTAGCCTAAGTAACTAATACATATGTAGGCACTAATTTTACTTTTTTTTTCCTCAGTAAATAGGAAGTTAATTCAGAAAGAGTTCATCTATGTCAACCAAAAGCATGACTGTGTTTCATTCTCTAGTATGGCTGTTTCAGGATTCTGATGAAATACTACCTGTCAGTTATCTCTCTGATAAACATTTCAACTGAAATTCTTGGAGAGGCAGATTTAAATTGTGCTTCCAGAAAAGCTCACATAAGCAACTTTGACATTTGCTTTCCGCAAATGTTCATGCCAGCAGAGCTGATTATTTGAATACTGTTGGAAAGCAAGTAAATTCCAACGAGTATTCTTGAAAGGTGTTCTTTCAGATCTAGGAACAGAACCTAGAAATACATTGTGTTAGACCTTCAGCTGCACAGCTGTAACTTTTTCCAGCAAAATCTGTATTAATCTATACAAGATCAAGCCTCCCTCATTTTTATCTGAGACAATGGTACCATAAATTCCTTAAACTCCTCACTGAAAGGCAGCATTGCCTTTTACACTAGGAATATGTAATGGGGGACAGGAAAGGTAGGACTTTTCCTTTTGCTATCATGGTTTTACATTGGTGTAAATCAACTATGAGTTGATAGAGATGATAGAGTTGATAGGTGATGACAGAGAGATGATGAGTTGATAGAGAAAGATGATAGAAAAGGCAAGAACAAACTCAGGTATTTTTCATATGATTTTCTACAATTTAAACTCTTAAACCCAGATGAATGTTTCATCAGAGTTCTCATACTTTTCTCAAGACTTGGTAAAATCAGATTGGTTTCACTATTTAAAGGTCAAAGACAGCGTATTTTGTTGACAATAACTAAAACTTAGAAGTATGGTCTAAAAATACTCAAAACTAGTGTATGAATTTTTCAAGGATTCACTTTCCTGGAACTTACTATTTGCTTTCAATCCTTTCTGGTAACAAACTCAAATTCGCTACAGTGCCTAAAATCCACAGGCACTGAGGCCTACACTGCTTGGAATTACTTAGAATAAAGATGGTGGCCACAAGCACGCTCATAGGTTCTGCTAGTTTTCCCTTTTCCTTGAGCATGAGATCAGATATGGCAGTTTTCTGAAACATATGCTGGGGGGATGTGAAATGCTTTCCAATAATAATGCAGATTAAAAGCATTAACACATGTATGGTACGTGATTCTATGAACTCATAAGCCTCTCTTGTAAAACCGTTGTACAGAATTCAATATTGAAGTTATTGTGAAATGTAGATTGAGTTCAATTACAAGTGAATTGGTTCAAGTTTTTTTTCTTGAAGGCACTGGGTTTCATAATTTTACATTCTTTTTCCCTGTAAAGAGATATGGAAGGAGTGACAGAGCTTATTTCCTTGTTTTTCAGAAGTTGAGTTTGTCTTTGAAATGTTAGTGGATCAAGAGATAAGTGTGTGGAAGATACTGGTATATAATAATCCTAATCTTCTGCTGCTCCTGCTAATTCCAAATTTAGCCTCTGCTTATCACAGGGTGGAAGCTATTCACATTATTATTTTCTTTAACAGTATTCATGTTCAAAGTTAAGTTAGCACTGCACATCCAATTTATCAAAACCTAAGTATAGAAAAGCCATATGGTGATCAAGGCTGGGAATTATGCCCCAAGTTTCACACTAAATGCACTTATATGGTCTTATGGCTACTTACACTTGGTGCCCATCTGTTAGGATGGCAGGGGGCCCACTGTTAAGTTGGCCAGACAACTGCCCTTGAGGATAGTTGCCAGACAACGTTTGAGCTTCAGTGGGCAACATAGCAATGGAAAAAACATAGTTTTTGCTAAAAATGTCCCCTTAAACCAACAATGGCTTCTTACACGTGACTGTAATTTCTAGTTTTCGTATTAAATATGCAAAATAACAATGTGATGATGATTTCTGTTCCTTGTAGTGATACATGTTATATTGCAGTGAGCACATGTAAATACCATCAAGAAGATATGTTTCAAGTCAGACTGCAGTATGTTAAAATTATGAATGTTTAATATACAGGAGATTTCACATCAAATAGGAAACTAGGAAACAAGACTGATGTAATTCATCTGTTGCAGAACTAAAGATGCAAGTTCTAAATATACTTCAGGAATTCAGTACACAGCTTCACAGAGAAAAGATTGTATGAATCAACTTGGTAGTTCCTTCAGAAGGTGGAATGATCTTTTCTAATTTCAAACAATCAAACATATTTTGCTTCATTCAAAGATTAGGAATGAAAGTACTATTTTTTGGGGGGGGGGAAGAAAAGAAAAAGTTCTTAAAGCATTGCAATCTAAAACAAATTTGGACATTGTAGACTGAAAAAGATAAAGATAATAAGGAATAAAGCTATACATGATATTTCAAATTAATTTTACAGGGTAGAAAAGTATAGACTAAGCTAAGAAAAGAGGAGGAAGGAATTGGGCAGCATCAAGGAGGTATTGGAAGCAGGGAAAAGTGAAAAAATGAGCAGGTTTGCTTATTTCCATTAAAAAAATACATTGTAGTCAAAGCCTTAGGTATAGACTAGGGATTTACTACATTGAAGATAAAAGCAGACAGCCATGACTCCAGGAAGGAGAGAAAAAACATAAGTAGGAAAAAATCATTCATTCCACAAAAGAAAAATAAGCCTTCGTGTGCAGGGGAGCTGGGGAAAAAAAGCTAAGAAATTAAAAGCAGGTGGGTTGCAACTGAAGTTCAGCTCTTCCATGGATGTGGATTAGTCCTTAGTAGGTCTCAGGCCTTGATTGCTTAACAGTGTGACTGAGGAGTAAAAAAATTCTGCTGCTCTCAAAGTACTTAGTCTAGGTCGCTCTCTTGCACCTAAAATGCCTGCTCTGTCAAAATACCATCTTTGCCTATAACGATGATGGTTCATTTAACACTTCAATAACACTTCTTTCTGGATCTGTAACTTTCCAAGGGGTTTTATATTCTCGTTTGAAAAATCAAGCTAAGCAGAAGTACACCTTACTGAAAAATGACAATAACTTGGCATTAAAATTTCTCATGGGACTGTAACAGTTTTGATGGAGATTGTATTGGAAAAGACCTTTGTGTTCAAATGGACAAAACTAATTAAAGAACTCAGTTTGATGGTCAAAACAACTGCTAATGATGGAGAAAGTTGCATACCAGGACTTGTTGTACCTGATTCAAAAAAAAGTTGCTTTCCTACATGTCAGGCAAGTGCCCTGACTCTCTGGATCTTCTGGAGGAAGTGGTCATATTCTCCATTGTCTTGTTGTGATCTTGAAAAGAATCGCTGGACTGGAATATTTTTTAAAATATAAATACTTCCAGAGAAACAGGATGAAGGAGACATTTTCTGTGAAGCTTTAATGAGGAACAGAAAATTACTGACTCTAGGATGTGGTGTCCCACCCCAGAAGGATCCAGTAGGTGAGACTGTTTAGAGATCCATTACCAAACTCCCATTGGGTAACAAGGAGGAAGGTCTAATTTTTGCTCTGAAGATGTTAGTAACCAGTTTAATCCTCTACAGTCTGAAAGGGGACACCATCCCCTGTTGAACTAGGTGGCCAAAGAAATGCTTGAGTCAGAATTCTTGTTAGTGGATCTGGTCAGTTTTCTGCCCTGTTTCTAACATTCCTTTAATGAAAATAGATATTTTCTAAAACAATTGTGCAAGACACTCACTATTGTGTGCTCCAGTAGATTAAGTCAAACACGCTAAAAGATAATGGAACCAAAGGATGCAAACCAGCATTTTTTCTCAGAATCATTTTTTTGTAAGGATTGTTCACTCTGTAAATAGGCTTGGTTGTCTTCTGATGGCTTTATGGCATTCTGAATCAATCATAAGATTAAAAGGTAAAAAATTAAGTTCTATACACTTTAGTATGTCTTTTGGCTGTGTAATATTCATAAAGAGAAATTATCTAGATTCATATTCACTTTCAAGGAGGCCTTTCGGATACCAACAGAAATGTGAACTTAATTTTAAGCTTGGCCCAACATCTAAGATTAAACACATGAGAACCCAGTTATACAGCTCATTCTTGACCTGAACTCTAGCAAAAAAATTTTAAGTTTCCATGAAAGAACTGAAACACAGTACCTATTAGTAAGCAGATGTAATTTAAGCAAAATACTTTTAGTTTTAACAGATGGGCCCTTCAAAACCAACTATATTAAACTAGTTTATTTTGAATGTTTTTTTCCTGGAGGGACAGCTTTTTATTTAATCATCATAGCTCTTATTTGCATATTGTGTTTCATTTGTTTCATGACCACATTAATTAGAAGGAAAGACTATCTTGCTATACATGACATTTCAGTTCCTGAATGAACAAGGACATGAGCTTCAGGCAAGTTGCATTAATTTGGTCTGTATAGAAATTAATAACAAGTGTACTTCAAACTTTCCCCTCAAAAATAATAATTTTAATATCTGTGCAGTAGAAAAGGCCATTCCTGTCCTGTGGCCAAGAGATTGTTTTGTTGACTTATCCACAGGAAAATATTTTATGTTGACAATTCATTGCATGAGTGATTTTTGAAACATAAACAAAGTACACTGTTCTTGCAAAGGCTTGATAACAGGTTTGTTTCCTAGATGCTTGATTATGACCTGAGAAGCTACTGTTGATCCATACTGTTGAATGGAAATGTCAAATATCTGTTTCTGGAGATCTTTATATATATACACATATATATATATACACACACATATATATATATGTAAAAATGCTGGGTTCTGGGTCACGTAATGAGCAAAAGAAAAGAAGTTTACAGAGGAATGTTGATGTAATTAATGACTTTGGGGACTGTAAGAGATTATAACAAATTTAATCTAGCACATCACTACTGAAAATGCTTCCAAAGCTATATTTTGGAAATAATTCCAGTCTTGAAGTGAGAATTTCATGAAGGAGTCACTCTTCCATTTACTACACTAGAGAAGTACAACATTATAGGGAGATGTCCTAACACTTTAATGCCATCCTTGAAGAGGACATTCAGATGGCTAGTAGAAAGGCTGAAAAAGGCTGAAAAAAAAATATCTCCTTGGAACTAGAAGAGAAATTTCATCAGATATACCTCATTTCTGAGAGGTGGACTTTTAAATCTTAGAAATTTTATTAGGCACTTTTGATAAGCAAAACATGCTCAGAGAACATAGCTTCAATGAGAAGCCTCAAGTGTCTATAAAGCCATGTTGACAGAAATATTTTTCTTTGAAAATATTGCAGTCCCATGCATTCCTTTGAACAAGAAAAGCCTTTTCCACTCCACCTTTCCCAGAGTGCTTTATATTTGATAATTTTAACATCAAAAATAACTATAATTGTCCTTTTTACCTATCTTTCAGATTGTTTGACTGGAACTAGGAGTAGTTATCCTGCCGTAAATTTCAGAAGATTGTTCATTCTCATATGAAAAAAATCATGTCTTCACAGTCATTGTGATTAGTGCATATAAATAATTGAATTTAGAAGCTATTTTTAATCATAGGTTTGAATTTTGGCATGGGGAAATTTCATAGCATGTCTTTAAATTGTTTGGGGATTTTTTGTTTGTTGGTTTTGGTTTTGCTGTTGTGGCTTTTTTGGTTTGTTGGTTTTTGGCTAGTTTGGGGTTTTTTTTGTCTTCGTTCTGCCATTCACTGTTATAGGTGTTTAAGAAATCCACCTTTATTTCTACAATGACAATGTGATTCTCAGAACCACTTCAGAACACAGTGATTTCATTTTGACTCTGAATTTTCATTTCATTTTTTTTCCTATATTTTGATTCAATTTTATTTTCCTACCAATTCAGTAATTGTGGTCTTATTTCCAGCTGAATATGGATATTTTGACTTTCAGAGGGATTGCAAGGGGCCTCCTAGACTCTCAGAGAATGAACTGAAGTACACAGAAAAGGACAGCTTTTTACAATCCTCAGTGTACCTTCTGATCTGAAGACAAAATGTCCAAAAACTGATCACAAGAATAATAATTTTAAAAGGCATATCCCCTTTCATGTTATTGCAACAATAATTTCTCCAAATAAACAACTAATAATCCAAGGCAGTAGAGATTACACTTATTTGGCAATAATGGTCTATCTTATGCACTTGATTTTACCTATAGAATCAGAAAGAAAGGCATCAGGTTATGGCAGCTCAGATAAGGACAAAGTGTGACCTGTAGCTTCAAATATTTCCTGGGCAGCCCACAGAGAAGCCTCAGACATTTGCAGGCCCTCTGCTTCAGCACTGAAATCAATGATATCATATCTGCTTCTACAAGAGTTGTATAAATTGCATTCATTTCACATATATGTTTGGATTTTTTTTTGTTTGTTTTTTTTGGGTTTTTTAATATTCCAAGTTTCCCAATACTTTCTTGCAGATAATTAATCAGCTTACCAATCCAGTCTAACAAAACAATTGTATTGGGTTTTGCACCTAGTCTGTCTGGGTCCCTATTTAATCTCAGAAAATGAAATATATTGCAGTAGCCATTATATAGTTAACGGAAGCAAATGATGTTTAAGAGATCTGGGGTACCCCAGCAAATCTCCTTTTATTCTGCAGCTCTTTTCTTGCTTTCATTTTGTTAATTTTTGAGTGCGGCTCGTGAAGCCAGGAAAGCAGTAAAGTCTTTGAAAGGCATGAAATAAATTCTGTTCAGTGAGTGGGTAATTGTTCAAGGTCATCTGTTCGTTGTCTTTGTCTTGATTGTTTGAATTAGTAGCTAATAATGGGGCTGAACCGTGAATGAATTATTATCCATAGGGCATATTTTGGGGAGTGTAAGGAAATATTACAGGGTAATTAAGGTTATCCAATAGCAAGGCTGTGTTACCAGCAGATGTCTACTAATTACTATGTTTAAAAAGTGTGGGGATTAAACTAAGATTATAGGTTTTATACTGTCTGCCTTTACAAGTCATATTTGGAATTTATTCAGTTTATTCTGCTGCCCTTTTCCTTTTGTTCTGATTCTGTCACTTAAATTCCAACTTAAACACAGGCCTTTCCTAGTAACTTAAAATAAACATCAGCAGATGGTATGCTGTGCATGTGTATACAAAATAGCTGTGTGGCTATTGAGGACTACAAAGATAAATGCATCGATAAATACTTACTGCTGCTATTTTTTTGTTAACAAGGTCTGATTTCATTCTAGGGCTTGAACAGTAGGCCTTTTATGTCCTAAAGTAGTATGAAGATGAGGTTTGGGAAATATTCTTCGAAAATGTAACAGTATTTAATATGAAAGGAGAGCTCACTTGTTCACTTCAATTTGTTGAGTTGGTCATCTTCAGTCAAAACAAAAAGTCCTGAGTTCAAAGTTCTGCAGTTATTAGTGACCCTAAGCTGGTTTAGTGCTACCAGAGGCCAGGAAAGGGGAAGCATTTGTTTAGCCCCCAATCCAGTAAACTTGATTTTAGCAGATGGACTGAAGGGAGATAATGTAATGGACAAGTATCTGTGGCATCTGGAATGTCTGGATTTAGCACAGTTGACTGGCACTAGGGTGGAGGGAGACAGAACAGAAGCTGACTGTGCAAAGAGTGAGCCTTGGAGGTAATGAGAAACTTCTTGGTAGAAAGGAAGAAAATGTCAGGAGTGGACAGGAGGCCTGAAAAATGGAGGATAGGTACAAAATGACTAAGACAGGAAAGGAAAATCTGGACAACACTGAGTGAAGGCTTTTGAGCAAGTGTTTATATGCTTTCCAGAACCTTTTTCTTTCTGGGACCTCTTTGAAGAGGAGGACACTGTCACCTTGGCTTTTTCCTTAATAATTTTAAAACACAATAGAAATAAAAAGTTCACTTTGCAAATCGTAGGCAACATCCTAAAATCTAAAGCTTTTTGATTCTGTCCTTCCACTCCTTTGCATCCTTTTTCATCTGACCAGCATTAAGCACGGTAAGTTTTTTTTTATTAATTTATTTTGCATGCTGCTGGCAGTGCAAGAGGGGATTACGGAGAAGCACTATGAATTTAAAAGTCTAGCTACCATGTTAGTGATTTTTTTTTGGTATGTGGCTAGCAGCAGGTGAATTAGTCTACAGCAAATGCTGCTGGTTGTTGTAGTCCAAGCCTCTGCTCACTCTAGCTGTCTTCTGTAGCCCCCTTGTGCCAATCACGGTGATACCCATTAATGCACATTCCATAATTTCAGAAATTATTTTATCCATGCTGGAAGGCATTCATTAACATTGAATTGACAGCTTCTTTGGCTTTAAAATAAGTGTGGTAAATGTTGTGTGCTTATGACTAAACATTGCTCTAATTTTAAAATAATAATTATGTACGTGTATGCATGAGCAAAGAAAAATAACCAACAGCAACTTGACAAGGCAGCATGGTTAAGTGTGGCCTACTGTGGACAGGCAGTACTAGGATGAAACTTTGTGATGAACAGTCTAGGCTGTGTAATGCATAGTAATTGCATGTGGGGATTTTATTAAAATCAAAAGCATTTTTTGTGACCTAGATTAAGGACCAGCTCAAGTTTTTTATTTTACTAAAATGTTCTTACAGAATTCTCACTTGAAGAAATTAAAAATTAAAGATAAAATATGGTTAGAATTAAAGCTGGATCTTCTCATATTTAAAAATAGACTGTAATCCAAATTAGGTTTGTTTGGCAATAATTTTCAAAAAACTCAAAGTTACTACTTTTCACTTGTCAATTCCAATAAGGGTTAACATTTGACTTCTGGTGTAGAAGAAAAGCTGAGAATGTGGAAAAGAAGAGAGGGAAGGGAAGGAAAAACGGTCAATATTTGGGGTTTGTGCAGTTAAAGATGAAATACGAAGCATCTATGAATGTCTCTGCAATTATTCTGAGTTTAAATCCATGTTCATCTATATATACTACAACAGTATTTTCATCTACTTAGGTTTCCTGATTTAAAAAAATGCAGGCCCTTCATCAAATCAATTAAGAACTTTAATAGATATTAGTCCCTTCAGCGAAATACTGTAATGGCTCTTGTTTGTATTCCATTAATATCTGTATGTTAACATGATAAATGGCATAAGCTGATGTAAAATGCTCCTAGCTTTTTGAAAGATATCCACCTTTCTTGGTTGTCAGGTTATTACCATACAAATGCCTGAGCCAGAGCCTGTTTAAACTTAATGAGAGTATTTTTACTGACCTCGTTGTACTTTGGATCAAAATAGAAAACTTTTTGCTTTAGCAAGTTATGAGTTTTGTTTAAAGAAAGTAAGGCTGACATTTTGCTTAATGGAATTAGTTAAAATACAGCAATGGGGAAAGAGAAAGTTCAGACACCTCATCTTGCCTTTTGATCTGATTGTAAATTAACAGTCACTGAATTAGCCAAAGCCACTGTAGTTTTTATGGCATCATTTTTGTATAGTTGGAAAAGGAGCTTAATGGGAAGGCTATATTTTACCCTAAAGCACTTCTTTCACTTTATAATGAAAAGAAACAACAGTGATCACATTTTCCTATGCTGAGTTTACTGTTGCAGCAATAATGCTTTTACTGGAACCTCAACAGTACCAAACATAAGTAAAGGCAATAAGTACACAGGGAACTGCATTACTCCCTTGAGTGGGCTAATAACGACCTTGGTTACATCAGAGAAGAAAAGCAGTCTTTGCAAGTTCTTGGGCCTCTCTTATACAAGAACGAGGATAAAGCTGGAGTATTCATTAATATTGAAGGAACAGCCAATGTAAATAAGAACTGTCATGTGTGAGACCTAGACAGATCTAGGAAAGATGTAAACCACAACCATACTCATGGTCTGATTTTATGACAGATTAAGACAGATTTCCTTGACCTTAACGTGTGGCATAGCCATGCTTTTTCTTACTTTTGGAAAATTGTCTGTGTGCTTCTCTAAAACAGGAAACTCCCACATTCAAAGTACTGGTCAATAACCTTCAACAAATATATATAAATAATAAAAAAAGTCCACTCTTGTGATGGGAGATCTTGTTAGAGACCTCAGAAAATGATCAAAACACTAAAGCAGGCTTACCAGTAAAAGTCAGATGAACTAATAAGGTATGTTAGGGACTGTGCAGAATATCCCTGCTTTAAAATGTCTCATGCTAATACAAATACATGCATGCATTTTACAATTCATGCTGTAGGCTGTAGAGAGGGTTTGAACTTCTATTGTTCTTTTTTTCCACCAAAAAGAGAATAAAGATTACAGAACATATGCAAATTTAATACTTTGCCTTATGATTTAGAGAGGGAAGAATGACCATTTCTTTAGTCCCACTGCCACATTTGAGTCTCGAGTGTAGTGAAAAGTTGATATAAAACAGATGTATAAAACATAAAGTTCAGAAATTAGAGATGTTACTAGACAAGACTTCTGAATATTACTATTTTTGCAGAATTGTTTAGAGTTAAGAAATGGGAGAGCTTTGAACACTTCGGGTTTTTGTTTTAATCTGCAGAACATAACTATTTCAAAGTTGTAATTTTGGGTGGATGACTGTTAATGATTTTCTTCGATTTAAACTTTAGATATTTCTAAAATATGTTGACAGACATAAAATTAACTGTGTGTGGAAATCAGTGAAACAGAATCTGCATGTGTTTAATTTTGGAAATAAATAGGACTGCTCACATATATGAGGCTAAACATATGTTGACGTATTTGCATTACCAGAGTTGCAGAGATAGGGAAGTTGCTCTGAAGCCATCGATTTACCATGCCAAGGTTTTTAGGATTGTATGAGATGTATTTTCTGGATGAGCAAGTGTCTTAAATCAATGCTTGCACTCTGACTGCTGTGGCACAGGCCAGCCCATATCCTGGCAAGTTCAGCATGCTTCTCTGCAGTGGAATCTGTCTAGCCTGGTAGCACACTCCCCAACAGTCTTCAAGTGAGCTGGCATTGTCAGTGACCTGTGAATTGGTAATAAGATGGATCAAGAGGTATCCTGACTTCACTGTCAAGGAAAATGTGAAAGAGTAACAAGTTTGCTGTAAGAAAACAATCACCTTTTCAGACTTTTGCTTAAAAAAGATGTTTATAATTTGAATCTCTCCATTACCAAAATGAAATTTTTTAAAGGTTAATTTGCAAATAAAATTAAATATTTTATTACAATTTGGCAGAAACCTACTGTTGCTTAAAAGAATTATTTTTTTTTTCCTTCTTCTGAAAATTGTAGTCTCAATTTCATTGCATGGAGTTTGAGGGTGTAACTTTTGTTCTGAGATGAGAATTGTGAAAACTGCAGAGCATATGTGGCAATTCCTCCTCTGAGTCTAAAAAATTGTGAACTCCAAGGCAAAACATCTTGGTGTGAAAGTCTGTAACTAACTGCTTTTACTTTAAACACTTTTTGTACTACTGAAGTTTAAATCTGAGGTATATTAAGCATTCTTGCAGACATTTGTTTTTTATCAATCAAGAGTGCATACTCCAACATAAAATCTTGGAAACAGGGGAAATAGTTTGATGCAATTTCTTCAAATCCCTTTTCTACTTTTCTCTATATCTTTAAAAATAACCAGACTAAAGATTGCTTTCTTTTCTTTTGTAACTTCAAACAGAAGTTGTTATAGCTGGGAGAAGAAATAATTTAATGTTTATTTTTGATCTACAATACCCTCATCTGGCTCTAGATTTAACAAGAAGGATGGCTGGTGTTTATTTTTATCATCTTAAATCAAACAGGAAAAACAAATGGTCATTTCTTGAAACATGGTTTGCTGAACTCTTAAAAAGAGAAGGGTAATTTAGAAGCTATCCTGTGACAGGAAATGACAAGCTACCTTCACCAGGGTATAGGCTGGGCTGTGGTGCTTGGATCAGTATATAGCTGTTGACTCAGGAGAGACACGCCTGCGCAGAAAAAGCAATACTGTGTTCAAGTCACTGGACAATCTGAGGATTTGGGGAGGTGGCAGGGAGGGGCTGAGGGTTTAAACTAAAAAGGCCAGAGTCATCAGACTTCAAAATAGCATGTGTGGCCTTGTTCAGTGAAAATAAAGAGTAATGTGGCTATAAAAAGCAAAGTAAACTACCAGTTGACTGCCTCTTTTATGCCATACACATCTTTGAAGGTTAAATTTGTTATTTTGGAAAAACATATGGTAGTTTTGAAAAGCAAACCCGGGTTTTTTATCTTTGGTTTTTTATTATGTGACCCAAAGTTGTCTTGCACTGAAAAAGCAAAAATCCTCATCTTTAATGTAGTTATAGTAACAAACATAAGTGTGCTACCTTCTAGAATTCCATTAATAACATTATTTAGTATTTCCTATTTAAGTGCAATTTGTAAACATAAATGTGACTGTCATATTAACTTGTAACTATAATAAAAGGAACTTCTCTGACACAGAAGTGTAAAGAATTTAATGTCCATACAGCAAATCTTTCTAGTTGTTAAAATTTTCTCTTAGACATCTGGTTTACAAAGATTTCAAACAGTAAATACCATTTATTTTTTGCATATTAATATTTGTCAGAAATAAGCAATATGCTAAATCACTAATATCCCTTGGATTTTACTGTATTATTGAAATAAAGAAAAGTTACAAATAAATTTTTAATTGTAAAGAGTTTAATAGGAAAATGAAAGTATCTTATTCTCAAAATGTAATAGCTATAATGAAAGACAAGTCTCATATAAGCTAGTGATACCTCTGAATTTCCAGGAACAGTGATGTTTAAAATATGATTGTCTCATTCTACTAACATTTTTGGAATTTTCTCCTTCTAACCTTTTATCCAAATCCTATCTAATATGAGGAAGGTCCTTTTGTTTTCTTTCTGACTTAGTAGCAGTGGAGCTCAGATGTGTAAAGCTAGAATTTTTAAAATATTAGCTCAGTATATACTAGAAATCAGATTTAGAAATGGGCAAAATGCAAGAAAGTTTTAAAGCATTTTCAAAAGATCTAATTTTATTCAGCCAATGTTGAAAGCACATTGGTTGCTGTATTTTGGCTTAACTCAAATCTGTTAAGTTATTTAGAAGTATTCAGGACTTCAACTCTTTCAAACTCTCTTCTCACACTGACTCACATAGAAATTATCTGTCTTTGCGAGTACCTTTCTTTGGGTTCTTTGGACATTTTAGCTGTTCTTTTGGATCTCTAATGAGCTTTCACATTTAGGAGTCCTTTAAGCTCTGCAATTTTATTTACACTTTGCTTCCTTTAGAAGGGGGACTACCTATTAGAGGCATTATTATGTGAATTTTTTTTTTACAGTTAAAATCATTGATGCTTATTGCAGGGCCAGGTAATTTGATACTACCATGGGATTTTCCCCTCTTTAGGACTCTGTACCGCTTCTTATATATAGTGAAAATGACAGTTCCAAGGGCTACTCTTCTTTATCTCTTTTTTTCCATTATAGCTCAACTACAATCCTCTTTCCCTCCTTCTAAGCATTATCCTCCCTACCAAAACTGTTTAATAATGCTTAGAAAATTGCTCACCAAAATATACTGATTATCTGGAGAGCATTAGAGTTGTTTGGGAGCAATATCTTGCTTGTCTGAATTAACCATCAGATGTTCTGTGCAAACAATTGGTGTTTGCTGTTGGAATAGGATGGTCCCTTAATCTATGTGATGATGCTTCTGTTCAAGTAGATCAGTACCTATGTTGCAAATATTTTTGCCTGGAGTGCTTTCCCTGAATACCTACCCATTTGCCTTTGAATTTGTCTTCCATAACCACTTGTGTTTATAAGGCTTCTAGACTTTCATGAAACAGATTATCAAGGGGATATGAACACCCTCTAGGAAGATTAATTTGAAAAATAAAAAAAAATAAATAAAATCAACACCCAAATATTGAGTTATTGCAAATATTCAACTGAATTCATTCCTCTTGAGTAGTCACATCTAATGTGAATATTTGTAAAGGGTGGTTAAAAATAACTTACAGAGTTGAGATAACAATGTTATGTGTATTAGTTGTTTTATTTTCATCTATATAATTTGCCGGCCACTCTTAACAACTCCTTTCCTTTTCCTCTAAAGAAACTTGGGTTTATATCCCTTTATTATATCTCTTTATATATCTTTTTATATCTCTTTTGTGTGGGTGTGTTTTGTTTGTTTGTTGTTTTGTGGGGTTTTTTTAAATACAAATTAATTTTAATAAGAATTGAGAGCTTTTAAAGGTTTTGTGAATACCCACTGTCAAGAGGTAACCGAGTCATAGTCATAATATAAAACATTTGGGTGATCTTACACTTTTAACTTCTTTATGGATTTGAGTAGCTAATCAGTTCTTTCATGAATTAGAAATGTTATTAATTTATGCAATTTTGTTCTGCTAAAAATATTTTTAACCACAGTATGGCCACAGTTTATTCTGTTTATGTTTTTCTGCAGTTGCATATTTCAAAGAAAACATGACATTTTAAGAAAATCTTATTGAAGTGAATGTAAAATAACTTGCAAAAATATGTTCTCCTGAAGAATGTAGCTGGAACAGGAGCACAGTTATACAAAAATGTAGGAATGAGAGATATTGTTTCATTTGGAAGCTGTGACACTGGGAAAATCCTCACTGCTAAGATGTTGTCGTGGGACAGTGTTTGGATGTTGGTTCAATGTGTTGTAATAGCCCGAACAGTTCATGTCTGAAGGAAGCGTATGTATCTGTCATTTAGTTTGCAGTATCTGCCTTATGGCATCAAATCAATCAGGTTTAACATCTATCTCATCTAGGAAGCTGGTAAATAAACATACAAGTGTGCAGATTTTGCAGGTCTATTGAAAGTCTGTTTTTAGTGTTTTTTGACTGTGACATAAGAGTGAGTTGTGTTTCAGGGTTTGTACGTCTGAGGATTTTTCTCACCAGAGTTCAAAATTGGAGAGAGTTGTGCTATCAGTGTTCTCAGAGTAGGAGGTATGGTAGACCTGCTTGCACACAAGGTGCTGAGCTGAAGGTGAAAATGTCACTGGACGTGGATGAGTGGGGTGGGAGCGAGGATGCAGCAGTCCTTGAGCTGGAGAGACAGAGGGGAGAGAGTGAGGAGCTGGTCCAAGAAATACAATAATGTCAGCTGTTTCATATGGGCTACATATTATGACATAGTATGACTATGCCTTGTCAGGCCAATAAAAGAGCAAAGTCCAGCATTTGATAGACGATGATCTCCATCTGTGTCTGGTTTGTTTCACAGAAGTGAAATGGAAGATCTTATTTTCTCATGTAAGTGATATGTGACAGCCTTTTTCTGCATTTTTCCTCTTTTATTATAAAAGGAGGTAAGAGAAGTTTTTGGAGATCCGTGAGCTAATAAACCTCTGGTTATTGCAAGCTACAAGAGTGTAATAGAAAAACTGTCATGACTGCTTGGTACTTACTTCACTAGCATCTGTTGGCAGCCAGTGATAGCGGCAGGCCTGATAACCGCAACACTTTGGCTTCCTCCAGCAAGGTCATTTTACCTGCTTATAAACAGACCTGGCCCAGACTAAAATGAGATGACTAGTATGTTAGGGAAGTTGTTTTCTCTAGCTTAGTACTGGGAAGGGATCTTTCAGGTCATAGTAACTAGCCAGGTGCTGTTCTAGGGCTAGAGGACTGGGAAAGGTGAAATTTTGCAATAGCTGAAAGAGAGGACAAGAAGCCTGTACCCTTGGGGGATTTCCCACAGCAGAACAGAAAAAGGAAGATGAGAGGAAAAGATGATATCTTTACCAAGCTGTCAGAGGAGATGATTTCCACTGCAGGGCTGGGCACGTAAGCTGATGATGCAAAAGGGAGAAAAAGCTAAAACCACCACCACCAAAACCTAGGATACCTTCCATATATCAATAAAGGATGTGGGAAGATTTCTAGCCTCCCCGAGGTCATTCCCCAGCATGGAGGATGCTGGAACGAGGCACTGTGTGTTGCATTTCCACCCCTTCTACCCTGAGTCTGTGTCCTTTTTGTTTTGGCCTTTGGGGAGCCTGTCAGTCTCTCTGCCTTTACAATATCATGTACTTAAAGAGGTGTTGCTAAACCGGAGAGCCCACGGTGATTGAGCACTAGAAGTTTTACTTTGTGCCTGCCAAGTGTTGAAGTTCCACGTTGTGGGCAGGGTGACAGACTTTGCTCTGAGAACATGCCAGAAAGGGGAAGAAAGAGGCAGCTGCCTCGCTATAGCAAAGGAAGGGCAGGAGGATATGAAGTGACAGAAAGGCACTCAAGCATGGCTAGTTGGTTAGTGTCTCATGGGGACTTCTCTCTTAAGGCTGGATAACAAGAGGAAACAGCTTGGTATTTGTTAGACAAGGTGAGATCCTATGGTTCAGCAAATGTTACAAAAAAAATATGAATCTTAGATGATGTGTGTATTTTGTCATTTTCTCGCCTAGAACTACTATTCTTTCCTCATGAGACACAAACTTTGGTTAATTCTAACACTAGAGTGTCCTTTCTGGCTTTATGGTCTTACAGACTTGATAAGATTTCCCTCAAGACCCCGCGAGATGATATTAGCCAACAGTGCTAACATCAAAGGTTCTTTATTGAATATGACCAAGGAACTTCTAATGTCAATACAAGGGGTGTTTGTTTTGCAGCTGGTTGGCAGCCAGACAGTTGCCACACAGTTACGGAGCCCCTCAATGTTGACGTGGCTTTAAAAGCGAGGTGAAAAAGACTGATGGAGGCCTACAGCTCTAGACTGTGCAAGAAAGGGATTGCGTGTGTAATACAAAGGTAATAGTTTTTCATTTC
>WUAM01000269.1:5424315-5438139 GCA_024336885.1 Actenoides hombroni | reverse complement strand
GCCACTCTGGGAAATCAGGAACAAGGTAAAGTCAATATTTGCATCCACTGGTGTTTTGCTTGTTTGGGTTTTTTTTTTGGTTTTTTTTGTTTGTTTGTTTGCCCCCCCCCCCCCCCCCTTCCGTTTTCTTTTTATTTCAAGTTCCACCAATTACTACATCAGAGCAATACATAAAACAAGGGGTCTAAGTTGTATGGGCAGATATACAAAAGTTATGTGCTCTGAAACATGGGAAACAAAGTATGACTGTTTTCTGTGCTACAGATACCTATGTCATTTTGAACAAGTTGTTTAATATTTCTGTTTCTCACATCTTCACTAAGGAAAGGAAGATTGTGGTATTTCTGTACTTGGAAATATCACCTTAGAGAGGCTACTGTATTTATAGCTGTATGTGAAATATCTTTGGTTACCATGTTTGCCAGACACCCTGTTTCCACTTGCTGTACCAGCATTATAACTTTAGAGAAGAAAGCCCTGTCAAGGAGTGAACTTAAGTGGGTGCATCAGGTGTTATTTCTCTTCTCAGAGGTTCATCTGAGAAATATTTTAGAATCAACGAATTGCTGTGCTGTTAATGTTTCAGCCACTAAAAGAAAACAAGTACCAAGATTTTTGCCATTTACCTTCACAGTGGGGATGAGATTAAAGATGTTGCCCTTCTGTGCCTATACACTTCATGCATGAGTACAATGATACACTAGAGATGTATATTCTTATAAGAGCAGATGGTATCTGTCCATAGTTCAGGCAGCCTGTGAAAGCCAAAAAACTTCTGAAACTCTTCCAAGAATAATGAATTGTTCCCCAAGACAAACTTAATCAGGATGCAGTTACCAGACATAATTCAACATTCTCTATTACGAGAAACTGTTTGTGAAAAGGCAGTTATTACATGCTATAACATTTTGAAAATGAAATTGATGGATTCTTCTCATGTCTGGAGCAGACACTAATGGAAACTGTTGTGAATGTGCTGAGACCATTTGAACAAGCCACCAGAGAATTGACTGCTGAAACAGCATAGTTAAGCCAAGTCATACCACCAGTTCGTATTTTGTGATTATTGATGCATGACGCTGCTCCTCCACACCACCCCTGCAGTCATTCAACAAGGAATCTTTTTGCCAAAACATTTAAGGCAAAGGGAAGATGGTGCAGGCTATTCAAACTAATTTTCAAGTTTCAAGTCTTCATTTTTATGAAAGTTTGCTTTTAAATCCCTTTCGTTGAAAAGTTAGTGGAAGTTTAGGTCACAAAAGACTATTAAGTGACTAAAGATACCTGAAGATTAATGAAACGTTCATATTCCTTTGGCTACCACTGTTTCTATAAATTCTTTTTGAAACACTGTTTTTGGGGAGGAGCAGACTAATTTTTATTTGTTAAAGTAAGCAAAAGAAAGAGTTGCATACTCTTGCTGTCCTTTGCCTTTGCTAACTTGTTGAGCCCGACTTAAGGCAAAAATCAGATACTCATCTGCTGAGATTTCAAATAAACCATCTGGCTAAATAATGTGATAATTAAGTGTCTTGAATTCCATCCCACTAATTTGTCATTTAAAACAACAATGACACCATTTTAGTAGTTGAAGTTTTTTAAATTATTTTTTTAATATTCTGTGCAGGTCAGGTTTAAATCTCAAATTCTGAGTAGCTAGGCTGTCAGGCATAATAATAATTTTTAACCACCAATATTCATTTGTTAAAGTAACTTCAGATACCTTTAAAGAACTCGTTAATTAGTCCTTAAACAAAAAATTAACATAGGTCTGCTTTGGAAATGAGTTTTATTTCTGTACCTGTATTTGCTAGTCCTTAATTTCACTGAACAGGTAGGATAAAGAGTTTTCTTGTAATTGCAAACTGTTCATAAACTGCCTGTGCAGTGCAGTTTGGTTTGTGGTTGTTCCCTGTTCACACTTGGTTCTATTGGAAAATACAAACACTTGGCTAAAATTCTGAACGTTTCCAGTACAAACAGTAAAATTGTGAAGGACTGAATTTGTCTTATTGCTATATAAATATTGTGGAGTAGTAATGTTGTAGAGCACTGACCAGAAGTGCAGTCAGTGCTGAGCTAGAAGATAAGTCTGCAACGTTGGGCTGTGGCCAATTTCACCAGTATGTCCTCTTACACAGATCCCTTGGAACAGAGCACAAACCATTCTTTACAATACCCTGATGGTTGAGCTGGAGAGTTGGTGAGCGATTGGAAAGTGTTGGTGTCCACCAATAATTCTGATAAACTCAGCAGGAAAACTTGTGATATGTTGTTAGCTGAAAAATAATCTCTCCATATCTTCTACTGATTTTGCGTTGGTACACGTAGTTTGAATTTTCTATAAATAATGTAACTTTTACATGGTCTTAGTAAAGTTCTAGCTAGTGTGTGTATTTGTGCGTATAAGATCTATGGACAATCTGCTTTTAGCTGACACATTTTAGGAAAAGACGGTATCTGGTAGATACAAATTACATAGGTGCCAGATTGAAATTATCTCTTAGTCACCAGAGTGTTTCTGGTCGTTACACGTGGAAGGAAGTGTGCACAGTTATCAGGTATACCTAAGGATGGGAAAAGTCTGTAAAAAAGTTTATCAGCATGTATATTTACACCAGTGATGTAGCAAGCTGCTGGAAGTTAGCCCTGCTTTGAGGAGGGAGTTGGATCAGATGATCTTCAGAGCTCCTTTCCAAATTAAACCATTTTATGTCAGGAGTATTTTAACTAAACATGCCTCTATCCAAAAGTCTTGGTTATGTGAAAACACAATTCCTTGAGGGAAGCTCTGGACTTTGGTGAAAGTTATGCTGGAAATAAGCAGGAGAAGGGGGAACAGAAGACCTCAGAGCACCCAAGTATTAGGGCTATTTATCTGAAGTGGTTAATACAAGTTAAGATCCAAGCTTTGATCCAGAAAATAAGTGAACCACTTCTCTTAATCTTCCTGTATTTTTAATTTGCTAAAAGTTGGGATTTTATTATTTTCATGTGTAATAAAAACAAATTATGAAATATAAAAAACCTGTAAACCTGGTAATTCCTGGTTTCTTGCCAGACATGCTCAACAGGACCTAGTTAGGGGGAAACTTTAAACCTTATGTAGTCCCATTGTTTCCTTTGCTCTCTTGACTATAACAGAGAATTGCTTAAGGATACTTCTTGCAAATTATGTCATTCTAATTAGTAATCTATATTGGTTACTTCAGCATATGTTCTTAAGGGATACATATGTATGTATTGTTTCACTATTTTAGGAAGATTAGTTCTTATTATTCACTCAAAGCTGGACTGAGGGGAAGATGATCTGAAGAGCCTATAGTAATGATCTAGTCAGTTTACACTCTGAATCAAAAATATAAAAAGCTATCTGAAGAATTTCAATAAGAAGGATAAATATTTTTCTTTTCTGTGGGTGGATAGCCATATGGTAAGAGAAGGTATTAAAAATGCTTAAGTTTCATTCTTCAGATATAGTATAGTAGAAGAATAGATAGGGCAAAATAAAGATAAAACAATTATTTTTTTTTGTAGTCAAATACTTAAACCTTCCAGCTCATAATTGAACACACAGACTAATGGTGTCTATAGAGTCAACTTCTATAGCCCAATGAATATTTAAGGTCAGGAGACATAAGTAGCTCACTGCTTGACTCTCAACAACTGAGAATAATGATCTCACTCAGCATTGGATAAAATAAGGGAGCAGTAGACTGACAAAAACACAGCTGCACTTCTTACTTGTATGGTAAATGTAACTCTGAATAAATGTTGACGAGACAGTGTCAGAAGTATGATGGAACCAAATTAGGATGCATTATCTAGGAAAAATACCATGTTACAATTTATGGTCTAGTCCTAAACTGAGTAGTTATCATACGGTGCTAATATCCAATTTGCTCTTCTATGGAGCAGGTCTGGGTTTTAACATCTTGAGATTGGCTTAATCTAAAACATATGTGTTTTCTTTTATTTCACATGTGTGTTCTGCATTTCCCTTTTTTCAGGTGCTAGGACCAGCATGATAATATGCTATGATGAGAGAAATACAGAGATTATTGTCATGATAGAGTTACGGAAAAAATATGGGACCTAAAATAAAATATGTATGTTTTCTTTTCTGGGTTTTATTTTGTGGCACAGGCTAGTGTTTCTGTTAAGATTAGAAAGTGAAAGTTTCCCCAATTGGGTATGGTGTCTGCCTACCTCAAGATTTAGTAACTTAACTGAATATTAACTAAAATTTACAGCAAAGGTTGAAGCGGTTTGAAATGATAAACCCTCAACATGTGTCTGTTTTCTACCATAGGAATGCTGTGAAGGAGGATCCTGTCACAAAGCTTGAGATCACTTAGATTTTTGTGGGTCTTTGTGTCTGGATCTGTTTAAATCTAGCATTTTAAGACAAAGGACTGAAAGATGTTTTCAAATAAAAAGATAATTTATAGCATTAGTTTATCAAAGTGGAATCAATATATATATTTAACTTGAAAGGCATTTCATGTAAACATGTCATTTCCCTTCAGTACTAGAACATAAGTATATCCCATAATATTTTCTTTTGTTATGTAGAGCTATGCTACAGCACAGTACCAAATAAATTAAAGTCCCTGTCATAACAATGGGGTATGTGACATTCTAGCAGAAATGTTTGTCTAACATAATTTTTTTTCTAGTCAGAAAACCTGTAACTGCCATGATGAAACTGTCTTTTCTGGCAAAAGAAGTTCCCTTGATCAGTGCTACATCCCCACAAGGGACTTTATTTTGTCTTGTTTGGTCATAAGGTTGTCCTACTGTGTGAAACTAGTTCAGTATGGTAAATGAAGTCTCAGCTGATAACTGATGATGTTGCACTATGCCTCTTCCTAATGCATTGTTTCCTTTAGCTAGAGCCTGTTTTTAGATAAGGAAATATGGAAATCACATTTGAATTCTAAATAGCCTGAAAAGGAAGACCGAGAAAAGAGACTTGCTGTCTTTTCTAACAGTTGTCAAACATCTCTTATGTGTTTTAACTATTGCATTTGCATGGAGAATCCTCTTTACCCTAGTGAGAATTCAAGGAAATTTGTCAGATGCATTTGAGCATGCTTACTGATGCTGGGAAGTAATGATGGAAGTTACCTAAAACAAACCTTCTCTTTGACCCAACCTACAGTTCTCTTTAGTCTTCACAAGACTGCAAACGTAAAATTCACTTTCATGATAGGTCATGTCACAAATCTGGGAAAGGCATTAAATTCTACTGTGTAGTTAATATCAAACATACAGTCTCTGTGCTGCTATTGTAAATGGAATAGTAAAGAGTTGGGGGGAGAAGGGGGAGGGGGAAGAAAGAAATCATTGGTATCTTCCTGCATACATTGAATAGAGGAAAATTTTCAACTCTTGGTTAGAGCAGAAGAACAAAGGGTATGGGAAGACGCTATGTGGTCACCTACTATACCACCTGAGAGAGTGTGCCTTGTACTTTGCTCAGTGTTGATCAAACACACAGTGAGGCAGAGGGGCAGCCATGCAGTCTCACCTTCAACAGAATGTGATGTGAAATATTTAATGGGAGAAATGTGCAACACTGCCAGCTCTTCTATCATCCTTTATTTTCCAGGTTTTACAGGGTGTTGAGGGAGGGGTTTCATTCTATTTTGTATAGATCAAACTAGACAGGTAGATCAAACTTGTTTTCCCTGCATTGAAAATGAGGGAGGAGCATATATGGCTATAGTAGTTATGAAGCAAAGTACCACTGTGTTTGCAAGTTGTGTGAACATATAGTTTTATTATTCACTGGACAGATATTTGAATTTTATTAAGGAAATCATCTTTGCAATGCAGAAATGCATGTTATAAAAATGGAGCAAAAATTGCAGAAATGTATACAAAGAGTACAGGTAGAAAAGAAACTGTCAGATTGGTATAATTTCTGATTGACTATTGAATTTTTTTTGTCATACTGCCATGTGACTTGAAAACAATCAAAAATAGAAGTTGACTTACATTGTGTTATTATACACACAAATATGTTTGTCAACCTCTTTGTTCTCTGAAATGAAACAAACAGGAAACTGTATACCTGGGATATAAATAATGTGTGTCTTTTTATCACAAATAGGAAAGTCTGCAGTCTAGTTTGTAATTTTTTCAATCTTCTGTATTCATGTGCTATGTTCAAACTACCCCTCCTTTTATGAGGCATCATAAATCTATCCCATACAAATATTTCATCTATATTGTTATGAGAAAAACAAGAAAGACTAGTGCTAGTTATTCTGAATAAGAACTGTATTTTAGCAAAAGAAAACAGTCTGAGATAGAAACATAAACAGAGAGACTAGAATAGGGCTTTAATATCCATACGGTTTAGCTTGCTGAGAAACTAGGGAAAGCTTGATTTCTGTCATCCATTTATAAGTATTTAAAACCTTTTGAATGTCTAAACTTTTCTAACTTTAAAACCTTTTTAACTTTTCAGCTATTCAAAATTTACATTACAGGGAACTACATTGGCAGAGAATGAATAATTTATATAATGGGATTCCAACTTCAGTTTCTGTGCCTTCTGCAAGTTATATGTGTAATGTTATGAAATGCAGCTTTTCCTTTTAAAAAGGTTGGTTTACATTGGTTAATAAGGCGTTTTAAGCCATTGTTTTTAAGCCATCTGTTTAAATAGATTTTGTTTGAGAGTTGGGGGTATTTTTAAGCTTGATTTTGTTTGTGACTTGTGCAAAACAAAAAACAAAACACAAACCACCCCCACCCCAAAAAAACCCCCACCAAAAACCAAATAAACACAAACAAACCAAAACCAAATAAAAACAAACAAACAAAAAAATTGAGACCTTTTTTTCCTGTAGAGTGGGTTCATGATTTACAGGTTAGAATCCTGAGCATGAGAAGGACCAACTGATCTGTCAGACTGTCAATTGTGTAACAAACAGTTAATCCAGGCAGGCCCAGGGGACATCTGCTGCTCCTCCTACCAGAGGCTGTACAGCACTTCTAATACTCTGTAACAAGCTTAAACCCATGATAAAAGATCTATGGTCACAATTACAATGTGCCACAGGAAGGAAACAGGAGACCTCAAAAGCTTTATTGATATCACAGGACACTGCAGTAGCAGGGAACTTGCTAAGTGAAATTTCCAGGTGAGCCTCAGATGCAAGGCAGGGTCTGCACTAGCGGTGGAGATCCACAGCCCAGGCACTTCTGCCAGGCAGCACTGTGGGGAAATGCTTTCCTGGCTGCAATCTGTCAATCTGTAAGTGCTTGAGCCAAGCATCACACAAGCTTCAGAGACTTTTATATCAGCCAAGCGTTCTGTTCCTATTTCTAGCTACAACTATGTTTCCCCAGAAAAATACCCCAGTAGTTACCTAATTTGTCACTTTGGGGAATGTGGTGGGGGAAAGCAGGTGACAGAATGACAATCTGTTAGATCCAGCAGCAATCAGGGAGATTACTGAAGCAAGGGGGGACACGAGCTTAATACAAATGTCCATTGGAATACATGCTTCATATAAACGTCCTTTTGAACCATCTTGTCACCACCCTCACAGGGTATACTAAAACACAGTGGGAAAGAGTACAGAGCACAGAAAATGTAGCTCTCTACAGACATGGAGCATTTCTCCAAAACCACACAAAGCAGTTAGGTCAGACACATGAGGCTCTCTGGATTTTGGTCACCGTGACCATGAGCTGTGGGACTAGAAAGAAATGTAGAGAAGGTACTTTTGTATTTTGGTAAAGATGAAAACCAATCCGCATCTAACATCAGCAGCTGGCTTCTGTTATTGTTGAATGAAACAACAGAATTCAAGAACATTTGTGTCATTAGGACAGTCTCCTCATTAAACATTTCCCAAAATACTCTTGTAAGAAAAACCTAAAAATAAATGTTAACTGCAAATTTGAGTTGTTTAACTATTAAGTATTTTCCTTTGTGAATAGTTTTGAGTGGCCTATTTCTGCATAAATAATGTTTGACTAAATCAATTATTGAGGTGGTAGCTAATCACACAGACGTTAAAAATACTGTCTCGTTCTAATTCATACTTTACTTCATTGAAAATAGTATCTATTAGCCTGGCTTTGGTCTTTCTAAGCTACTCAGAACTTTAAAGAAACATATGGTAAAGTTATATATTAGGCTTCTATTAACAACACCTTTGTAGCATTAACACTGAAGTTGAGCACCTTTTTGTACCTGACATTTTCATTCCTATTTCTCTGTTACACCTTAACACAGATAAACAAGAATGGGGCTGCACAGCCCAGCTGTTCTCACAGAGCCCATCCTTCTCTTCTTGCTGTTACCTGCATAGGCTTGGGGACAAGAAAAGTATGTTAGGTTTTACTCCTTTCTCCTCTAAACACAGGTAATTTAAACTCGCCCTTAAAAAGTTTGATGCAACTTGAATGATCAGTGAATTCCCATGAATGATTTAAAGAATTGGATATAAGCTGAAATAAGTTAAATGCCTAATTTTAAGTATAGATAATTGAGTGACCCACTTCCATTTTGCTTAAGATGTTCAAAGAGGCTTAATTTCAGTTTCTGATGGATGTGTTGCTGTTTTAATCCCAGTCTTATATAAACCATAGCATTGGTGTATTTTTAAGCAGAAGACTGAGACAGGAGTTTCCATGTGTATGCTTGGAGAGTGAACGTGATTTGGCAGCCTGAAAACTTTGAATCAGACTAGCTTACTAGTAATGTTCCTTGGGCCTGAAGGGGATACAGCATCCTTCAGAAGTGTGAAGGGGAAACATTTCTAATGCAACTGCTTGACAGAAGGTGATGGAGCTGTTAGATAAAGGAGTTACTTTTTTATTCAAATTGGTTCAAGCCTGTATTTCACTGCGGATGTTCCTAGGCTTTAATCCTCTTAGATCCCATATGAATTGCTATGTAACTCAACAGTTTTACATTCAGATAGAAGGGGTTTTTTTGTATCACTATCTTAAGCAATTAACTTTTCAAAGTCACTGGAAAAGAATAGTAGTACCATTCTGTGATCCTTTTCTTAAATAGCATTATGTCCTCTCTGCACTAGCTCACAAAATACAGAAGCCCAAGACCCTAAAAGGTTAGCTCTGGATCCAGATTTTCCTAGTGTGAGTGGTTCTCTCCATCTTGGATTTCAGCTCACACACTCTAGCATCAAAGGCCAAATGTTAAGATTTGAGAGGGACTGGATTCAAACATCACCCTACTCTAGTTGTACAATAGGCTGTGACTGCTTTCCCATTATAAAGATAGTGACTCTTGAGCTTTGACAGAAATAACTTTGGAGGACTGCTATATCTAGTACAGATTGAGTGTGGTTCAGCGCATTTTATAGGGTTTATACATGTTGCCTTATTTGAAGCTATGCCATCCAGAATGTAGTTTACCCAAACAAGTTCCTCTGTGAAGAGCAAAGTCCACTTTTATGGACCTTGTAAATCCAATGGATTTATATCACACATCACTAAACTCCTTCTGCCCTTATCTCCTATTTTACTTCACTTTCTCTGCTTCTTATATATTGTTTTATTTATCTCTGGTCCCTTTGCTATGCTGCCAGGTATCCCCATGTCTCTTAAACTTACTGGACTGAAAATAGTTTTGCAGAATTATTAATACATTTAGTAACTATAGGTATAGTGTAAATGATAGCATTAGATTAGTCTTAAAAATTGTAAAAGCACATATATACCAAACAAATATGGAATATAATTAAAATGTTTGTAGGGTTTTTAATTGTGTTTCCCCTGCAACCTTTGAGGGAGCTGCAGAGCATCCAGATCTTAAATTATAATGGCTCTGAGTACAGGAATCAGAGTTGTGAAAGCAAAGAGTATTGGAAAACTAACTAACACATAGTTCTGTCCATCACCTAACAGCAGCGGCTAATTTAAATGTCTATCTGCTTGCTGGGAGTGGTATTAAAGCACATAACTTCTCTCCCTTTTTTGGAATGCATGAGGAAGCTTTGATATAAAAGCACTGATACTTTTTACAGTCTTAATAAACTTTTACAAAGCTTTTGTGCACTTTAATCAAGTCATAAAACAATGGAAGTTTATACTATATTTTATACATTATTTTATATTGTATCTTAAGTCTGAGTGATGTTCTGGAAACCCTCAAACTTTCTTCAGAAAGTTTACTTGGCTTTCTTGTGCATGAAGGCTTTTACAATCTGCCTTACAATCTGACTTTTTGATCCCTGAGGTTTTTGTCCACTCTGACTAAAATCAGTGAGGTCTTTCCCCGCCCCCCCCAACTTCTTGTCTAAGCCTATCCATTTCACATATGAATAAAACCACAATTTTTTTCAAAGGTGTTAAATAGTAGTACTGTCAGTTAAGACTATAGGAGCAGAAATAATTAGATCAGTTGAATAATATCAGGAATAAATTTGACCATAGATTTTTACGAAAGAAAAAACAACTATCTTTATATGGAAAGGTTCTTCACTACACTAAGAAAAAGATTGCTTTATTCTTGTGTTCTCTCTTTTTCCCTTAAGGCTTCGTGTTTATAATTTTTTTCTCTGATACCTAAATTTAGTTTAGAATCAAGTACAGTAGCTCAATAGAACACCACACGTTAAGATCCACATTGAATTTCACATGACAGGCTTTATGTTTGCTGAAGGCTTGAGGGCTATAGTTTTAACAGTCATCTCACTCACATTTAGGTTGAACGCAGTTTGATGCATGTCTAGGAAATTTGTGTTTTGCTTACAGAGGGGATGATTCAAGCCTACAGCTGTCGCAAACAGTATGTAGGACCTAATTCACAAATAAGCTGTCAGTTACTATGTTCTCACAATAAAAGCAAATTAGAATCGCAAAAAGAAAATGGCATTAAAAATAAGATGCTAGTTAAAAAATCCCCAAAGTTTAATCGCATTAATATTAAATTTGGATTAAGATTCTCCTTAAACTTAACCTGCCTCAATTTTTATTATTGCAGTTGTATCTCAGTAAAGTATACCTCACCTACGAATGTAGAATTCTACATATGAAGAGTATTATTTATCCTTAAAAATATAATGATTCATCTACAGTGTTGTGAAAATGGTTATAATGAGAAAAATATGTATTTGTCTACTCATGCTGTTCTCCCAGGATTTATGGCAGCAATCTAACATGTAAGAAAATTACTAAGAAATACCCTTTCATAGCTAAAATGAGAATTCTTTAAGAAACAGCAAAATAAAATTTTCTGAAAGTGTGTGTAATTATCTCCTTAGGCTGGGATAAAAACCATCAAATACAGAATGTACTTTACTGCAGATCTGACTATTTCACCCTTCTGTGTGCAGGACTCTTTGCCCATTTGGTCGTAATACAGTTTTATGCATTTATTTACAGAAGTTTACTGACATAACATTTCAGATGGTTAAGTGACATTTCTAGTACTTTTCCAAGCATAAAAATAAGTATGAAGTGCTTATTGGTATGGAAGTGCTGATGCACTGAAGTACTTTGAAAGCTATTATTTCATCCAATTGTATGTGTTAGTAACCAGACAGTAGAAAATATATGTGTTATTCAGATAAATATGAATCCGAGTGAGATATATGCACATAATATAAAACTAGTTAAGTTAGTACTTGCTGAAAAGTAAGAACTGATAATGATTTGATACTAGAAAATGTGTGGGATTGGACACACATTATTTTTACTGAAGTGACTAAACTATGGAAAATACTAGAAGGAACATGGATATGTTTAGTATTAGTATTTCTAATTGTACATTTTTGAGTCCTTTTATCAGAAAGTTGTCCCCCGAAAGACCACTTGTATTCATCTGATCTTGTATGTTAATTTTTACTAGCACTTACCTGTGATGATAATTTTCCCTGATGATTTGTATGTCATTATGCTTTATTTCTAAATCTTAATTTCTAATCTAGATTCATGGCATCAGCATGAATACACTTCCCTCACTTCCCTTCTTTCTGAGTCACTTCCTTTAGCTTAGACTTTGAGAAAACTCATTTTCCTTTGAAAGCCTCTTCCAGCCAGAGCTTCAAAGGTACAAAGGTGGTTCCTCATATGAACATACCTTCCTTTTTTATGCTTAAAATTTGTTTGATATTCCAGTGTGACTATAAGTATGCATGTAGTAACATGTGCTCAGGTTGCTGCTGGCTCAAATCTCAAGGGATGTACATGTCCCAGTTTATACCAACTGTTGGGTAAGAACAGTTAAATAGTAATCTGATAATTATTAATGCAACATAAGAATTACAGTGCAAGATCATCCAGCTGGTAGAAACAGGTGCAGATCATAGTGATCTATTTTTTGTACAGGAAGGCTCTCTCTGTAGCCATTCCTGAATATCATGTGTTGTACAGGGATTATTGCGTGGCATAATTATTTTAAATCATAAATTATTGCATTTAAAATTAAACTTAATTCAAACAAGCTTGCATATTTCAGAAATTAATTATTTCCGTGACATATTAAATACCTGTCATCACATGATGCCAGCATACTATTTATTAAAGACCACTAGCATGCAAACTGTATGGCCTGAAACATCCCCCAAATAAGACCTATAGTAAACAGACTATCATTGCTACAAACAAGACCAAGGAATTGTTTCTAACAATTAAAGCTGCACCACACAATAGATCGTTCGTGTATGTAACTTCACTTCCAGTTCAATTGCCTCTGTGTACAGATCACTCAAGTGCTCTTATCTAGTTTTCTTGAAGCTTGTTCTGACAAGTTTGAATAGTGGTGGTTTGTTCTGAAGCAGTCAGTCCTCCTAACAATGCGAAGAATTAGTCTTTTGTCAGTGCATACCAAGCGCAACAAAGGCGCTGTTCTGCACAGTCTGATTTGGTGGCTGGTTTTCAGCAGAACTGATGACTACATTTTGAAATTGTGAAAACTGAACACTGCTAGCATGGCTGAAGCTTTATGTTTTTTGCTCATATGCTCGGTGCCAAAAAAGCTCACGATTTAAATTGTTTCTATTTTAAAAGAGCTCATTTTATTATTATAGTTGTTGTTGGCTTGACTACGTGCCTCACTTTCTGGGTATACGTAGTCATACTTGGTTTTATTTGGCATTTAGGGGAAATGTCATACCATTTCCTGAAACTTTTTGAAACGTTTATCAAACACTTTTGGTCATAGTTTATTCTTAATTCTCAAAACCTCTCTAATTTTTACCTTAGTATTCAAAGAGAGAATTGCAGAGAAGTGACAGTTGATTACAGTAAGTTACCAAGATTTATTTTGGTGTATTCTATTTTAATCTGCTTTAGTATAATAATTTTTTTTTTTTAATTACATAGATATTCTATATCTACACTGAAATAATAATTTTTAATTCTTTTGCTTGCTATCATCATAGTGATATGATATTCTATATCAGAAACTGACCCTACCTAATTTTTGTTATGTAAATATAGAGTAACTTTACTTAAAGAAGTACGAAATTTTCTCTATCCCTGGAAGACTTCAATTTTTTAAAATCTTGCTTATGAAAGACTATTAGGTACAGCATATTATGTGGGTAAACTGCTTATGGAATACTGTGTGTTCAAAAAAAAAAAAGTGAATAGTGATAAATCATCCACTGTATTCTTTAAATCAATAATTTCCTTAATGATTAAAAGATGTGGAGTGTAAAAAGACAATGCAGCTGTATAGGAAAGAATAAATCCGTTTTCATGGAACTGTTTTTAGTTAGAAAAAACATTTTTACAGTGAGTCAGTATTTTTTTCTCATTTATGTCATCATTTAATTTTTACTTGTATTATATTCAATTTTCAAATATAATTTCTGTTGTTGCTAA